>VDFB02271358.1:677323838-677498838 GCA_007258455.2 Sequoia sempervirens
AACAAGGCATGTATAGTAGGGGAATAAATTATGGAATCATATAAGAGCCATTATATTGGCTTAGAACAATTATTGAGAGCTTTTGAGTGGTTATGGAAGTCCCATCCTTCTAATCACATCATTTTTTATGGACATTGAAGTTCAAATATTACTCATTCCAATGTTCATTTATATATTAAAACATATTTTATTAGTAACGACAATTAATTAAGTGAAGTTTCAAGTCAATTTTGTTTCAAAATAAAATTTTATTCTTCTCATAATTTTAGTTTTTAGTATAATTTTTGTAGGTTTGTCATTGAAGTACTTATCCTAAGATTAATAAACTTTAAAAAAAACTACAATAGTTAAAATTATAATTTACAACTTCACTGCTACAAATTGCAATGTCCATTAGAAGAGAGCACATACATATCACTTGTTGACCATGAAAGAGCTTAGAGCGATCTTATTTATTTACTAGGTAAGATAAATCTTGTGTGTTCCTTTTTATATTTACAATTAAAATTGGAAACAAGGAATCACATGAAACAAGCATTTCCTCATCACCTTCATCTCATCTTCAAGTAGATATTGTTTTCCATTTTCTCCTTATTAGAAATGGAAGCTTAATGGCCCATAATATTACTTGTTACATATGCATTCACCATGCACTTAGTAGTTCTCCCTTCCATAACTCTTGCAAGAGTTTCTTCTTACATAACAAATTGCACTTTCTTCACTAGATCGATGAAAATAAGTTTTAGATTGATTGGGTGTCAAAGTCCACATTCATTGAACTGGTAGAGAATGAAACAAGGAGAACCTCCCGTATAATTTATTTTTAATATTTTTAGTTGGAAATATGGTAGGGACAAGAAATTGTAGCAAAAAATTGACACTTTAATATAGAAAAATATGTTGGTAAATTTTATGAAGAAAAGTAAATCATAGACAAAGGAATAATTTCTTCATGTTAAGTATGTCATGGAATATTATGAGTATACTAAATATAGGTGAAACTTGTTGCACTAGGCACAATTCAATTTTAATTTAGAAATATTATGGAAGCAACACAAATGGTAAAAGCTATTTAGTTGAGAGTTGATTTTCACATTTTGACTAGAGGATGTCCTATGATGGCAAAAGCTATTTAGCTAGGAATTGTTTTTCATATTTTGTCTAGAGGGTGTTCTATGATAAACTACCTAGAATATTATAATTTTTTGACATTTATAGGAATTCCTAATTTTTCTAACACACAGTCTCAATAATAAAAGAGAGTGAATGGAAAATTTCTCTTGTTGAGATGGAAAAATGAGATGTACAACAAAAAAATAAAATAGTCAATTTTTATTGCATTATCTTTAGTTGAAGTTCTAATAGTATACAATACTTATTAGGTATGTATGTGTATGTATACTGTAGAAAATCATGTCCACTAGCCTCATCTACTCTTTGTTCATAAATGAAGAAGAAATCAACATTTAATATATATTTAAAATGGTTATTGTTTTTGAAAGAAATTAGAAGTATGGTTCACTACACAATTATCAAAGGGTTAGTGTGCATAAGAGTGGATGGAGATTTGATAATGTAAGGTCATAGGAATTATCTTTATGTAATTATAAAAACTTGTTCTACAACATACATGATTTCCATTCACGAGATGACCTAGAAAATAAAATTAGAATTTAAAATTGTGAGCAAGTTGTTTTAATATAAAAATTTGAAGATATAGTCCGCAATTTCCACTCATATTTCAGTTGAAGCCCCAAATGGGCTTTAAATTTTTAACAATTTACAGAGGGAACAATTACAAGAAAAAAGCTTCTTAAGTATATTAATACTACGTGGATTTCCTTGCATGGGCCAAAGCAAAGAGTTTTGTATAGTATCAAGATTGATTGGATTGATGTATGAATATCACCTCATAGTAAACAAATCTCATGACCACTTATTTAGGTCAAGAAATATAGAAATGCCTTTAATTTTTACTTTTATTCTTCTCATGTTGAAGGAAATGAAAATTCTTATGAAAAAATCTCAAGAAATAACTATGTACATTTTAGAATATACAAAGCTACATAAATTGATATCCATGAACCTCAATAATTTGTATCTAGCAAAGTATTCAATCACAAGTTCAATAATTAATGGTTGTCACATAATGAAAATGCAGATAATATTTTTATTTGTATAGTTGAATTCAAGTAGATATTTGTGTCTTTATGTTGGGTTATGACATATAAATATAATTTTTTCCACGGTTGGACATGGTACCAAATAAGTTTCAGTTACAAGGGTAGTTTTTAAAAATGTTACATTAATTTTGTAATTGATACTTTAAATGATATTATGGGATCTCTTTTCTCAAAAATTAAAGATTAATTTCCTCAATATTAACTACTTGAATATGTGTATTGTGTATTCTCAATGCTAAAATAATTTTCAACCATCTAATTTTTATAACAAGATAAAGATCTTATCCAAATAGTTCTCTAGAAGTTTAGAAATGAATGGATAACATATAGAAGGAATTATAAATAAATCTAAGCTTATAGAGAAATCAACCTATTTTGTAACATTAATCATATAATAGTTTGAATTCATGGAGAGTCCTTTTAAAGATGGATTGATAATAAATATTTGAAAAAATTTATTCAAATAAAATTATTGTGTGATTCAACATCAAAATATTTCAAAATAATTGATATATGTAAAACCATGATATTATGGTTGGCGAAGGATGAAAGATTTATGCATTGGGATTCTTGAATCAAAGATAAGAACCAATCTTGACAAGAATTTAAAAATTTCTTTGAATAAGTATATAACTAAATATGATATCTTGAGTTGTCCTTTGATAAAGGCATTGCAAATTTACAGGTCCATCTATGAAAAAAGAGCATTACATGAAACACTTCAAATAATGCTAAAATATCTAACACAATAAACATCAACATATCTAGTGGCTCTAAAGAGATGCAACTAAAAGGAAGTATGTAGATAGAAGAAAATAAAGACTAGGATTAGGACGGTACACATACTTAGAGTGAGTATATCATTTAGCAATTAGAAGGTATTTAATGTGTATATATAGTGTATTTCATGCTCTAAATTATTCTTGATAATAATTGTATTTATCTACTAGTCAAACAATGGACATGTTAATACACATCTTCATTTTTTGATTAAGAATTAATATATAGTTTTTTAATATTTCATTTTAGAATCTACAATTTAAACATTATTTTCAAACTTGATGTTAATTGTACTTGTAGTGTTTATTTGATAAGTCCCAAATTCTTGTGACAATATTTTAATGGTAGTTGTAGGAAAATAATTATTAACACAAGGAACTTAATTATATTTTGTTAATTGTTAATAACAATTCTAAATAAAAAAATGACATTTTATTTCTTAAAACCATTTAGTGTGTTATGAACTTTGCATTTCTATTAATTTTGACACTTGCACTAGAAATAAATTCATAGAAGATTTATTTTATTTGATAAATACATAGTAATATAAAATTTAAAAATAGATCTTCTAGAATGAATGGGAAGAAGAGAACTTCATGAGGGTAGTAACTAATACAATAGAATATAATCTATATTAGAATAAATCTTAAGATATTGAAATTGTGTTGTTAAACCCATAAAACATATAAGAACAACACTACTAAAATGAAGGTGTCAATAGTTGCATGTCACTATCCATTGTCCAAAAAATATGTAACACACAATCAAGAGCTTATAAAAGTGGTTATAATATTATGACGTTGTATCTTAAAATTGTCAAACTATCTAAATAGTTTAAATTGTAATAGTGTATCTTAAAAAATGAAAAAGTACAACAAATGCAACAATTTTTAAAATTAAATTACTATTAATTGAATTCTACTCTACATTTACAAAGGGTGACATATCATCTTGAGTAGCATGTTCCACTCTTCATCTCTTGGAAGTATAATTTTTTGTAACTCAATGATTGATATTATTATTTGTCAACAATTCATAACTAAGCATAGATTTTTATTTATTGTATCATGCAAACTTAGTTTTAAGTTTATTATGAAATGAAAAAAATTGCTTCATCTAGCTTCTCAAGAAACTAGTCCTCATCTTCCTTCACATTATTCATCTTCCTATAGAAAGCACCCTTTGTGATGAATGTATTTTTTCAAAGATATAAAAACCGTAGATTTGTGAATTTTTCTACCTTTCCATATAGCTCTATTGACATCTTTGACACAGATTCAACAAATCTTAACTTTTATCTAACTTCATACACTTTCAAATGATAGATGATATATTTATTGAAGCATCGCTCTTGTTATGAATTCATTTTAATTTTAATTCATTATCACTAATCTTGTAGATTGTTTCCAAATTTTCTTTGGTGTATCCTCTCTTGAAATCGTCCCCTTTCTATTTTCAATAATGTATTTATTTAATTCACCAAATTACATCTAAACCATCCATGAATTCAAGCATTTTATTCAAATCATTAGTTTTCTAGATTATCTTCCCCCAAATGTTATTTTATATTAATCATTATTTGCTTATTAAATTTAGATACTTTATGTTTGGAAGATATTAGTTCCATTTCTACATTCATCAACTCTTGGTGTAGGCTTTCAAACTTTTTTTTTGTCTTCCCTTAGTTTCTATTGCTAATTTTATGCATCTATTTTATCTTTTGTTTGCTTCTATTACACTCTTTGACCTAAGATATTCAATTCCTCCAACCTCTTTTGAATTTTTTTGAGTTGGACCTCTTTCACTATTATAACTTTATTTGTACTTTAATTTTTTCTTTAGTTCATCCACCACTTCATGTTCATTTACATTAATCATAGATTTAGAGGAAAATGTTTTTATCCTTGTCTCCAAGTCAATGATCTTGTTATTTTCCACTTTCTTTTTTATTTTCTCAGCTTGTAGGTCTACCTATAACTTTTCTAATCAATTAGTCAACTACTTCTCTCTTTAGCTTTAGTAATAATGTATGCAACACATCATTGTTCATTTTTAATACATTTTTTTGTTCACATTTTTCATGCCATTAAAATCCAATGAAATGGTGTTCGAATCATAGTTGATGCAATAAATTTGATCCTCTAGTTTGTTAACTTTGGTCACAACATATATTTATTCCATGGTAATTATATTTAAACCATATGTAGGCAATACCCTAGTTGTTGTAGCATCTAAAGTTATTGTAGCCTAAAACAAGCTCTATATTTTCATTTAATTTTTTGTGACATCTATAGAAACCTCTAGCTTTATAATCAAATCCTACAACTGCTATTGCAATCTAATGCTTGAATGGAGGAGTACTTGCAATGTTGAGGGATTTTGTTTGATTTTGAGGATGATTCATTCTTGTCCCAATCACACTAGCAACAAGAAGAGAGCCTATTATAATTAATTCCTTTGAGGTGGAGGTACCATTAACAAGATTACTTGGATTTTTTTTATTTTTTGCCTCTTCTCATGCCCTTGTTAATCTATAGACCTACTTGTATTGATATCTTTAGAATATTATGACACTAGCACTTTCTAACCACTACCACCTTTACCACTATCATCTTTACCACCACCACAACCAATAGCACTAGATTCTCAACCACCTCATATACCACTTGAATTTTTAACTTGTAACTTAGATTTAGCATCTAAAGACCCTTCTAGTTATGATTGTATCTAATACCAAGGATTTGAAGTGCAAATGAATTGGATTTTACCACCACTATTTGTATGCAATGGATCTTCCTTATTAGCTCCAAACCTTCACACATCTAGTGGTCTAGGTTCTATCGTTTGTACTTTCCAAATTTCTTCTCTTATTGAACGCAAAGAACCACCTTCAAAACCCTTTTTTTGGGCTATAACTATCCCAGTAATGTATTTTTTTTTGTGGTTATGCATATCATATTTTTTTAGTAAACTCCAATGTTGGTGTCCCATGGAACATCCAACCATTCATCCTCATTATCAAGTTTAGAATGTATTATCTCAAATGAATGATATTTATGCCAAAAATTGATAAACTCTTCATCTTTTAGGTAATTTTGAAGTAGTTTTTAAATCACCTAGATTCTTCCTCATAGACCAAACAATAGTTAATTTTTATAGTATCCAACCAACTTTTAGACAAGCTCTTGTTTAAGCCTCTAGTATGTTTATTCAATAAGACTTATTAGCATCTTTTGTATAAAAAAATATTGTTATCTCCTAATTGTTGTCTCTATCTCTATCTTTGGATGCAATTAAAAACCCTAGAATTTTGGGGATAAATATTGAAAAGTAGTTCCATTCCCAATAGAAATTTATTTCATTACTTCTTTGATCTCATCCCAAGAGTTCTTTTTTTCAATATTTTAAGAAGGGTTTTAATTTCATGTTGAATTTTACTCACATAATTCTAGTTGGTCACTCCCTTTGCCTTAATCACCTCACATGGATCATACTACAATGAGAGTTAACATCAAAATTTAAAATTTCTAAAGTTATGTGTGCAACACTAAATGCTTTTCTCTTAAATGTGAACTTTTAAATTAAAGAAGACACCAAAGGAAATATGATTTTTTTGTTAACTAAAAATATGCAATTGATTTGAATTATCCACCTTTCATGTATATTCCAAGGTAAAAACCATCTCTAATGCATATATTGGAAGTCTATGGGGTTTTTACTTCCAATCCATAAAATCTTAGCAAGGTATTTCTTTTATTAAGTACCAATAAGAATTTATTTTTTATCATAACTTAATTGAATCTCTAAAAGACATGTAATCTAGTCATTGAAGTACTTGTAATTGCTTTATAAATTGAAGCCAAAATATAGTCTACAAAATGATTCTATTTCCTTCTATTACCATGCATTCTTGTCAAGTATGGATCTATTCAGTTGTTGGTGCCAACGTTTTTTATTACACATCAAAATAGGGCTCAACCCTAAGTTATTTGTATATAAACCATATATAATTGTCATAAAAATAAATATAAAAAAATAGGTTTTTGACCTAAAATTTTTGCGTTGGAACCTTCTTTAATTAATAAAATTGTTTATAGATGGATGTAAAATGTGTCTAAAAATCCATATTTAACATTTTGTTTAACATAATAGATGTCATATACCAATTCAAGAAGGGTTCTATCCACTAGATTATAACTATCCAATCCAAAGCAAAAATACTGACAGAGAAATACTATCCCTAACCTATGATAAACAAATATCATTTTATAAAGAGGAACATCATTGGGTACCTTACCACCTACTATTAATTTTACAAAAAAAATTTAGGTTGAAATTATTTTTGGTTGCCTCATAATCAATAGCAAGTGCCCTAAGGTTAATGGGGATGGTTCCTAATCTACAAGTATAAACCCCATCTCGTAGTCAACATTTTTATTGCTAATGGACAATATTTATTGTTGGGTATGTTTCTTAATAATTATTTTTTCATCATTATTCTAGGAATATACCATGACAAATTCTAGGTAAGGGAAAACCTCATTGAACATCATGCCTCTTGATCCAACCAACTACGACACACTAGCACTTTATGATTTGGAAGCTTAGTATTTTGTAGCTTAATTAAATGAAAGATGTACCTAACCTCTCTAATACTCCTACTAGTGATTATAGGATCAAAAATATCATGGTATTCATTAGAAAAACAAAGATTGTTAAATGGTTTAGCATATGAGACACAAGTTTTATTTTTTACTACTATCTATATGACAAATGGGGGGTCAAAAGTGGGTCAAAAGTGGCCACTTTTTTAATGAAACCAACAAAAATTAAACTTCAACAAGTAATTAAAGATAGTTAGGCTCAAAAATTTAACATGTGATAAAAACAAGATTAGAAATACTCATATTCTAACTTTTCTAACTACTATTTTTAAGGATGGAGATTAAGAGGATC
Source organism: Sequoia sempervirens (assembly GCA_007258455.2). Classification (NCBI taxonomy): domain Eukaryota; kingdom Viridiplantae; phylum Streptophyta; class Pinopsida; order Cupressales; family Cupressaceae; genus Sequoia; species Sequoia sempervirens. The sequence goes on from VDFB02271358.1 coordinate 677,331,758, forward strand.
AAATTGGGGGAAAACAAAAAGTAGTCATATTTTTGTCAAAAATATATAACATAGCATCATGTGTGCTCCTAAATTTAATATTGATTATTATCTTACCTCTTGTGATTTGTGCCTAGCAAAACTCATAGATATGTTCCTCTCCTATTCCAATCCAAAGCAAAAATATTGACATAGAAATACTATCCTTAACCTATGATAAAAAAAAATCATTTTATAAAGAGGAACATCATTGGGTACCTTACCACCTACTATTACTTTTGCAAAAAACTTTCCATGAAATTATTTTTGGTTGCCTCATAATCAATAGCAAGTGATATAAGATTAATGGGGACGGTTCCTAATCTACAAGTATAAACCCCATCTAGTAGTCAACATTTTCATTGCTAATGGAGAATATTTTTTCTTGGGTGTTTTTGTTAATAATTATTTTTTCATCATTATTATAGGAATAGACCATAAAAAATTATAGGTAAGGGAAAACCTCATGTAACATCATGCCTCTTGATCCAACCACCTATGACACAATAGCACTTTATGATTTGGAAGCTTAGTATTTTGTAGCTTAATTAAATGAAATGTGTATCTAAGCTCTCAAATACTCCTACTAGTGATTATAAGATCATAAATATCATGATAAATTCATTAGCAAAACCAAGATTGTTAAATGGTTTAGCATATGAGACGTGCAAGTTTTATTTTTTACTACTATCTATGTGACAAATGCGGGGTCAAAAGTGGGTCAAAAGTGGCCACTTTTTTAATGAAACCAACAAAAATTAAACTTCGACAAGTAACTAAAGATAGTTAGGCTCAAAATTTTAATATGTGATAAAAACAAGATTAGAAATACTCATATTATAACTTTTCTAACTACTTTTTTTAAAGGTGGAGATTAAGAGGATCAAATTGGGGGAGCACAAAAAGTAGTCATATTTTTGTCAAAAATATATAACATAGCATCATGTGTGCTCCTAAATTTAATATTGATGATTATATTACCTCTTATGATTTGTACCTAGCAAAACTCATAGATATGTTCCTCTCCTATCCCAATCCAAAGCAAAAATATTGACATAGAAATACTATCCCTAACCTATAATTAAAATAATCATTTCATAAAGAGGAACATCATTGGGTACCTTGCCACCTACTATTACTTTTACAAAAAAAATTCCTTGAAATTATTTTTGGTTGCCTCATAATCAATAGCAAGTGCTCTAAGGTTAATGGGGATGGTTCCTAATCTGCAAGTATAAACCTCATCTCGTAGTCAACATTTTCATTGCTAATGGACAATATTTCTTCTTGGGTGTGTTTCTTAATAATTATTTTTTCATCATTATTCTAGGAATAGACCATGAAAAATTCTAGGTAAGGCAAAACCTCATGTAACATCATGCCTCTTGATCCAACCACCTACGACACACTAACACTTTATGATTTGGGAGCTTAGTATTTTGTAGCTTAATTAAATGAAAGATGTATCTAAGCTCTCTAATACTCCTACTATTGATTATAGGATCATAAATATCATGGTATTCATTAGCAAAACCAAGATTGTTAAATGGTTTAGCATATGAGACACAAGTTTCATTTTTTACTACTATCTATGTGACAAATGGGGGTCAAAAGTGGGTCAAAAGTGGCCACTTTTTTAATGAAATCAACAAAATTAAACTTAGACAAGTAATTAAAGATAGTTAGGCTCAAAATTTTAATACATGTGATAAAAACAAGATTAGAAATACTCATATTCTAACTTTTCTAACTACTTTTTATAAGGGTGGAGACTAAGAGGATCAAATTGGGGGAGCACAAAAAGTAGTCATATTTTTGTCAAAAATATATAACATAGAATCATGTGTGCTCATAAATTTAATATTGATGATTATCTTACCTCTTGTGATTTGTGCCTAGCAAAACTCATAGATATATTCCTCTCCTATTCCAATCCAAAGAAAAAATACTGACATAGAAATACTATCCCTAACCTATAATAAAAAAAATCATTTTATAAAGAGGAACATCATTGGGTACCTTACCACCCACTATTACTTTTACAAAAAACTTTCCATGAAATTATTTTTGGTTGCCTCATAATCAATAGCAAGTGCTCTAAGGTTAATGGGGATCTTCCTAATCTTCAAGTATAAACCCCATCTCGTAGTCGACATTTTCATTGCTAATGGACAATATTTCTTCTTGGGTGTGTTTCTTAACAATTATTTTTTCATCTTTATTCTAGGAATAGACCATGACAAATTCTAGGTAAGGGAAAACCTCATGTAACATCATGCCTCTTGATCCAACCACCTATGACACACTAGCACTTTATGATTTGGAAGCTTAGTATTTTGTAGATTAATTAAATGAAAGATGTATCTAAGCTCTCAAATACTCCTACTAGTGATTATAGGATCATAAATATCATGGTATTCAATCGCAAAACCAAGATTGTTAAATGGTTTAGCATATGAGACAAAAGTTTTATTTTTTACTACTATCTATGTGACAAATGGGGGTCAAAAGTGGGTCAAAAGTGGCCACTTTTTTAATGAAACCAACAAAAATTAAACTTCGACAAGTAAATAAAGATAGTTAGGCTCAAAATTTTAATATGTGATAAAAACAAGATTAGAAATACTCATATTCTAACTTTTCTAACTACTTCTTTGAAGGGTGGAGATTAAGAGGATCAAATTGGGGGAGCACATAAAGTAGTCATATTTTTGTCAAAAATATATAACATAGCATCATGTGTTCTCCCAAATTTAATATTGATGATTATCTTAGCTCTTGTGATTTGTGACTGGAAAAACTCATAGATATGTTCCTCTTCTATTCCAATCCAAAGCAAAAATACTAACATAGAAATACTATCTCTAACCTATGATAAAAAAAAAAAAAAACATTTTATAAACAGGAACATCATTGGGAACCTTACCACCTACTATTACTTTTACAAAAAAAGTTCCTTTCAAAATTATTTTTTGTTTCCTCATAATCAATAGCAAGTGCTCTAAGGTTAATGGGGATGGTTCCTAATCTGCGAGTATAAACCCCATCTCGTAGACAACATTTTCATTGCTAATGGACAATATTTCTTTTTGGGTGTGTTTCTTAATAATTATTTTTTCATCTTTATTCTAGGAATATACCATGACAAATTATAGGTAAGGGAAAACCTCATGTAACATCATGCCTCTTGATCCAACCATCTACAACACACTAGCACTTTATGATTTGGAAGCTTAGTATTTTGTAGCTTAATTAAATGAAAGATGTATCTAAGCTCTCTAATACTCCTACTAGTGATTATAGGATCATAAATATCATGGTATTCATTAGCAAAACAAAGATTGTTAAATGGTTTAGCATATGAGACAAAAGTTTTATTCTTTACTACTATCTATGTAACAAATGGGGGGTCAAAAATGGGTCAAAAGTGGGTCAAAAGTGGCCACTTTTTTAATGAAACCAACAAAAATTAAACTTCAACAAGTAATTAAAGATAGTTAGGCTCAAAATTTTAATATGTGATAAAAACAAGATTAGAAATACTCATATTCTAACTTTTCTAACTAATTTTTTTAAGAGGATCAAATTGGGGGAGCACAAAAAGTAGTCATATTTTTGTCAAAAATATATTTAACATAGCATCATGTGTGCTCCTAAATTTAATATTGATGATTATCTTACCTCTTGTGATTTATGCCTAGCAAAACTCATGGATATGTTCCTCTCCTATTCCAATCCAAAGCAAAAATACTGACATAGAAATACTATCCCTAACCTATGATAAGAAAAATCATTTTATAAAGAGGAACATCATTGGGTACCTTACCACCTACTATTACTTTTACAAAAGACTTTCCTTTCAAAATTACTTTTGGTTACCTCATAATCAATAGCAAGTGGTCTAAAGTTAATGGGGATGGTTCCTAATTTGCAAGTATAAACCTCATCTCGTAGTCAACATTTTCATTGCTAATGGACAATATTTCTTCTTGGGTGCGTTTCTTAATAATTATTTTTTCATTATTATTCTAGGAATAGACCATGAAAAATTCTAGGTAAGGGAAAACGGCGTGTAACATCATGCCTCTAAGCTCTATAATACTCCTACTAGTGATTATAAGATCATAAATATCATGGTATTCATTAGCAAAACAAAGATTGTTAAATGGTTTAGCATATGAGACACAAGTTTTATTTTTTACTACTATCTATATGACAAATGGGGCATCGAAAGTGGGTCAAAATTGGCGACTTTTTTAATGAAACCAACAAAAATTAAACTTCGACAAGTAATTAAAGATAGTTAGGCTCAAAATTTTAATATGTGATAAAAACAAGATTAGAAATACTCATTCTAACTTTTCTAACTACTTTTTTTAAGGGTGGAGATTAATAGGATCAAATTGGGGGAGCATAAAAAGTAGTCATATTTTTGTCAAAAATATATAACATAGCATCATGTGTGCTCCTAAATTTAATATTGATGATTATCTTACCTCTTGTGATTTGTGCCTAACAAAACTTAGATATGTTCCTCTCCTATTCCAATCCAAAGCAAAAATACTGGCATAGAAATACTATCTCTAACCTATGATAAAAAAAAATCATTTTATAAAGAGGAACATCATTGGGTACCTTACCACCTACTATTACTTTTGCAAAAAACTTTCGTTTCAAAATTATTTTTGGTTGCCTCATAATCAATAGCAAGTACTCTAAGGTTAATGGGGATGGTTCCTAATCTACAAGTATAAACCCCATCTCGTAGTCAACATTTTCATTGCTAATGGAAAATATTTCTTCTTGGGTGTGTTTCTTAATAATTAATTTTCATTGTTATTCTTGGAATAGACCATGACAAATTATACATAAGGGAAAACCTCATGTAACATCATGCCTCTTGATCCAACCACCTATGACACACTAGCACTTTATGATTTGGAAGCTTAGTATTTTGTAGCTTAATTAAATGAAAGATGTATCTAAGCTCTCAAATACTCCTACTAGTGATTATAGGATCATAAATATCATGGTATTCATTAGCAGAACCAAGATTGTTAAATGGTTTAGCATATGAGACAAAAGTTTTATTTTTTACTACTATCTATGTGACAAATGGGGGGTCAAAAGTGAGTCAAAAGTGGCCACTTTTTTAAAGAAACCAACAAAAATTAAACTTCGACAAGTAACTAAAGATAGTTAGGCTCAAAATTTTAATGTGATAAAAACAAGATTAGAAATACTCATATTCTAACTTTTCTAACTACTTTTTTTAAGGGTGGAGATTAAGAGGATCAAATTGGGGGAACACAAAAAGTAGTCATATTTTTGTCAAAAATATATAACATAGCATCATGTGTGCTCCTAAATTTAATATTGATGATTATCTTACCTCTTGTGATTTGTGCCTAGAAAAACTCATAGATATGTTCCTCTCCTATTCCAATCCAAAGCAAAATTACTGACATAGAAATACTATCCCTAACCTATGATAAAAAAAATCATTTTATAAAGAGGAACATCATTGGGTACCTTACCACCTACTATTACTTTTACACAAAAAAAATCTTGAAATTATTTTTGGTTGCCTCATAATCAATAGCAAGTACTCTAAGGTTAATGGGGATGGTTCCTAATCTGAAAGTATAAACCCCATCTTGTAGTCAACATTTTCATTGCTAATGAACAATATTTCTTCTTGGGTGTGTTTCTTAATAATTATTTTTTCGTCATTATTCTAGGAATAGACCATGACAAATTCTAGGTAAGGGAAAACCTCATGTAACATCATGCCTCTTGATCCAACCACCTACGACACACTAGCACTTTATGATTTGGAAGCTTAGTATGTTGTAGCTTAATTAAATGAAAGATGCATCTAAGCTCTCTAATACTCCTACTAGTGATTATAGGATCATAAATATCATGGTATTCATTAGCAAAACCAAGATTGTTAAATGGTTTAGCATTTGAGACACAAGTTTTATTTTTTACTAATATCTATGTGACAAATGGGGGGTCAAAAGTGGCCACTTTTCTAATGAAACCAACAAAAATTATACTTCAACAAGTAATTAAAGATAGTTAGGCTCAAAATTTTAATGTGATAAAAAACAAGATTAGAAATACTCATATTCTAACTTTTCTAACTACTTTTTTTAAGGGTGGAGATTAAGAGGATCAAATTGGGGGAGCACAAAAAGTAGTCATATTTTTTTGCATCGTCACCGAAAAAGAAAAAAATTTGACTTTGTAAAACCCTAATTCTAGAAGCTTCTTAAAAGCTTGTTATAAGGGGTTGGGATGGGAGTTACAGTATGGTGAAAAAAAGCGATTATTCGCAAGATTGTAATAAGTTTTGCACTGGATAATAAAATCATTGGAAGGTTGCAGTTTTGTGGATGTAGCCCAAATTGGGTGAACCTCGTTAAATTCTCTATGTTGTCTTGTTTCTGCTATAATTTTCTATGTGTTTTAAATTTCTCTATTTTATTGATCAAATCTGCATTTAAATGTTAGATATCTACCTTCTAACCTTAACAAGTTAGGCTCAAAATTTTAATATTTGATAAAAACGAGATTAGAAATACTCATATTCTAACTTTTCTAACTATTTTTTTTAAGAGGATCAAATTGGGGGAGCACAAAAAGTAGTCATATTTTTGTCAAAAATATATTTAACATAGCATCATGTGTGCTCCTAATTTTAATATTGATGATTATCTTACCACTTGTGATTTGTGCCTAGCAAAACTCATGGATATGTTCCTCTCCTATTCCAATCCAAAGCAAAAATACTAACATAGAAATAATATCCCTAACCTATGATAAAACAAATTCATTTTATAAAGAGGAACATCATTGGGTACCTTACCACCTACTATTACTTTTACAAAAAACTTTCCTTGAAATTATTTTTGGTTGCCTCATAATCAATAGCAAGTGCTCTAAGGTTAATGGGGATGGTTCCTAATCAACAAGTATAAACCCCATCTCATAGTCAACATTTTCATTGCTAATGGACAATATTTCTTCTTGGGTGTGTTTCTTAATAATTGTTTTTTCATCATTATTTAGGAATAGACCATGACAAATTCTAGGTAAGGGAAAACCTCATGTAAAATCATGCCTCTTGATCCAACCACCTACAACACACTAGCACTTTATGATTTAGAAGCTTAGTATTTTGTAGCTTAATTAAATGAAAGATGTATCTAACCCCTCTAATACTCCTACTAGTGATTATAGGATTATAAATATCATGGTAGTCATTAGAAAAACCAAGATTGTTAAATGGTTTAGCATATGAGACACAAGTTTTATTTTTTACTACTATCTATGTGACAAATGGGGGATCAAAAGTGGGTCAAAAGTGGCCACTTTTTTAATGAAACCAACAAAAATTAAACTTCGACAAGTAATTAAAGATAGTTAGGCTCAAAATTGTAATATGTGATAAAAACAAGATTAGAAATACTCATATTCTAACTTTTCTAACTACTTTTTTTAAGGGTGGAGATTAGGAGGATCAAATTGGGGGAGCACAAAAAGTAGTCATATTTTTGTCAAAAATATATAACATAGCATCATGTGTGTTCCTTAATTTAATATTGATGATTATCTTACCTCTTGTGATTTGTGCCTAGCAAAACTCATAGATATGTTCCTCTTCTATTCCTCATAAGCTAGGCTTGGCTCTAGAGCTTAGGCCACTAGGAAAGTAAGCATGTCAAGCAAATGGTCCCCTAGCCCTTACGATTTCTTTAAAATTAACACAAATGGCTCTTCTCGAGGAAATCCAAGCACTGTGAGGATTGGTGGAGTTGATCATGATAGTGAAGGTTTGGTTCACTTTTTCTAGTCTACTTATTTGGGACTGCATTCTAATGATCAAATGGAGGCTTGGGCCATTCTTATGATTCTAAAGAGAGCTTGTGTGATGTTATGGAGGAAGATTATATGTAAAATGGATTCTATGATTCTAGTATCCCTTTTGAATAAAATCTTTTTTTAGGAGTCCTCCTAGAGGCTAGCTTTGGTGGTTGAGCAAATTCTTAGTTTGGCCACAAACTTTGACTTAATAATATCATTTGTTCATATTCCTAGGGAATGGAATAAGGTAGTTGATTGTTCAACTAAATGGGCTTCTAAAGGGATGTGTAAATGGAAGGTTTTGGATTGACAAGATCTAGGCCAAGACAAGCATCAACAGATTCTTCAACGTATTCATGATGATCAATTGGGTTGAATTTTTTTTTTTTGTTTTGGGGATTGTGAGTCTTAGTTGGTGCTTTAGATTTTTGAAGTATTTTGGAGGGTGGTATTGTAGGAACCCCTAATGTGTTCCCCTTTGTTGAATGATATGATGGCCATAGCTATCTAGAATTCTATCTAGTTAATTTGTATTTAATTATCTTTGAATAAAGTTTATTTTTACAAAAAAATAGCATGTAGGCCTATTAAAAAAATTGTTGTTCAATTATAGAAGACCACCTGCTAAAAAATAATTATTTTGAAGGATACTCCTTATCACTAATGGAAAGAGAGTTGTATCCACCATGAGAAAGAGCACACTTACTAAGAGAACCAAGGCCTCACATTATTTATTTCACTCACTCACATTTTTGTACAAAGAGGAGTTAATCTCTATTTTCAATGAGTTTCATAATGAGTCTAAACTTTATGTCATTAACCCTTCCTAGATGGTTTTTGTAAACTCCATAATCCCTACACTTTTTTTTCATTTTAGCTTTTGGAAAGACATCACCAATTTTTTCTCCTTTATATATGGTATACTCATCTATTGCAACAACTACTCTTAATCTACAATTCACTTGCATGAATGCCTCAACCAAAATCCTAATGGTGTTAGTGTCCTATAACACATCCATACCATTGGATAAGAAAGTAAAAATCACCTCATTTTCAATTAAATGCTTCTCTATTTGGTTTAGAATCCCATACCTAATCATAACTGGGAACATCTAACTAGCCATGAAAAACCACTACAAAAATATTGGACCATACAATCTAAGTCATATTTTCCTAGACACTTCACCTCTCATTTGTTTATTGACAAACAAATTCAAAATTCATCTTGTACAAACACAATCACAACCAATACAATAAAACTTTACAATGCCTTGTGAATTCTAAATTATATGACACAATACCCTCTAGACATCCTATAATAATAAGTAAGCTATCACCACCATTAATAAATTATCTCATTGATGTTATTATATTCTTCCATTTCTTTCTATTTTAACAAATCTTTTATGTATGAAAGTTTGAAATGACAAATTGTCATCAAAACTCACAATTTCAATTGAACATTTATCTATTCTCTAAATACATCGAAAATGTGTGTTAAAATTTCTATCACACATTGCGCGCTCTCTCTCTCTATATATATAGCATTTTGTAAGGGGAATATGAGACAACTGTTGTTGCACCTATCCACATAATTCATATTAAAAGAAAAAATTACATCTATAACGTCATATGAAACTCTTGCTATTTTCCTAGCTATCAAAAATATTAAACCGTAAGTTTTTGCAATCTCACAGCCACTTAAAAGTAATTAATATCTCTTATACCTAATATTTAATTCTGGGTTAAAAATTTAGCATCTACGTGTTACAAGCATTCTCCTACAATTTAATACAAGATAAACTTGACAAAGAGTCCTAATTGTGTAATCTCAATAACAGTGCATGCATTCATGTCAAAGATAGATCACACACACAAATGGAGGAAATCTATGGAGTGCTGAAGACATTGTAGGGTTTGTTTCAGAGACAAGCTTTGTGCTTTGTGATATGATGGATGAACTTAAGAAACAAATTCTGTATCATCATGGTGAGAGGTTTGCCATTGCTTATGCACTTATTAGCACCCCTTCAGTCTGCACTATTAATATTATAAAGAACCCTTGTGTATGTGGTGGGAGGTGCGGTGCTTTGTCAATGATTTTAATTTGAAACGGCATATAGAGTTGTTAGACTTGGTGGTGGTGTAGTGCTTTCTCTATTTCTTCGAATGTATGTCTGCTATTTATGGTAGGATAGAAAATTGTTTCAGCGTTCATACTTATAAATACAAGAATTTCCGCTTAGTGGACAGTATAACATAGCATGAACATCTATGGTTGCTTGTAATTTTGATACGGTAGAATATTGAGAAGCACATTGTATCTGAATTTCATTTCAATAATACACAAATAACAGTAGGGAAACATTTTATTTTAGCACCTCGTGCATTGAAAGACAATATAATCAAATTAAAGACCTGTATTAAGTTTATTGAATTGGATATAAATCAGGCGATTACAAACAATTTTATTTTATTTTATTTTTTAAAATGGGTTATGTTTGAATCAAAGATAAACTGATAATAAGAGGGTCGGTAATTCAGTGGTAAAACGTTTCAGTAGCAAATCTTCTAATTGGTTCATGAAACAGTTCAGTGGTAAAACACTTCAGTAGTAAATCTTCTAACTGGACCATGAAAAGTTTAACATGTATAAAACTCAGGGCAGCAGAACCAAGTCAAGCTAGGATCTCGAACACCCACAATGTAGCTAAGGGAGTGTGGCTAATGAAGTATGGATAACCAATAGCATATCTCTTAACCGGTCTATGAAATAGTTCAGTGGTAGAACACTCCGATAGTAAATCTCCTGGCTAGATCATGAAAAATTTAACATGATATAGAACCCAGATCACCAAAACCAGACCAAACTAAAATCCCGAACACCTAAGCTAGGATCCCAAAAACCTGCAGTATAACTAAAGGAGTGTGATTAAGGAAGTATGGACAATCAAAGATAGATCAGTGACCAAAAGAACTGGTAGTTCAATATGTGAGAAGACTAGTAACTCAGTATACAAGTGATAGAACACTCCAATAACAAACAAATAGATTCGACATTTGACTTTATTGAAAAGTTTCACAGCCCTTGATGCAAATATATTCCATGCAAAATGCAGCATGAATACAACAATGTAGAATCAAATCGTCCATCATGGACTGCATAAAGTAGATTCTAAGTGGGCTAACCTTGACCCCAAATGCATAGCCATTTTAGATTCATGATAGCAGAATAGAATATAAACAAAAGTTCACCATTAGGTAATGTTCTTCCATTCTTCTTACTAAGATAAATATAATATAAGTATACATGATCCATAGCCTATAGCTAATTAAAATTAGCAACCAACTAAATTGTAGCCTAATAAAATGTACCAGTTGCATACCCGTAGAAACAAAAAAAAAAACATTTAAACCAAGATCAACCTATGCTCTAACTCTCTATCATGCTCACTAAGATGGTGACAAATAGTATTTTGTGTAAATACTCTTATAGATATGGCTTCCAAATCAGACACTTAAGTGACAGCACAGAGGACACTATTGTGATAAAACATGGTCACAGCCAACCATGTAACTTTGTGATTGGAGGCTGACTATTCCTGCATCATCGTCATCCCTACCTTAAGCTGAAGTAACGCAAGCAGAAAATTTTTGGCATTTAATCATATTCAAAGATCCACTCTTAGAAATATCCACTTCTTGACATATAAAAACACAGATTTCAAGGAGATGTCTAGTAAACCTAGATTTGGCATCCCATAACATTTACACCAAGTGGCCTTTGATTCATCCAAGCAGGGAGTTGTTGCTGCAGTCATACAAGCAAAAGGTTCAACAATATAAAAACAGCAGTAAGGTTCAGCGGTAGCAGCAGGGCTCTGGTGATAGTCCTGGTATCTGGCAGAAGTGATGGGTTGGCTGGCTATCCCATAAAGGAGCGGCCTTCCCCAACTTTATATCCCCTGCCATTCCTGCGTCAGACAAAGTAGTATAGTCACTTGGACCTTGAGGCATATATTGATATGTCTGCATAGGGATCTCCAGAGATGTCTGAATTTTTTTTAAGAAATCAACAGAGACAAGATAATATATTTTAACTCTTATTAATCAAAAGAAATATACAAATCATTTTCAGCATATGTAGGCTGCTTTAGCAACTTGATCATACTAGAAAAACTTAAATTCTTGTGCCTTCTTTTGTGGAAATTTTTTATTTTTTTATTAAATTTTTTATAATACAAACATTCTTTTCCATTAAGAGAAACAGGTAAATTTAATCTCTACAGTTCCATGGCAGGAACTAATATTATATTCAAATAGCATAAAGTTTTCTGCTTGTCCTAAAAAGACTAAATGTCACTGAAACGATTGAAGATTCTCTGACTCAAGAGTCCTTCTCAACATAATACTCCATTTCATCCAATCGAACCACACAGATCGTATCATTAATGTACTTATATTTGTTATGCTTACACGTAAGTCTTTAAAGGATAAGGTTAAATTTAAATAGAAGATATGTGAATTTAAAAAATTGATTATAGGTAAACTTTTTTAATCCCAGTTATGAGTACTCTTTTATAAAGATCAATGAAAAAATGCCACAGACCATGCAAAGTCAGCTAAACAACAGGCCCCCTCTAACAGAGGTAAGGATGAAACAGACTGGACACACTGCCTAATAATAATAGCAGAAACAAGTTATTCTAGGGAATTTTGAATCTTACTTGTCATCTTATTTTTGGTAGAATTTTTATTATGCTTCTTGGTCCAAATGTAAGACAATCAAAAAACTTTTCATCTAAATTCTTCTTAACATTGTTCTAGTCTTGTTCTGTCTGCAGATTCTATGTACCATCCGGCATTTTCGATTAGACATTCTTCCACTTCGTGCAAGGTGACAATTGAAGATTTTCCCCTTTTTTCTCCACAATCGGAAGAGTTAGATAATTGTGTATCTTGGACAATTGTTCAAAAAAGGAAGAGAGGACTTCTCCCATCCCAGAGATAAGGGTGTGTGGATTGAAAGGAGAGGATTAGGTGTAATGTAAGTTGGTAACCCTTTGATTGTTGTTCTCTTGTGACAGTTTGGTTGCAGTTGTGTTGTGAAATGATTTGTTTGAAACCATTGTACTACTCTTATAAAAGATTAAAAAATAGTACACTTTTCCTTGCAAATTTTCTCCAAAAGACATTCAATGACAAATAATTATCTTAATAAAAAAAATTACTAACTTATAAATTTTATCATAATTTGATCATAAATTTAAGAAGAGTTTAAACAACTGTTATGAAAGATTATTTATAATAAAAATGGATCTTACAATAAAGAACCAAAACATTTGTTAATTTTAATAAAAGATCTCTATTGAAATAATTATTTTTTATCATCCAAAATTAACAACCAATGCATTCATTAATTTTAATGGAAGGTCTAAATTCATCTTTAATGAAATATCAATTTTATCATCCAAAGTTTAATACCTCATGCAATAGATATTTTAATATGTTCTTCCTATCAATTCAAGTGTTAAAGTTACCGTGACTGCTGCTTATGACCGACCCCTCAAGTCACACCATCAATTCAGGAAAGGATAATATAGGGAAAGACAACCTTTGAAGTACATGGAATGACCTGGAAGTGGCCAATAGAAATGTTTGTTTCCAATGGAACTTCCAACTGCAATTTATAATCCTTTTTATGTGACTAAGAATTGTAGCCTTTGAAAAGCTTACAACTACATTTCACATCGCAGAGACCAACAAAATTTATCATAATATTATAGCTTTAACTTTAAGACCAATGATTAGAAACAAGTATTATTATATTTATTTGGGTGGTGACAAACTTTTTTTTTTGGGTCTCTTTATCCTTACTAGTCATAAAAGTAATCTTCACATTTGTAAAGAAGATGTTTGCAAACATCTTTTCAAAAAAATAAAAAAACATTGATTGATTAATTAAAAATAGATGTTGGTTTTTAAAGGTGTCTATTTTTTATAAAGATTAGAGAAGATCTATCAATTAAGTTCAGACAAGTATCCTGAGACATCAATGTGAGAATCAGTATAAAGGTTGAAAAGCAAAAATCAAATTATACCACAAATCCAAAGTTCAAAGCAAACCATCTATATACAACAATAAACTAGCTAGTTGAAGTGGCTTGAAGCTATAACGCTTGAAAAACTCTAAATTCCACTAGTAGTTTGTTCCTTGACTCAAAAGATCAAACTTTGAAGAGATTGAGCACCTCTATCCTACCTCAAACCTGAAACCAACTCCTTGATAGCAGACTACAAGTTGTGTGTACACCAACTCTCATGCGTAAAGCTAAGGACATTTAAAACTCGGTTTTCACAATCCTCAACCTCAACATTTTTCCTCCTTAAAAACCTTATCCAAACAACTCATTTCAAATTGAGATTTGCTCACTATCACACAATTGATTTTTTCAGTCGTACCTAATAGCACCACCACATGGAAGATAAGGCTCCCCTTGAGCCTTTTTTTCTTCCAAAAATTTAGTGTTCTACTAATGTTCTTGCACCCTTGTGATGAAACCTATGGCATATATGACACATCACTATGCAATCTCATAAAAAACCTTGTCCATTTGCCCAATTTGGCGAAAATGGCAATCAAAGAACCACATTAATCATGGTTCAAGGTATCCTTTCCCAAATTATGTGTCAAACAGCAACAAGAAGCAAAGGCTTGGATGGAATAGTCCGATAGATTGATTAAGCTAAACCATATTGAAAATTCTGAAAATACTATTTTGCCCTTTATGCTTAAAAGGGGCCATATTTTGATTCGTGACACAGATGGAACATGAGATAGCATGATGAGGACAATTTGCTCAAACCAACCATAGGGGCACGAGGGCAATATTACTTTCCATGGCACAAATTTCTCTGTAGCTAAAATATCTTCCATCCCATGTAGACTTGTAGCTAAAATCTTCTTCATATCATGTGGACTTGTTATGTATATTGACGACTTGGAGGCATTGAAGCCAAATCCATTGGAAGAACCTATTCAGCATGTAAAATTTATGAAAAGATATCAAATTGAAACTTGAATAAACTTCTGAATTCAAATGTGAATATTTTTTATTTTATGACTACGTTCTGAAATTTCTAAAATTCAGAACCCTCAACGTTGGTGCAACAATTGAAACACCAAGAAGCCAGATAATGTTTATTGTATTCCAATTGCATTAGCATTTAGAAAGAATACAAATTGGAACACCTTTGTTGTGTAAACTGTGTTTGCAAACTAAAGGTTACGACTATGGGAGTTGCACTCGACCAGGAATTTAGTTTCTACTGTTCATTAGTTAGGAGCAATAGGCATGATAATTTTGTGGATATTTTTTCAGAATCTGTCATAAGGATTGCCACGAATTACGGGTTGAACTTTCTGTAACACAAATGACCATTATTTGAAAAACAGGTGAACCACAACAAAAAGAGGCCAGATCTATTGTATATTTTATTAGGCACAAACATTTTGAAATTAAAATAAATTTAAGACACTTCCTTGCGCATATGTGGATGCAAACTAAACGTTGAAAACTGGCAATCAGTCTTGCACTAGGCCCAGAAATAGTTAGCGTTTTGCATGTCAAAGGGTGGTACAATAGTCAAATTGGTGATTTTTTGCATATCTTTTCCCATGAAAAGTTGCGTGTAATGCCATCAAATAGAAGCTCCAAACAATTGGACGTAATCATATTACTTTGAAAGAGAGCAAAATAGTTAGAAGATGTTTTAGTTTTTATCGTATCAATAAAAATATTTTGTACAAAGGGCAGTAGGTCACAAAAATCAGGCACCCACAAATAATCATAATTGAGAAATTATGCAACATTTTATCGTAGATTTAATTTCATTCGAAAATAGGTTTCTACAATTTTTACTGCAGAAAACGAAAAACAAATCCTTGTGTTTCAGACATTTTTTTTTCTTTGGATTTATTTACCAAGCTCTGATGATGCGTTCCACGGTGCAACCCAAAATTTTAGTAAACACTTTCTAATTTGTTTTAGAAAGTAAATAATGCAGAAAATCAATTTATAAATTCAGTGGGCAGTGAAAATATCAGTTTTCTAATTTCGTTACATCACCTAGTGCAACTCAGCCTGCATTTTTCATTGCAAATTTGGACGTTATGCTAAAAATAAAACTTCACCATTACACCCAACGTACAAAGTTATAGAACTTAAACCCAAGGCAGAAAGGTCTTGCCTTGTGAATCCTGCTGAAAAGACAATTTGGAAAAGATAAGGCCAAGGTAGGTGTAGAAAGCAATACATGGGATCAATAAGCTAAGCTAGATGCATGTTTTTGTAATGCCCTTCAATTAATCAAGTTAAGGTTCGCTGTATCAATTAGAGCATTGACATATATAACAGATTTCTAGAAAAAAATAATGAGAGTTCTTTGAAATTTAATGGCTACTATATTACATTATTGCCCAATGCTTCAGTTACAGGCAAATGTTTGAATGATCATCCCTTTTGCTGGATTAGCTTCTTATTGCAGAGTCCTCTGTTTCTATCAGCATTTCCATCTATTGAACATGTGAATAGCAACTGCTGCTGCATTGACTTGGATTTGGTTCAAGAGGATCATCATGAAGAGTAAAAGGTGGTAACCTTAACCCAATCAATAATCAGGCCGTACCCAAGGAAAAATGGTGGAATCAAATGTTTTGCACCCTCAAAACTTACATGACCTGACATTTTATTTACTTCCAAGATCCAAACATTCTTGACATTGCAATGTACAAAATACAATTAAAATAAAAACAGAACTTAATTGTCATAACAAAGACACTTCGCATTTCCTCCCTGTACAAAAGTCTCACATACAGTACTACTACACATATCGATCAAGATTGGTGCTTGCCTGTAAAGCAATAAGTATTTGAAACGACTGAAATGACCAATTCAATTATTTGAGATCCTGTACATCTCCCAATATGGGAGGCAAAATGCGTTTGCTTTTAATCAGGGTGCAATTAGCCTCTCACACAACTCCACAGAAGTAACTGTCATCTCAGTCGAGAACCTCCAACTGTCCCATTTGGCTCATTCCTTGTAGCTAGATCATCTGAAGTATGAACAAAAAACTGGGGAAGGGATGCAATACGAGGGAGATGTAGCAGCAAATCTCCAGATGACTCTTTCCTGGGTATATCAGTTGGGCAACTAGAATCCACAGAACTGTTTTCAGCCAGATGAGGAACAGGGCCGTGACTCCTTGGGAGTGTAGGTCTCATATCATCTACATCATCCACAAATTCAACTTCTCCATTAGTACTTTTTCCAAAATTATAGTCAGTGACTGGCGCTTCAACCTTTAAAGGAGTCATCTCTGATGAATACTCAGTAGAAACATCTTTCTGAAGGAGAGAGCACATAGAATTAACTCTTGCAATTATCGATTGTTCATCAGATGTTGCTGACAGCAGAGAATCACTCAGCAAATGTTGAGCAATTTCATCAAGTATCCTTCTGTTTGATGACCGGGGGCCTTCACATAAAGAAACAGAGCTAGAAGAATGTCTCTGCTGCTCTTGGAAGCGTAAACCTATTTGACTAACCAAATTGCTCATTGATGTTGACAATAATCCAGATCCTTGTTCTAGTAATCCGTTGAGAGACTCTGACAATCTCAACTGCTCGCACTGCTGGGACCTTTTCATATTCAGCTCATCATTGTCACTGCTGCCATGATCTTCAATGGCCCGTGAATCCATTACTGATGGTAAAAATAATACCACTAATTTTACTTCCAAGTAGAATTAACTCCAAAATTTGAAAAAACTAAATTATTTTAAGAATCTGTAAACTTTATTCTTAACAGATCATGTTAATGCACAATGCTAGCAGTTCATGAGACTCACCTGAACTGGGGGAAGTTGTTTCCGTCCTTACTTCGGAGTCAAGTGCTTCACATTTTGGAACCAATGTTTCAGACACAGGAGGTGACACATCTGGGAATTGTGAGAAGGGCAAAAGAAACTCATTTTTCAGATGATCAAATTGTGACAACATATGAGATTTGTTATCTTGGGCATGTCCATAGGAGGATTGCTCATTCTGATCATGAAATGCTGCACTCCTAGCATCAAAATATGGAGAACCTCTACTTGGGAAAGGCTTTTTGCTCAGCAAGCTTAAACGAGCATCACATTGTATAAGCTTTTCATAGTGCCTGTTGAGTAATCCTTGAGGACACTGCAGGAAATGCCTCCTGCAATGCATATAAATGAATTTGAAAGTCATTATTGAGGGGAAAAAACAGCTTTTCTTGCACTTTTAAAAATTAGCTTTTCATAAGGAATGCATGAAAAGATAAATTATATCCTGTGTTATGGCTAAGCAACACTTTTTGAGAGCATGCCTAGTCACCAGACACAAAAATGTTCCGATTGCATTCAATGGGCAAAATATTTAAAAAAGAAACTCCACAAATAAAAATAAAAATTTATCCATATCTGAAATTTCAGTTCAGGCATAGTTTCGCCTTTTCTTCTGAAGGCTAGAATTTAACTGCAAAAAAGGAAAACATCTGCCTCCATTCGCATATCAACCAAAAAATTGTTAGACTTGAAAATTGGTACTATAATTGGGCTATCAAGAGTTTATTTCTTCAAACCAGATTTATTGGCCATTTGTGTTAATATGAAGGAGCATTTGGAAACAAAACTACACTGCACATGTAGAGAATTCAAATATATGTATATAGAGAACAGGGCACTTTCAAGAATTAGCAAGCACTTAAATTTGAAACATGTGATCGTAAAGTTTGTAGAGATTTAGTAATTGTGAAACGCAAGGCTTTGATTCCCTAAATACCAACAATTCAGTAAGAAAACAGTTTGACAGTTGTCAAGTTGAGGTGATAGTAAAAATTGTAAGAAACAAAAATAACATTTAAAGAGGGAAAAGAAATTACCCCCACTAGTCTATTGAATATATGTATAACCTTAAACTGTGTTTGAAAGGTCAAATATTTGACAGACACAAAAGGATTTTCAAAATAAAATTTGGAGCTGGAAAATTGACATCTAAAACATGTGTAAAAGTACCATAGCCAACAGAAATTTGATATGCACAATTTGAATAGCATATCATCCCTCTTGGTGGAATCATCAAATTTCAACTGCATTTGCAAACAGAAATACAGAAGATTGATGAAACAGAAAAGGAAACACCGAATGAAATTTCTTGGAATAAGTTCTCTGAGTTAAATTAAGAACACTGAATTAGAAAATAACTGAAAACACCTTAACCACCCTCTTAAAAATGTCAAAATTAAATACATCAGAAAAATAAATTTAAAAAAAAGGACCTTAAGTACCTACACTTTTTTAGCAATGTAACCCACCAGCTACCTTGGCCTGGAAATATTATCCATTCTTTACAATAGTTGCCAGTATCTTATGAGTCTACCAGTTTGCTTTTAAAATATGACGAGAATGCAACCAAAGGGACTCACCAACCAAAGATGTATGCATATAATGTTTGCTTATGAGAAATGACAAAGCAAAACCATAGTGACAGTGAAAAATGAAAATAAAGCTACCAGAGTTGCTAACCTGCATATGGTAGCCTGTCCTCCTGTAAAGTCAGAAGTAGCCTGCCATAAAGTATGCTTTCTTGGCTGAGGATTTGTCTCTCTGAAGAACAGAGGTGGCCTTGATACCTGTAAAAATCAATAGGAAATGTCATTAAAGCAATGAAAGTAGAGTTTAGTTTATAATTGCAACAGATAATTCATTTTCCCACCTCAATGTCTAAGGTTCCAGCCTCATTCTCAGGACAGCTTGCCTTCAGAGCAGTGATATCAGACCATTGTATCTCTATCTTGCTCTTCAGGCCCCCATCCAAAACCTCCCATACTAGCTTATGCTTTGCAAAGTAGCATTTTGCTACCAAGTCACCTTCATATCTTGATATGCACTGGCAGAAATGAAATGTTTATCAATCCATAAGTGTCAATAAACATTATGAAACATAAAAATTCTAATCACATAACAAAAGGGAAACTTTTAATAACTAACAAATTAACACTACTGCATCCACATTGCTAAGGCAAAACCTGGCTATGGTTTTACATTTATAAACCCTTACCTCCCAAGACCCAATCCTCAAAACTGACACAGGGAAATTGGAGGCTTTAAGCTTGTCCGCACTTGCCTGGGCTGCTGCAGACCTTGCATCCTTCCTTTTCACTGCATCCTGGTTTAGACTGCTTGTATATGTTGGATCCTCTTGAGTGAGCTTCATCTGAATAAGGTCCAGCAAGGAAGGTGTTTTTCTTAGTGTTAAACCTAGTGGACTTGGTTCATTCAAGGGATTGTAAAATGCAGCCTGAGTACGAATTATGTTTGATCCAGAACTCCATTGTTGCTGCGCTCAACAAAGGACAAAATGATAAATTTCCAATCAAGAATTGCAAGATCACAGATTTTAAAAGGTTAACCAAGATCAGCAAATCTGCAAAACCTGAAAATACTTCCAAGCATGGTTCAACAAAAATCATACAAACTGGATGTGAATCCAAACCTATTGCAACAAAACTGTTTGATGAAAGGAAAATATCTCTGCAAAGTACACTAAAGATATGTTTCTTTCCTTAGCAGAATATCATAGCAATCACAGTAGCAAAATCTTTCTCATGAATAAATTGGTAAAACAAAAGATGATTTTTTCAATTAATCAGGAAAAAATTGAGTTAGGTTTAAGACTAGGCTGAGGGAAAAATCACTACAGAAATTGGAAAAAAGCCAGACACCCTAATTTTTTTGGACCAGAAAATAAAAAAGATCACAATATAATCATGACTGGCAAATTTTTCCAGCTTTTATCCAAAAAAAAAATTTTGAATTAAACCTAGGATCTCCCGTCAGAGCTTTCATGGAGATCTACTACAAAGCTACCAGCGCTTCAAAGTTTCAGCCTTTACCAGAGTGTGAGGTGAGCCTCCAACAATATTCATTTAACACCATAAGCAACTGACCAATCCAATGGAAGGAACTGCTGCTCATATTTTTGCTGTACAGATGGCCCCATAAAACCTCTGGCAGAAGAAAACAGGAAAAAAATGAATGTCATCCACCGCTTTTCAGACAAACAAGTTTCCAGCGGGAGACTTTTCATGCAGAGTCCCAATAAAAGCACCAGCAGACAAATTGAAATTTCATCAAACATGGGACCATTTTATTGCAAATTGCTTGCAAATTGTATCAACAGCACCCACTAAAACTAGCACTCCTCCATGGGAGAGGACCATTCCACTCACCATAGTTTTGAAACAGGAGACATAGAAAGAAATAATAGAACATCAGAAAAATTACACCATCTGATAAACTAACAACAAGGCATGAATCAAAATTCAGTAGGCCCATCTATAGTACATGAAACTTACAAAGATGCACTATAACAACATCAAAAGCCAAGCCCTTGTTTCCATTGTTAAAAGGGCATATTGCTAATACAAGGGGAGAACAATCCAGACAAGTCTGAGCATGGCTCATCATGGTGGTAAGTATCCCTCCATACTGTTACACCACACAGCCCAAAGGTCAGGTAACAACCAACATTTTCAAATAGATGTGGACCAAAAAATAAAACAGCAAAAGAAACGCACTATTTAGCTGACTGGCAGGAAGGCAGCTGGAATCAAAATCTGGCCCATTGATCCCTAGTACAAGAAACCAAAAAAACCAGCACCAAACCCACATCCTCTACCTCAAACAAATGCCTTTGTCCAAACACCATTGCAGAAAAGACCAAGACCTCTAGGAAAAAGAACCCCTTGCTCCCTTCATTAACAGATCATATTGCTAGTAAAAAATCCCTAAATTCCGCCATCATAAATGCAGTTGATGGAACAACATGGAATCAGTAAAATTCTATTTATTGTTCATTTCAGTTTCTGATCAAAGATTCATTACAAAAATGTTTTGAAAGGAATCTCTCACAAATCAATTCATGGTCTAAATGTAAAATTGATCAAACGCCATCATATGGGATGAGTTTCTGATAAGAAATTGTTGCTTCCATATCAAAATTCGGGGTTCAAATTTGAAAGAGACATTGTATTGAAATTTATCAAAATGCCAAATCTAAACCAAAGAGTTACTCATAAAGGAAATTCACAAAATTAAAAAAAATATTGAAATGACTGATTCAAACAGACAAGCAAGGAATCAAACTCTCAAGTACAGCCCATGATTTGCAGAGCGTGGGTTATAAACTCCAACAAGAAAAAATACTAAGGGGAGCTATTAAAACCCCTTGTGCCACCTTTCCCACAAAATCCTAATGAGGAAAAAATTTAAAAAGGACAGAACCCTGCCTGAGATAACTGCTAGTTTCCTGTCTTAGCTAATCCCTGATTTTATTCATACATGCAACTCAAAACAACATGGCATCAGCAAAATTTTATTAGCTAAAATTGATGTCTTATCCAAGACCTAAAACATTGTTTTATTTTTACAAATTAAATTTACACTCCAAAACTGAAGATAAGAAAATGCCATCAAATAGGAAGTCAAGCTTAAGTGGTTAATCATTGGGGAATTAACTGTAAATTATGGGATTTAAATGCCAAAGATACATGTTAACTGTTGAAATTGGATGAAATATTGCATCAAGTTCCTGATGTGTTAAAGCTCACAAGCCTGCGCTGTGTGCAAGTCTTATGTGACTTAGCTTAAGTGATACGCCCCCATTGTGGCATCTAAGGCTAATTTTACCAATGCATTTTTTATTATATGTCCAGTGAAAAAACATTGAGCCGTACAATGAAAACTGACAACAGAGCAATAAAACAATGGGGTTTCTGGAGTACAGATTATAACATACAACAGAGCAAAAAATACAAAAAGGGTTTACAAAAAATCTTGCACCGCCTTCCTTCACAATAGGGAAAAAAATAGAGAAGAAGAAAAAAAGGCTAAGCCCCTTCAGACATACAACCGTTTGTTTCCCCCATTACCAGCCATGTTATTAGCACTCATCTCCAAATTCTACTATGAAAAAAATGCAATTCAAAGAATACTATGCCATCAGCAACGTTTTATTTCGCACAGCATCGGGTTCTGATCCAAGGCTCTTATTAGAAAAATATTTTCCGAACATCCTCTTGTAAATTTCTTTCATTCTCCAAAGCCAAAATTAAGGAAAAAATAAAACGAATAAAACCCAGAGTGTAGGGAATCAAACACATGACGAACCTAGGGCGCTACGACTGCATTATCAAAGGAAAATAAGATCAAAGCATTTTCAAAACAAATACAAGTTTTCATGAAGCTCAAAACAAGGGTTACAGAATTTTTAAAATAAAAGGAAAACAATAATATACCTGTTGATGCGGCACGGCAAATTTGGGCCTTTTAAAACTCGGAGGGCGGCCCTCCTCTGCATCGATCTCCACCTTAACATTAACATTAGCCGAACTCAAATCACTAATTTCACTAATACTCTGCTCATTATTATTAGCAGCAGCAGTAATACTAACTGTAGTTCCAGATGTAACTACAGTAGATTCAGGAGTTCTATTGTTCACAAATTGAACCATCTGTGCCGACTGCAATCACAATACCAAAATTTCGAAACCTAAACAACGCTGACAAATACACTCGTGGGCTTATCGAAACAGAAAAAGCTAATCTACGGAATGGGCACAGCGTGTTTAAATCATTGCGCAGGGTTCGAATCGCAGGAGACGACAAATGGGCACAGGTTAGAAACCCTAGCTTTGGGTTAATTAGTGCGAATCTCTTTGAACCACCTGTGTACAATTTTTATTTTTTTTGGGTAGCGGGATCTCCGAGAGCCTCGATCTCGTGGCCTTTCCTTTCTCAGTGTACCGAAAATTATTTTCGCCTTGGCTAGATATAAGGGCTGATGGGGTCATGGTCATACATACATTCTTGTATGAGTGCCATGGATGGCATTTATGATTTTTTTGTCGTTTTGTGAATTTTATTTCATGAGAAAAACACGGTTTTTTATATTAGTTGTGGTATTCTATTAGACCTCGGCTTCTTTCTAGGGGACTTTGTCGTTATTCTCTAGGTATTTTATAAATGCATGTGCTGTCAATGACGAGGAGAGAGAAATGAGGGGCTGCTGACTAGGAGAGAGAAAAATAAATTGTCTATAGGTTGTAATTAGGTGTGACTAGGAGGGATGGGTTGCTGATTAGGAGAGAGAAAAGGAAATTGTGTATGTAGACTGCAATTAGGTGTGACTAGGAGAGATGGGTTTGGGTTGTTTGGATTAATTAATGTAAAGCAAAGATGTTGATAGCTCAATTACGAACTAGTTCACATCATCTTAGATGTGAAACGAGAAGATGGATGGTACCTAAAGAAGAGTGGGAAGAAAGAATATGTCAATTTTGTGACAAGAGAATGGTGGAGACAAAATGGCACTTTGTTATGGAGTGCTCAGTGTATAAAGATATACAGGTCAATTATGAGGACACATTACAAGTTGATAACTTGAGTACCTTGTTTGAGGAGGCAAGGTTGGACAAAATGGTGAACTACATCATCAAATTCCACTGTCGAAGAGCAGATCTCGAAGATCGCAAACGTTTAGGGCATTTCTCTTCGCTGGTGGTCTTGTGTTGTTCTTGGGTCCCATAGGCTTCTGTGGCCTCGTGGATGTTATTAAAATATTTCATTTCATTTTAATATATATTGGTATATTTTTTAGGAGAGAGAAAAGGAAATTGTGTATATAGGCTATAATTAGGTGTGACTAGGAGAGATGGATTGTTGATTAGGAGAGAGAAGAGGAAATTGTGTAGGTGTGACTAGGAGAGATGGGTTGCCAACTAGGAGAGAGAAAAGGAAATTGTGTATGTAGGCTCTAATTCGGTGTGACTAGGAGAGATGGATTATTTCAATTGATTAATTTAAATTTTAGAAGTGGGAGACCAATTTGATGTATAAATATATATTGGTATTTTTTTTTTTTTTGGAAATTGATTTTGTGATTCTTTTTAAAAAGTACATAAGCTTTTTTAAGAGTAGATTTTTAGTGTGAGTTGGACTAAAGCAAGTGGTGTGTTTAAAATTGACTTGTGAAATGAGATAAAACATTGGTTGAGATATCAATTTGGTGTATAAATATATCTTTGACTATTTTTAGAAATTGATCTCATGACTTCCTTTCAAAGTACATAAGCTTTTTATGATTAGAGTTTTTTTATCGTATGTGCTTGGAATAAAACATGTTGAATATTTAAGATTCAAATAAAGTGGCTCAACAATATTTTCAAGTTGGATAACTTATTATGAGATGTTGAGTAGCAACTATGATATTTAAGATTTGACCCATGAAATTAAATAAAACATTTATCCATATGACAGATGGTTTATGAGATGATTGAGTCATAACGAATGTGAGTAAAAACTATAATGGGGTGTTTAAGATTTGACACGTGAAATGAATTAAAACTATAAGATGATTGATTAATATGATGATAAGTAACTAGGGATAAGAGATGTCAAACTAAGTTTGTGATCGTAGATTTATTTATAAGATAATGTAAAAACCAATGGAGTACATATAGATGTATTTTTCAATTATAAATAATAAACTAATATATCCATAAAATTATGGATTTTAGTGTATAAAATTATTTTGAGGAATAAGAGATGTCAAACTAAGTTTGTGATCGTAGGTTTATTTATAAGATAGCATAAAAACCATTGGAGTACATTTAGATGTACTTTTCAATTACAAATTATAAACTAATATACTCGTAAAATTATGGGTTTTAATGTATAAAAGTGTTTTGAGGAATAAGAGGCTTGTGACTACCAAAAACAATCAAGGTGTGTTTATTACATCAATCTCATTTCCTATTGGCATTTGTTTGCTTTGTGTAAAAAGATATTTGTATTAATGTAAAATCACTTTAGAATAAATTATTGTATAATAAAATTAAAGTGCTTTAAAAAATATTACTATAATGAAGTATTTAAGATTTGACTCATCGTATGAATTAAACCTAAAAGATGATTGAGTAATAGGATACTTAACTTGAGGTAAGATATGTCAAACTAAGTTTGTGATCATGGGTTTATTTATAAGAAAAGATAAAAACTATTGGAGTACATATATATGTGTTTTTCAATTATAAATAATAAACCAATATATGCGTAAAATTATGGGTTTTAGTGTATAAAAGTGGTTTGCGAAATAAGAGTAGGTTTGTGACTACCAAAATAAAGGAGGTATGTTTATTACATCAATCTCATTTATTATTATCATTTGTTTACTTTGTGTAAAAAGTTACTTGTATTAATGTAAAATCACTTTAAAAATTGTTGTACAATTATATTAAAGTGATTTAAAAAGTATTAAAATAATGATGTATTTAAGATTTGACACATCATATGAATTAAAACTATGAGATGATTAAGTAATAGGATGAGTAACTTGAGGTAAGAAAGGTTAAACTAAGTTTGTGATCATGGGTTTATTTTTAAGATAAGATAAAAAC
This sequence comes from Sequoia sempervirens, assembly GCA_007258455.2. NCBI lineage: Eukaryota > Viridiplantae > Streptophyta > Pinopsida > Cupressales > Cupressaceae > Sequoia > Sequoia sempervirens. The sequence continues at coordinate 677,358,191 of VDFB02271358.1, forward strand.
TATTTGAGTACGTATAGATGTATTTTTCAATTACAAATTATAAACCAATATCGTAAAAAATATGGGTTTTAGTGTAAACATGTTCCCAAGAATAAGAAAAGGTTTGTGATTACCAAAAATAAAGGGCATGTGCTTACTACATCAATCTCGTTTGTTATTGCCATATGTTTACTTTGTGTAAAAAGTTATTTGTATTAATATAAAATCACTTTAGAATAAATTGTACAATTATTATTTAGTGTTTTTAAAAATTAGTATAGAATTTGTATAAAAAGGTTACTAATCAAAATATTTAAAATAACTTAAATATAAAAATATTTGATCATGTTGTGTTGTGCTACAATTCTTTACAATCTTACAATGCATGAAATCAATAAAATTTTGAACAATACCAATAGAAATGGTTGATAGTATTATTTTGTAGTGTTTGCATCTTTACAATTTTACATGATGTGGAAAATTAATAAGAATTTTTGGCTTCCTCAACCAATCCATGGGCTTAATACTAATATATTCTTTGGTAAATTTAATTGAACTTATAAAAGTGAGGTTGGATTAGGATTTGCAGACCATGGAACATAGAACACTAAAATAGGATTACACAAAACCATAGGGTTCACAAGTTTCAATTTAGAAATATACCGATATTTATCTCTTACTCTTGTTCAATGTATGGGTACCAAGCTTGGTCCTTTGAATCTCCCTAATTTTGTGTGACCCTTTCTACTCCAAACTAATGTGTTTACTAACCTTTCAAATTCATGTGTTACCTCAAGATTCTGATCTCATATTAATAATATAGATCAAATCGCTCATTATCCTCCACCAAAAGACATAGATCACTCTCTATGTTATACCCCGTGTGTTATTACCTATTTACTATTACCTTGTTTGGTTAAATTGCTTGAATATATGAATGTGTTTTATGAATCTTGATTGGAAATATGATGAATGAATGATTGATGCAATTTGATGTTTTATAATGATTTTGACCATGAAATGTATGATGCATATGGTTATATTGTGATAAGCTAACTACTGTTATTATGTGCTAAGCTAAATGCGGGAACAGGTTTGAACCTCCAGAAGAGAGGGGAAGTATCACTCAGGAGAAGAACTTGGTTTGGTAACCCTTAATGAGCCTAATTGAGCATTCACACACTCACACCCTAGTTGGCCTAAGTCAAGTCAAGTTAGTTTTGGGAAAAGGTAAGTAATCTTTGGTTTGGATGTGAATGTTGTGTTCGGTTATGATCTTGTCATATGAATGTTGTGATTGAGAAATGTGATTAAGTCTTGATGTCAAGTGGAAGTCCTTCCTTGTGTGTTTATTGTTATGTCGATGAGATATATCCATAAAATGTATGTATATGTATATATGTATGTGTCTACAATAAACTCATACATATGAGTGAATACGTACATGAGTATATGTAGGTAGACGTACCTACACATGCTCATGGATGGATTACCCATATGCACGGGAATACCAATTGGACTAAGGTGACATATATATAAATATATATGTGTGTGTGTGTATATATGTATATATACACTTCATGTCTATATGTCAATTAATGGATATGAGAGTATGAGTGTTTTTGTAAAGGTATTAAATTAATATTATGTATATATATGTGTGTGTGTGCATAAAATAGTATAGCTACATATATATTAATATATATTTATATCATAATTGTGTATATATATAACATATATGTAATGTTATTCGATATATAATATATGTTTGATAATTGACAATTAATGTATTGGATAACTAAGTGAAATGAGTATATATATATAATTTAATTTATAATTTATAGTTTATAATCATTTGAGAAATTTCTAAAGCACAATACATAGCATTGTGGCTTATATTAGTAGAGCATTTTAAATGAAGCATGGGTGCATAAGGCAATGCTTTGTAAATGTGTTGCAAAGTAGAAACCTGTGCATAAAGCAAACCAATGACCAAGTCAACCAAGTCTAAGAAGCACACATGAAATAAGAAGTGTTGTGCATGGATTGCAAAAGAAGCAAATGTGGCTTTTAACATTGTGGAAATAGTCTTACCCGTGCTATTTTAAAGGGGTGCCAGTATATGAAATGTGGTACCAATGTAGAAATAAATGGAATGCATAAGAAGTCTTTTTGCTATGCCTAAGTCTAGAAAAGCAATATCTTAGCCATTAGACTTAGTCAAAGTAAACTTGGTAGAAATATAAGAAGGAATTCAAAGTGAAAACAAAATAGAAAACTTGCTAATTAGCTTGTTGTTCATTTGACTCAATAAAAGATTCTTGTTGTCCCTTGAAACAAGTTGACTCAACCATTTGAATGGTGAGGACTATTATGTGTTGCAAACCTGTAAGTTAGTTTGATGAGTCATTGCATGGGGTTAGAAAGGTGGCAGAAATATTAACTTGTTTGTAGCCTTTGGTTGCTCACAATTTAGTATAAATAGAGGTGCTCATTATACCAATTGATACACTTTTCAATTTGATTATCTTGTTGTTATTCTGTTGTGATTTCTATGAGCAGTAAGTTGAGAACTAGAGAGTTAGAGAGTTGCTTTGTTATTTTGCATTTTTTATTGTTGAGAGAATTAGTGAGAGGATAGAAGAGGGAATTAAGTTGATCTTAGAGGAAGTATCAAGTGGGCTTGAGGAATTGGGCTAGGAAGGGAGTTTAATCAATTGGAGCTTTTATACAGGCATGCTAGTTTTTATACTTTGTCATTTATGTAGGAAAGGTTACAAATAGATTTGATTACTATGTTGGAAAGGAATGGTTTTGAATATGATGTGATGCCTATACATGTTTGCATGTTTCATGGTTATTTATTATGTTGGAGAAACATATCATATTGGTTTATATTAATATAGATGTGTATGTACCCTATCTATGGGAGTTTGTATTAATGCAATGTATTTATACTATACATAGTTGTCATCGCTATATGTAGGTTGTCTATACTAGATGTATGTAGCATAAAGTAAGAAGTTGCAAGAATCACTCTGGTAGTAAAGTCATTTTTATTATGAGTGGTTAAGTGGGTTATTCTTAGGGTTAGTTAGATCCATTGGAAAGGGAGTAACCTAGATATAAAGTATGAATGGTCATAAAACCAAATTGAGCTAGGAAGGTGGGTGAAATAGATGACTCTCACTCAAAATATTGGGTGATGAATTCTTTGGACAAAGTAGTGTAAGTTGCCACTATTTACACTGTCAATTCACTATGATATGGGTTTACATGCTAGGCTAGGAATGTCATACATGTAGGTTGTAGCCAATGTATGGTAGCTCTAGATATGTAGGACACAACACCATGCTCAAAAAAGGCTAGATTTATGAGGTTACCAAACCAAACTCTTCGTCAAAGGGTAGGGCCATCTTACTAGTTTGGTAGATGTGTAGGGGACCATAGTAAGTCCATGGTTTGCAAAAAAGTGTTGAGTGATGCATCTCCTCACACAGTTGGTGGTCAAGATTTGAGGAGGATATTTTGGACCATTCATTCTTTCTATATTTAGTAAGCTTGTTGAAGCTATGTATGTAAACTTGTATTCATCTCTATGGAAATTATAAATGTGAAATGTCATATTGAGATTATGTATCATCAATACTTGTATTAATGAAAGAAATTCTTTAGTATGCAAATAGAAAAGTTTGGAAAGATTATGTTTCAAATGTGCATTTATTATTCAAATGAAATAAAAAATTGATTGCTCTTAATGTTAGATGCATAATCTATTCACTTGTGGCTAAAACATAGTAAAATTATTGGGTAGAATAATGGCATGTTATACTCTAAAATATAATAGTGATTGCAACAAACAAGAGTGTAGTGGAAAAGGGCCTAACTTCAACCTTCTTGGTTTGTAGCAAATGACAACCATCAATGGGTTTGTTAACACAAGAAGCTATTTTGGAAGTATTTTTCTTACTACTAACTCCCAATTGATATACTAGATATTATGGAAATGTGTAAGAAATATGTAATATTGTTCTTTTTGTGTGGAATTCCTTTTGAATAAGATTATTATAAATTGAAAAAAACTAATTGTGAGAATAAGGATTGGGAGCTCTAGTCAAGTAGAGGGTTATATGAGGGCTACATAGTATGCATTTTTTAGTGCTTTGATCAATGCCCAATTAATTCTTCAATATGGAACATGGGTCATGGGTGGCCACATTTTCTATCTATAGACTTGGAACTTTGAGTTCCAACCTAAAGGTATGTCTCACTTCAAATAGCTCATATGGGTGGAATTCTTGCAGCTTAATTTAGATTATTAACCCTTTCTAAAGGAGATTGTTAGTCAATTAGGTATAGTGATTTGGAGCAAGAATAATGTAGATTTCTAGATGAGGGCTCCAATTTTGAGCTTACATTCAATTGGACCTCAACCAACCTCTATCAAACTTTATAAAAAAAAAATTGCCTTATTTTTAGGTGAATTAACGTATTTTATTAATAAACAAACCTAGTGATTAATGTTATTACCAAAAATTCATTTGAATTGTGATTTTTATATCTATATAAACTAAAATCATGTTAGTCTCTTTGGTCCTCTTTCAATTCCAAACCCTTCCCATCCCCTTTGATAGATTGGACCCTATTCATCTGCCATATACCACACCCCAACTTCTTCTATGGCTCACCCTTCCTCTAACTTGCCCATTCTCCACTCCTCCCCTTTTGTTGCATTTCCCCCTCTTCCCACAAGTCTCATCTTGATCCTTTGACCTAATGTTCTAGATTATTATCATGACTTACATGATGTGTTAGAAGAAGGTTAGAACATGATTAAGAAGTGTAAGGAACTCATATTGACTACCACCTAATCTCCAGATCTTGCCCCCTCTAAAGGATGGGGTTCTAAGGTGATCATATCACTCTTCAAGGTAAAAGTTTAAAGTTGTGTTGCCTTTTAGGCCAACCACAACATTTAAAGCAAAACAATTTTGGTCAGATATGTTTTTAACCTAAAGTTATTCACTCAAAACACCTCCAACCTTATGTGGTCCCTACATATCACGAGTTTCAATTGAAAAATATTTCAACCTAAATAAAAGTAATAAAATAAAAAATATATTTTTATTCATGTTTAAATGAAACTATTTCAGCTATAATCAACTATAATTTTAGTAATTTAAACAATTTTAAATTTTAAATTTACAATATAATCTATATCAAATTTATGATTTACTTATATACTCTAATTAATAATTTGATTCACAATATAGACTATAATCTACAATAATTTATAATATTATATAAATTTGATTTCTAATTTAAATTTAAATTTCTATTTTCTAATTTATAATTTAATTCACAATTCAATCTACAACTTACAATAATTTATAATCTAATTTAAATTCAAGTTATTAATTTTCTATTTTCTAAACCATAATCTAATTTCTAATTTAAATGTAAATTTTCTATTCTTCTATTTTCTAATTTATAATTTAATTCACAATTCAATCTACAACTTACAATAATTTATAATGTAATTTAAATTGAAGTTATTTATTTTCTATTTTCTAAACCATAATCTAATTTATGTTTTTCTAATTTACTTTCTAATCTATAATATAATATAATTGATTGATGAAAAATTAAATCAAATTTATAATTTAATATCAACTAGAATAATTGATTGATTTATTCAATAGGAATCAACTATTTTGGGTTGACCCTATTCTCCCATGATGAGGTCATGTATGCACTTATAACCTCATTACTTTCATTTATTTTCTTATAAGAAAATTATGGATTGGTGAAGATGAATGTGGAGGTGGACATGATGGATGGTGAATGATGAATAATGAAATATGAATTGTTCAAAGTGAATGTGGAAGTGAGAATAATGAATAATGAATGAGAGAAGCCACAATCTTAATTGATTTTTTCCTTCCACATCAATGCTTGCAGTAATAAAAGAATAAGATTTTGATTTTTTCAAATTTTCTTCATATTTTTTAATTTAAAATTATCACTTTATCTTCCTCTTAATTTTTTGTGTTAAGGGACAATAACAAACTTGTTAAATGATCAGAAAATATTTGATTTAAACTCTTTTGGTTAAAAATATTTCAAGTGAAACTATCTAGATGATACTAGATCTGATAATTTAGCCCCTTAAAGCATGAAGTTTTCACAGTCCATGATAGTATTGTAATAATATTTTTGGATTGAAACTGTGTTATTTTTTACATCAATGTTTCAGATCACACTCCATGAGGATGGATCATGGAGTATGATATGAAACGTTGATGTAAAAAACTAGCATGGTTTCAATCTAGAAATCTTATTGCAATTTAGCCCCTTGTTTTTAAAAATAAATTAAACTTTATCTTTCAATTAAGTTTTCTTAGATCGGGGATATTTTTAACAAAATTTGAAAAATACCTTTAGTAGGTTTCAAAGTCTAAAATTTGAAAAAAATAAAAATTAATTAAACTTCTATTTTTTATAATTCACTACAAGTAGGTCATTGTAGTCAAACATAAGGCAGATTGAAAATTTTAAAATGTATACTAAAATTTATTTAAATATGTAAGATCTCTCTTAGGATTTTCTTGAAAATTATTAATATATAAAACTAACAAATAGCCAAGCATCTTAATTATATATCCTTCAATTCATTTATTTTATATAATATAACTACTTGAATGGATATTCCACAAGAGTCTTAACAAGGATACATTAATGTTATAATAATAGTTTTGTAATGTCATTCACAATATTAAAATTAATCATATTTTAAATAACCATTGATGTTCACATATGATTACATATATATTTTTCACTTTCATTAGATACAACAAAACTTATTAGGGAATAATTACCCTTCCATAGGCATATAAGTGTATATCAACTCATTACAAATTATTTTGAGATAATTAAATTATTTAGATAATTGATCTAGATTAATCAAATGTAAAGAGAGAGAAAGTCATTTAGGTCTCTTTCCTCCAACCATGGAATTAGCAATCTTCCACACTTCTCTCAAATTGGAAGTGGCCTTACCCTTCATTAAGGGTGGTAGATAATGACCAATGAAGGATATCAAAACCATCATAGAACGATGTGAATTCAATTGTGAAGACTCTTGACACCCTCTCTATCTACTTCCCAACTTCTAACATACACATAATTATAAAAGTGCAATTTAATTGAATAAGAAACATAAAATTAAAGCAAAACTAAATACCTTGTAAGCTCTAGATAATCCAAATAGAGAATATTATATTATAAGACCCCTTCTACAAGTTTGACCTTGTTAATCAATACCAAACCCTCAATTAAGGATAAAATCAACTAGTACCAACTAATTAATTACAATATCATTTTTTTGCTTGGTAAAAGGCCTTATCTAGAGACATATTGCTACACAAAAATTCATACATTGATTGGATAAGCCAAGGCATGCTCCAGGCTATACAATTTGTTTCTTATAGAAGTTCTACTCTCACTGCCTAACATCTAATTCATCTCCCTAAATCTTCCTCAAACAAAAAGGAAGATAAACTATACCAAGTCTGTCATTTCTACCATCGACTAGGATAGTAGCAGCTAAATCATAGTAACATAATTCCCAAACATATGAACATTGGATATACCAAAAAACTCAATGTAGACTCCATTACCATAGCTCACACCATCTTGCCAAAATTTCCTAGAGGCTTAAACAAGCTGCTCAATTTGATTATTTATGATAGTCGGAACAAGATATGAATCCAACTTCACCAACACCATCATGCAAATCAGCCAATTTATGACATCATCTGGAAGATGTGTATCAAAGCTGGGTCTATTCATGTCACCACCTTTAACTAGCCTTCAAACCCCACTGCTCAGTACTTACACATGTCTACCACTATAACTTGGAACCCATACTTCCTATATGGTTGTTCCAAGTGAAGGGTGCCTAACACATTCAAATTCAGATTCAAGGGAGGCTATACTACCATCCTACTAGTTACAAACCTTTCCTCCTTAATATTGTGACCATCCACGGCTAAGTTAGCCAGTTGATTAGCCTCCTTGTTTGCTTCTCTATATATATGATTGATTGTGAATGCCTCAAAGGATTTGAAGATGTCAATAATTCTTCCTAACATGGCATTTAGCTTCCAATTAGGGGTGGACCCTTGCTTGACTGCATTAATTGCTATAGTTGAATCTCCTTCCACTTCAATTTTTCCAAGATTCATTTCCTTACAAAGGGGAAGGCCTAAAATCAAAGCTTGAAATTTTGCATAATTATTTGTATTAATGCCCAAAGGGGTAGTTTCCCTGCCTACTGTGACCCCATTCCAATCTCGGATGATACATCCAACTTTAGAAGGCCCCGAGTTGCCATGAGATGCACCGTCAAAATTCAACTTGTACCAACCTACCTTGGGCACAAACCATTTAGCTTGTTCCCTCATATTTGGAATAGGTGCCTCAATTCTTACTGGCATGTAACTCCTGAAGGGAAAAGTCGCTATGACATTATTGATGTCTGGCCGACTAGCTGTTCTAAATCCTTTTGAAATGTTCATGTCACTGAGACAATGTTGTTGTCTCACCGATTGGCGTTGTCGATGTGACTTGTTGGTATTCGTTGTAACCTTTTACCAAGTGGAGTGTCTCACCGATAGTAATTCGTCCTCAGGGTGACATGATGTGTTCGCTATGACCTCTCAGTGAAAGCGGTAGACTATTCGAGGTGGAAGTCTTACATTATCGGTATGTCATCTCGTCGACTCATGAGGCCTCGCCGATTCGGCATGACTTGAAGATTTCAGTATGAAGTCTTGGCGAACTGCGATAAGTCTTGTCAACTAGGATGTTTCGGTATAACATGAAGAGCTCAATGTGATGTCTTAGCAAAAGACGATAGTCTCGCCGATGGGAATTCTATTGTCTAGATGTGACTTTGGAGCTTCGGTATGTTGTCTCACCGATAACGATAAGTCCTAGCGACAACGGTACAAGCGATGATCATCGGTATGACGTCTTGGCGACAAGGCGAAGTCTTAGTGATAGCTTTCTGGACTTGATGTAACCTCTTACCGATAGTAAAGGACTCTTGGTAATATCGAATGTTGGCTGTGTTGGCATCAGGGAGACATGGTTAGTGTCTCGCCAACAAAACAACACAGGTTGAACACCCTTGACCGAGTGATGACTGTCCTATGTGGAATCTCGTGGACCAATCAAAGGAAGCAAAATTCAAATAGTTGGCAGTTGGATTTTTGCAACAGTTGCGACGTTGGAGCTGAACTGTATGCAAGGAAAAATCTACATTGAAATGGAAAATTGCTACGATGAGTGATTGTAGATAAGGATAAATAGAGGATAAGATCAGGATGTGATAAAATGTGAAGTGATCATCAATTTTGAGTTGCATTGGCATCAAATCTAGGAGAGCATTTATGTAACAAGTTGAACAGTGATTGAAGCAATTGAAAACATTGATACTAGAGAGGTGTGTCTCTGCATTGTATGTAATTTGTTGGTTACTGAAATACAAAGAGATTCAGCTTGGTGTGGTGGGTTTTTTCCTGAAAGGGTTTCCCATGTAAATCTGGTGTTCATTTTTCTTTGTGTATTTTTCTATTTCTATAAATCTTTCATGTGTGTCTTAATTGGATTGTAATTTGGAAATTAAAAGTACTATTTGCATTCTTCCCTGTGGTTTTGACATTAGGATAGTTGTTTCCGCACCTTTGCTTTCCTTACATTGTTCCCTCATATTTGTAACAATGTTTGCTCCAGTCTGGCAAAGGTTGGGACTTTTAAGCCTACCCAATTGAACCTCCTCTTACCATCCCATTCTATGAAAGACCCCTATTTTGAGGAGAAAACTAAAGATCTTTGGTTTGCCACCTCCATAATAGCAACTTCTACCTTATTTTGAAAGGGTCTTATATTCATTGCTTTATCTTGAAAATTTTTGTGGTTACACTCTTTCCATAATTCCTAGATAAGGAGGGAAGGACAAATCTTCTAGAGGCATTTCAACAATCTAGTATTGGCATTTGTAGGCCAGTATTGAAAGAGACTGAAAATATCATTAGGTAGGGCCGTGATCCACCCCAGCTTTGTGCACATCCATTGCCAACACTCTTGATCAAAGTGGCATCCAATGAATATATGATTTGTTGTCTCTTCCTCTCGTTTATAGATAACACATCTAGAAGGGCCTTCAAAACCTAATTTCCTAAATTTCTCTGTTGTCAGAATCTTCTTCTACAAAGCAACCCAAGAAAAGGTGCTTTCTCTAGGGATACAAAGCTTATCCCAACACAAGGAGATAGGTATTTCTATTCTATGAAGGTTTCCCCCTTCAACAATCCAATGATATCCATAGTTTGCGTTATACTCCCCATTCTTCGAAGCAACCCAAATCAACTTGTCCCCCCCTCCTAAAGTTTATTTGTTGCTAAGAAAGAATGTTTATCATAATTTCTATTTCTTGTGGAGGAAGAAGTAGGGAGATCAAATCTTTCCATTCCCAATCAAACACCAATCCTAGTTGTGAGGGTATAATGTAATCCTTTACCTTTGAACCCCAATGTTCTTTAAGGAATGCTCTTGTGATTCTTATATCGATTAGATTGTCTAGACATGGTAAACCACACCATGAGTCTTCCCAGAAGAGAGCCTTACTTCCATCATATATGTCCCAAGAAAGGAACCTACAAATAATAGGCTTGCAATTTAGCATAAAGTTCCAAACCTTAGACCCTTTAGGGGGATTCTCAATTTTGACTATATCTAACTCTTCATCACTGTTCAGGTACTTCTCTTGGAGAATCCTTGCCCATTTAGTGTTTTTCTGCCTCACCATCTTCCATATCAGCTTAGCCCCTAGTTCCTTATTTTTCCACATATGATTCTTTAAACCAACCCCTCCATTTTCCTTCGGCTTGCAGGTCTTATCCCACAAGATCAAAGCCATTTTATACTTGTCTGATAGGCCCTGCCAAAAAAATCTCCTCATTTTCTAGACAAAGACTTTGTTTTCCCAACATTAAGGGCCATGAGAGACAAGAGATAGATCAGTAATGAGGCAATTACTGATTTCAACAACACTATCCTCCTTGCCTAAGGCAACCATCAACCTTTCCATGAGCCAAGTTTCTTTTCCATTTTATCCATAAGAGGATCCCATAACTTGGTGTTTCTCAAATTCTTATCCAATGGTAAACCCAAATAAGAGTAGGGGGGAGCCTTTTTTGCACCCTAATACATTTAAGATTTCCTATTCTTTCCTAGGCAAGGTATTGATGAAGAACACTTTAGATTTGGATTGATTTACCTGTTGTCCTAAGGCCTCTGCATATTGTGATAGTATTTAATAAACTACCTTGCTTCACTCTTGTTTGATGAGCCAAGTAACATATAATCATCAAAAAATTGTTGATGAGTCACCGATATGCTTCTAGAAACCTTTATTCCTAAGATCTTCCCAGTTTTAGTTGCATGCCTAAGAGCCCTACCAAGAGCTTCCACCATGATGATGAATAAAAAGGGGGATAGAGGATCACCTTGCCTCAAACCTCTAGAAATTTCAAAGAACCCTTTTGGAGAACCATTTACTAGAAGAAATATTCTTGGAGTAGATATACACTCAAATATCCAATTAATAAATTGCCGACAAAAACCTAATGCTTCAAGTGTTTTGCATAGAAATCGCCAATCTACCCTATCATAGGCTTTTCTAATATTCAAATTTATGAGCATACCTTCTTCCTTATTGTTTTGCAGTGAATGTGTAGCCTCTTAAGCAATGATAACTCCATCAAAGATAGTTCTACCAAGGACAAAACCCGTATGCTCCTCTGAGATAATGTCTAGTAGGATCTTCTTAATTTTGTTAGCTAATACTTTGGACATAATCTTATATAATGTATTACAGAGTGATATTAGGCTAAAATATTCTAGCTTAGTGGCCTATTCCTTTTTGGGAATGATTTCCAAAAAGGTATTATTAACTTCCTTCAACAAGCAACTTGAATTTCATGCAGCTTCCAAAGCCTCTGCCAATTCTCTTCCTAAGAAATGTCAACATTGTTGAAAGAATGCAACTAGAAAACCATCCAGGCCAGGAGTCTTATCCGGATGCAATTGACAAAGAGAAGTCTCCACTTCCTCCACTGAGAACTTATTGTTTAGCATCTTGTTCTATTCATTGCTAATGATTTAGGGAATATATCCTAAAAGTTCAGATTTCTCTTTTCTCCTTATTTAAGAGGCTTTCAAATAATGTAGCCACTTGTCTTCTGATTTCTAAAGGATCTTTGATAAAGACCATATTTTCCATTTCTAATTTGTTGATATGATTCAAATCTCTCTTATGTCTGGTAATGTTATGAAAATACTTGGTATTCTTGTCCCCTGCCTCCAACTAAAGTTCCCTCATTTTTTGTCTCCAGAAGGTTTCCTCCTTGGCTAAGATATCCTCATATTATTTGAAAAGATCTTTCTCCCTCAAAAAGTAGTCATTGTCCATACCAAATTTGAGAACTTCTTCATTTAGTTCTATCAAAGCCTTCTCAATCTTCAATTTAGATTAAAAAATGTTACAAAAATGCATCGTATTCCATTTGAGAAGCTTCTTCTTGATGCTATTCAATTTAGCTATGAAGCAAAATAACTTGGAACCTGTAAACACTTCTTCCTTCCACCACGTCTCTACCATTTCAAGAAAGTTATCATCCTTGAACCACATGTTTTTGAATTTGAATGGAGCTTCAGAGGGTCTAGATTCCATTACCAAGTTAAGCTAAATGGGATAATGATCTAAGCCCAAACAAGGTAGAATAGCACCTTCAAGGGAGGCTAGGAATGTCGATAGATCTCTATTAAAGAAAAAATTGTCCAAATTTTTAGCTATATTATTGAATCCCAATCTATGGTTGTTCCATGTATATTGCCCATTTTTTAGATCTATTTGCATCAATTGATTTCTAAAAACCTAGTCCTCAAAATCTTTTTGTGTTTGACCAAGCCTGATAATATCGCCTCTCTTATCATGTCTATATAAGGTGGTGTTGAAATACCTTGCTACTATGATATGCTTGTCTTGAATGGACCCAAAAAAGGTATCTAGCTCATTCCATAATGCCCTCTTTTCTAGGCATGAAATAAGACCATAGACATTGACTATTACAAATTGAAGATCCACTTCCAAACTTTTAATTTTACCACTTAGCCATAGCTTTCCATTTACCAATGGTTCAAAGGATACCTTGGATGCATTGCAACAAATAGCTACTCCTCCTGAAGCTCCAATAGACTTTACCACTGACACTTCCCAATTTTTGAAACTTCTGAATACTGACTTTACTTCCTCTTGAGATTGCTTAGTTTCTTGGAATAATACTATTTCAACTTTAGTCAAGTCAATCCTTTGCTTGACTAGATGCTTTTTGTTAGGGGAATTAAAGCCCCTACCATTCCATGTAAGGAGCCTCATGGCTCCTAGGGAAGGGCATTACCCTTCCTTAAGTCCAAGAGAGAAGTAATTTTGATTTGCCCAATTGCTTCACCATATTTAGCCCTTAATTCGGCCAATGATTTCCTTCATGCCCCTCTCCTACTAGAATCCTTACCACAGTCTGGCTTAGGCTTATTGGAGGGGATTTGATGTATTCCTAGATTTTCCATATTCTGATTAAGATCATCGACTTCCACATCCTCAGATAGATCACCAAATTTTTTTCCTGGAGCATCCATTTCCAAAATCTTCTTGATTAACTCCAATTTTTCTTTTCTAATTTCCTCCCCATCTTGGTCAACGGGCTCAATAATCCCTATAAACTCATTCATTGCCTCAATAGCGGAATCTACCCCACCATCTTCTAAAAACTCTTCTCCAATAGTTTCTTTGAGAGGGACTGACTTGTTTGCTTTTGTTTCCATTGATTGGGCCTTTGTGTTCCCAACAAGAGGTTCTAATCCAACCATCATTTTATCGACATTATTAAACATCTGATGACTAGTTTCTGGGAATACTTCACTGATCAGGGCCAGACTTATCTAGGTGTTCAAATTTTCTTGGATCTCCATTCTTAGATCTTCAGCATCCCTTCGTAAATTTGCAAGATTCTCTTGTGGCTGCCTCCCATCTAAGATCTCTACCTCTAGGGATGTAATCTTAGAATCTTTCAGATCCTCCTTTACAATTGATTAAATCCTTTTGAATATATTCTCCATTTTGTTGAATTAGGGGCTCCTAATGCTGCGAAAGAGTGATCTACTGCCTTACTTGCTCCTTTCGAGCAACTGGCAATATATACCTTACTTAAAATACATTTTCCGCCTCTGATGTCAAAAATCAACTTCTGATACCAATTACCCTTATCTGCTAAGATCTGTAAATTATCCAAGTTTCTAAGATTTGTATTGATTTCAACCAAAAAATTGACTTCTTCTGATCTTCCCAGGAAGAATTCTTCTTTGAATGCAATGAATGTACCTAGGGTCTCTCCATTTTTTCCCAATACTTCCTCACTCCAATAGTATGGGGGCAAGTTTGGTAAATTAATCCATGAAGGGTATTTATGAGGGGAGTATGTCTCTAGATTAAAATTGGGGATCCAATCCATTTTAAAGTTTAGCAGAACCCATCAAAGAGTAGGGGTTCTCCAAAGAGGATTTTCCTCTTGGTCTTTTGGTCTACACAAACAAGCAGAATTTTTTTTTTCCAAAGGCTTTAGTGCTTACCCTACCTTCAAAATTGTCATCAAACCATTCACAAATTCGTTTCTTTGGGACTTCACCTCCAGTCCATTTTGCCAAAACGTCGTATGCTTCCAAGTGTTCCCACCTTTGCTTCATATAGCTCAAGGCAATTGACATGACTCTACTTCTACCTACAAGAGGACTGCAATTTTTACCCTTTTGAAGAAACTGCTTGGGTCTCCAAACCCTTCTTTCTCCTTTGCCCACTCCATTGGAGGAAAATCCCGACCGATACATCTTCACATTGTTAATGGATTTACCGTGATTATCCCCACCTTTCTTGAAATAACGCTTCCCTTCATTCTATCTATTATTCCCAAACCACCCATTCCTCTTAGCTACCCTGTTAAAGGATTAATTCACTACATTTTTCCCCTTAGAATTTCCCAATGGAATCGATTTCTACCATGGAGGACACAGCTTTGATCTTCTTTCACCCCGGATGCGATTGAATTTATGACCTCACATTATTGAGTTTCACATGTCCTTCCTTTTGTAACAAGGGTGGAAACGGTCCTCCCATCTTCCATTCATGAAAACTGGGTTTTCAACTTCATATCTCTCGCCTTTGTGAGCCCTTTCCATGAATGTTTGTCATCTTCAATTTTACTCCATTTCCTCCCCTTTAGATCCCCTACATTTTTTCGCTCATCCTCGCCAGAGAGTGCCATTTCCCCGATATTTTTGTCTCTTTTACATATATTCCTTGCGTTTACTATTATTAATTACAGTATCATTTTACAAATAAATATTTAAGGTCAAATCCTTTTAGAGACTATAGTTCATGGTAACAAAGGAAATTACATCATCATAATGTACACCCTTCATGATGTAGGTCAACAAGGTTCGATAAGAATAATATATATCACAAATAAAATTTTATCTATTAATTAAATTACCATTAGGTACAAAAAGCCTAACTTAGAGGAAAAACTAGATAGTTATAAAAAGAACTATAAATTTCTTGTTATCCAGCCAAAATTAAAACTTAATTTTTTTTGGATTTAAGCTAAGAATATTGAAGATAAAACCTAGAAAGGGATTAATCTAAGATTCTCTACAATACAAGAGAAACTTTTACTATTATCAACTTAATAGTCAAAAAATAAGGAAACACCAAACAAAGGATGAAGCCCACATTCCCAACTATAATTAGGGAGCTCTGTGATACTCAAAACCAAATGATTTGGAGGACTATAGAACCCCACATGGTCAAGAAGAATACTAGATCAATATAAAGATAAATTAATAAAGTATTGCAACATATCAGGGGCATGTTTGTCCTCACAAAACTATCAAATAGTTTCATAAATCAAATCTCTAAAACCTTTCAAATTGGTACAAATACTCCTAATTTGTGTCAATGTGGGAGCTTAGCACATAGTATGAATATCAAAACTTAAAGAATATAATAAATTCACCAAATTTTGTGAATGCAATTACCCTAATAGTCATGTATCTAAAATTATAACAATATTGAAAAAGATCTATGAATTATTTTGCAAAATGCCTCAAAGAGACATGGTCACATGGAATGCCAAGGTGGAAAGATATGCACAAGCTAGACCATTACTAAAAATGTTTTATAAATTATTTATCAAATACAAATGGCAAAAATAAAGGAAAATTCTACAATTTTTTAGCATCTTCACTATCTATGCCTAACTAAGAGCTTTCAAACAAGGTAAGGAAAATTCAAATTAGGATGAAATTTAGCACCATGTAGCCCCTTCACAAGTCATTTTTTGGTTGAGCCAATGCACAGTTATATGACTTGAAGCAACTACCTTACTTTGAAATAGAAAATGTATTAGACATGCCACTAAGATATTAAATGATAGGGTCTTGACCTTGAATATTTGCTACACCAAAGGACCTTATTTTGTATGTACCTATATTTGTAGTAAAGAAAACATGGTCTTAAAATAAGGTTATTCATGTGAAGAGGAATCATTTTTTTTTAGCTAACTCTCCAATTCAACGAAAAGAAACTTTCCTTACCCACAAATATCATTATATAAATGCCTACGAATTCACACATGAGTTTCAATCAAGTGACCTCCACTATATTATTTTTATTTTTAAAATATATCTACATAATGTATTTATATTTTAATTGTTGTTCTACTTTTATTTCTTTATTTTTAAAATAAAAGTCTACTTATAAAGTGTTGAATCATTTTTAAAACAAAAATATGATGAAGATAAGAATATAGAAGATTAATGATAAATCTGATACTTAATATTTTTATATTATCCTTATAATCAAATATGTTATGCATTCAACAAATTAAAAAACAATTTGATTCTAATTATTCAATAAGGAAAATTTCTAAGAATTGGAGTTTTTTAAATTATTATCTAAAAAATCATCTTAATTAGATAATTAATTAAATTAATTTTCATACAACTTCATAATTAATAATTATGAAACTATTTAATTATGAATCAATATTAATCATCTCGATTAATTTATTTCTTAACTATTATCCACGCTTAGTAGCACACCTAGTACCACTATAGTGCCTATAGACTAATCGAAACTAATATCATGTAAACTAGTATATATGTGTGATGATTCTCAATAGATTCAAACTTCCACATACTATCAAGATTTCCCTATCTTATATGTCGCTCTCCATCTAGCAATTGCAAGGGTTAGAATAACCATCCTAAATCCACCTCAAGCCAACAAGTGATAATTAATCAAATATAATATTATAAATAAAGTAAATTTTCATTACCAAAGTGAAATCATACCAACCAAATGAAACCAAACCTAATTTTTACCTTAAATCATGTTGCATGTATATCATTTTCATTCAATAGTGCTATCATTTATAGAAATTTCACTCAAACAAGATCATTAGTTCTAGAGATTAAGAGCTAAATATGGGATGTGAAAAAATAATTGAAGAAAGATATGGTGCACTAGAGGAGAGAACTCACTCCAAATGGGTATAAATTTATTTTTATTTATGATAAACAATTTGAAACATAACGTGAAGGTATATTAAATTTGTCACATTTTTAATATACTTGACTTTAAAAGATTACAAATAAAACAATATATGTCAAAAATAATTGCTTCCATACACTAGATACTCAAGTTGGCTAAGTGGTAAAATAAATTAAAGGAAAAAAGAATAAATTTACTATATTAAAAGTTGAGACATGTTGACCTTAGTTTCTATTTACTTTTTAACAATTTAGTTATATTAATTTTATAAAAGACTAACATCCTTTTTTTGAAATACAAACATAAACTACATTAAAAATTCTACATTTCATTAGTTTATAAAATTTTAAAATTCAAAATGTATATGTCACCTTGAAGTGCTTCAAGTTAAAAAGTTTGATTTGTTTTAGTCATTTCTTTTATAAAAAGGTGACACAGTTTTGAACTTTTTCCCTTCAATTCTCCTCCACTCTCCTCTCTACACCCCTCCTTCAATCACCAACATTTACATCCCCTATCTAGAGGTCCTATTGAGATATTAGATGATGAAAGTGTTTAGGTAGGTGTGTCATACACCTTGTAATCCTAATAGCTTATTAATTATTTAATTATTTTTGAGCCCTCATGGAAAGGGTGTCACACTATGAATATTGTACAGTTTGATATGATATGTTTAAGAGAATATCTTGTCATGTAAGATGTGTAAGAGCATCTATGGTTGGTGTAGGAGCACATGGGTGAACTGGCGATCAACACCATCCAAAAATATTATTGGTTTTGTTTTCACAATTTTGGTTTGGTTTTTCTCTCTCCATTCATTTGTGCCTAAACCTCTTAAATTTGACGTTTTAATGAAATTTAGAGCTTTGGTGGAATTTTATCAAATGTTGTATTTGCAACTACTTTGTAAACATAGATGCAAATGTGGAAGCATAGACGAGCATGTTGAGGGGTCTTGGACTCTAATTAATTCTAAAAAATTCAATTTCAATTGTGCCTTTCAACTTCAAAAGCGAACGTGGGAACTTGGAAAACTGAACAACAAATATTGGAAGGAGGATCGAATAAAAGAGGAGGAGCTATTTGTTTTAAACCAAAGCAAACATAAGTTCAAGGGTCGTGGTAAAATAAAATAGGGGCAAAGATTAAAGGAAGATAGAAGGCCACACTAAAAGGGGGAAATTTAAGATCATTTGAATGAAAATAGAAAAGGGGGGGCCTGTGCATAAGTGGAGGAGGCTGCAAATTTGATATGCAGTAATTTGAAAGGGGAAACCGGCGCAAAAATTAAGAGAGAAGGAGGCTGTGTAGAAGTTTGGAGCAGCCAAGATAGCAAATACAAAGGGCATGTAAAAAAAGAGAAGGGCACCAAAGTGAGAGGTCGATATAGAAGGAAGATAAGGGGCGTAACATATAGAAATAGGGGCTATGAAGTGAAAGATATTATAGTGTGTAAGTGAAACAAACAAGTAGGTCAGTGCTCATGCTGGACAGAGTGTAGACATAGGAAATAGATAAACAAGAGGAAGCTAATAGATATGAGGTGATGAGATGTGAGAGAAGTGAGGTTGCATGGAACTTGAAGGAATTGTATTAAAACAATTGCAAATTAGTAAATCTCAGACTGTGCACATATGGAAGAGTTCATTATTTGCAAACAGGAAGATTAGAAGGAATAGGTTGCATGAGACTGAATAAAGGAGGCTATGAGAGACTCTTCTATTAGGAATTGCATGCAGAAAATATCAATTAAATGCAAATAAAGATTAAACAGAGGAATGAAAAACACATAAATAATAACAACGAGAGATAATATTTAATGTGGTTCACCCAAACTCTGGCTACATCCACCAATAGAGAGTCCAATATTATTATCCAATAAATTGAACTGATTACAACCAGTAATCCTTGCAACTCAATACTGCTACAAATGCTACAATACAATATCAACGGAAACCCTAACCCTTAGCCTTATATCAAGACTTATGTCGGTTACAAAATAGAGTTTCTTTTATGTCGGCCAATAGAAAAATAACTCCCGACACCTTTATAAAATAATTAAAAAATCACAAGAGGTTTTGGGGGCACTGCCCCTCAACCCCACCCTACATCGTGACCTGGAGTGTGCTAGGGGTGTTGCCCCTGGCCCCGCAAGGGGCGACAACTTGAACCTGTCTTGGGGGTGCTGCCCCCAAACCCTTGTTAAATAATCTTGGGGAAAATCATGCCAATAAAGTGGGGAAAATTTAACCTTCGAGTCTAATTAGGCTCCATCTACCAACAATCTCTAACTTGGAGACTGATAAGAAAAAATAACTCTTGACGCCTTTATAAATTAATAGAAAAATTGTGAGAAGTTTCAGGGGCGCTGCCCTTGAGCCCCCGTGGGGGTGTTGCCCCTCGACCCCACCCTGTATCACGATAGGGAGTGTGCTAGGGGTGCTGCCCCTTGACCCCATCTTGGGGGTGTTTCCCCCAAACCCCCATTAAATAATCTGGGGGGAAACCACTCCTATAAAAGTGGGGAAAATTTAACCTTTGACTCTGATTAGGCTCCATATACCAACAATCTCTCACTTGGAGACTAATTAGACTACACCCCATATCATCTCCCACTTGTAGACTGATCATAACACCATTGACCTTGTAGCTCCCACTAGAAATAAGCACCTTGGATGTTGTTGTTCTGATTTTATTATTTTCAGTCTTGAAGACCAACCGAGGCTAAAGAGGAGTTCAACTTCTCCCTTGGAACTACCTTTGTTAACATATCCATTGGATTGTCATCTATATGTATCTTTTCCAGCCTGAACTGTCCATCATCCAATATCGACCAAATGAAGTGATACCTCAACTATATGTGTTTGGTCTTTGAATGCAAGGAAAAATTCTTTGCAAGATGTATGGCACTCTAACTCTTCGTAAACAAATAATTGTTGGCCCATTGTTTTCCCAATTATTCCATGAAAGATTGCAACCATATCATCTCCTTGCTTGCCTCTATTGTAACTACATACTTTGCCTCCATGGTGGATAAAGCAACTACCTTTTGCAACTATGAGATCCAACTTACTATTGTCCCACTTACAGTAAAGACATAACTTGTAGTACTCCACCTGGTATCAATATCCCCTACCAAATCTGAGTCTACGTAACCTGCTAAATCAGTATTAGAGCCCCCAAAACATAAATGTTTATTGGATGTACCTCTCAAATACTTGAGAACCTATTTTATTGCATTACAATACTTTGATTCGAGATTACTCATATACCTGATTATGACTCCAACAACATGTGCAATATTTGGTCTCATGCATACCATGACATACATTAAACTTCCTACAGTTGAAACATATGGTACCTTAGAAATTTTTTCTTCCTCCTCTTGTGTCTTTGGACACATCTCCTTAGTTAATTTCAAATGACTAGGTAAATGTGTGCTGACAACTTTTGCATTCTCCATGTGGAATCTTTGCAACACCTTTTCAACATAACCAGCCTGAGATAGAGTCATTTTTTTGTTCTTCCTATCTTTACAAATTCTCATACCAAGGATTTGTTTTGTTGCCCCCAAATCCTTCATAGCAAATGATTTTGCTAACTGTTGTTTTAACTCACTTATGTGATCCATGTTAGACCCCGCTACAAGCATGTCATCAACATATAAACATAAAATAATGTAGTTGTCATTATCTAACCTCTTAAAGTAAACACAATGGTTAGAATTACACCTGTTGTAGCTTTGTTCAGCCATAAAACTATTAAATTTCAAGTACCATTGCCGAGGTGCTTGTTTCAAGCCATATAAACTCTTCTTCAATCTGCACAATATTTCTCCTTGTCTTTGACCTCAAATCCTTGGGGTTGTTCCATATATATCTCCTCCAAATCACCATGGAGAAAGGTGGTTTTCACATCTAGCTATTCCAAATGCATATCTTCAACAACCATAATACTTAAAACAATACGAATAAAAGTCATCTTAACAACTGGAGAAAAAATATCAGTAAAATCAATGCCCTTTTTCTATGCAAATCCTTTTACAACTAACCTGGCTTTAAATATGTTCTTACCTCCATCTTCCTCTTTCAGCCTATAAACCCATTTGTTTGGTAAATCCTTTTTTTCCTATAGGCAACTTGCATAATTCTCAAGTTTGATTTTTCAGCAAGGAGTCCATTTCTTCTTCCATTGCATGCTTCCACTAAACCTTTGTATCCACCTACATAGCTTCATCATACCCTTCATGTTCACTAGAATCTATTAACAAAATAGAATACAAAGAGGGAAAAAACCTTTTAGGAGGTCTACTTAGCCATGTTGATCATCTAACATTCACTAGAGTTTGTGGTATCTCTTGTTGTTGTTGTAGAGCATGAGGAACCACTGTAACATTACTATATGGAGTATCATCCAACACCACAAAATCCTTTTCTTTCTTCTCATGTTGCTACAACTGATCTTTGTACAACACCTTCTCATTGAATACAACATCCCTATTTCTCACAATTTTTATATTTTTAACATCCTAAAGCCTATAACTAGACTAATCAATGCCATATCCAATGAAGATACACTTTTTTGATTTTGCATCCAACTTGGTTCTATTTTTAGAATCTACATGTGCACATGATTCACAGTCGAAGGTTTTGAGAAAAGAATAATTCACCTTCTTACTTGTCCATGCTTCCTCTGGAATACCACAACCCAAAGGAATTGAAGGACCTCTATTAATTAAATATACAATGGTATTGAAAACCTCTACCCACATGTTTAAAGGTAGCCCAACATGCAATCTCATTCTCCTTGCATGCTTCATTATTGTCCTATTCATGTGCTCAACCACTCCATTTTATTGTGGAATCCCTGGAACCGTTTTCTACCTATGAATTCCATTAAAGGAACAATAATCCTCAAATTCTTTGCTACAATACTCACCACCATTATCAAATCTGAGACATTTTAATCTTTTACCCATCTCATTCTCAACTAAGCTTCTCCATTTCTTAAATGTTTTAAATACGTCAGATTTCTACTTAGGGAAATAAATCCAAACCTTCCTAGTTGCATCATCTATGAATGTAACATAGTACCAAGAGCCACTGAGAGAAGATACCTGAGTCGGTCCCCCTACATCTATATGCACAAGCTCCAACTTTTCATCTTTCTTTTGCTTCCCATCCTTGAGAAAACTAACTCTCTTTTGTTTTCCATACACACAAATTTCACATAAATCCATATTAATGCATTTCAAACCTGGTAAAACTTTCTTAGAATGAAGTGCCTTCATACCTTTTTCACTTATATGCCCAAGTTTGTTATGCCACAGTGTTGTCTTAGAACTTACAACAACTATTTTTGTCTCTTCCTGTGAACCTACAACAATTGTTCTTGAACCTATTTGTGTTTTCTCTGCAACAACTAAAGTAGAAGGAACAATATGACCTGTATAAAGATATAAGGTGCCTACTTTCACACCTTTTTCTACTACTAAGGAACCTTTTGAAACTTTCCAATTTTTATCATTAAAAGTAACTATGCAACCTTCATCACCTAGCTGCCCTACTGAAATTAAATTTCTACTAGACCTTGGAATGTGCATTACCTCTTGTAGTAGCCAATGATTCCCATTCTACAACTTAATCTTAATTCTTCCCTTTCCAACAATTTGACAGGGTTCGTTATCTCCCAAATAAACTAGTCCAAAATCCCTTTGAACATAATCAATAAAATAACTTCTATGGGGCATAGCATGAAATGGGGCCTCTGAATCTAAAACCCATGAATCATCAACATTATCAAGGGAAAGAATCAAAGCATCCTCATTAGATTTGTTACTTACCATTTTTTCCTCTTTACTTCCTTCCTTTCTATCTCCTTAATTTTTTTGAGACCAACAATCTTTCTTTAAATGACCTGGCTTACCATAGTACCAACAATCCTTCTTGTCTCTAGATTGGGATCCTTTGTCCTTTGATTTTCCTCATGACTTCCCATGACTTCTAGAGTCGTTTCCTCTCTCCTTTGTTAGTGTGGATGTTCCACTTTTTTTTCCTACAAATTTCCTTGCTCAAAATAACACCAACAACATCATCAGTATTCGAACCAGAATTGCTAACAACCATTACCAAGCTATTCCAACTTTCAGAATCAAAAGAGCCCTAACTTCTTCATCAAAGTTTACATTTATAGAAGTTAATTGACTGGTAACCATATTGATCAACAACTAACCCACCTTCTACCATGCATAAGGCTATATAACTTCACTTTTCCATCATCTTGAGTTTTTTTTTTGTTGTAATATTGAATGCCACTGATTGTTCCAGGCATAAATGAATGGCTCCCAGTGCCTTTCTATCTAGAAGATTCCTATCCACATCACTCATTGTTGTCAGTTTCTTGGCTATTCCTTCCAATGGCCTCCATAAATCCTTCTTATAGAGATAATCCTCCATTTGCATCTTCCATAATTGATAGTTATGCCCATTGAATTTATCTACCTTCAATTTACCCTCGTCCACCATTGCTCCCACTTAACCATGAGACTCCCACTCAACCGTGAGACTTTCATGTAGATGATAATCAAACACAACCCGCTCTGATACCACTTGTTAGGAATTGCATGCAGAAAATATCAATTAAATGCAAATAAAGATTAAATAGAGGAATGAAAAACACATAAATAATAACAGCGAGAGACAATATTTAGCGTGGTTCACCCAAACTCGGGCTACATCCACCAACAAAGAGTCCAATATTATTATCTAGTAAATCGAACTAATTACAACCAGTAATCCTTGCAACTCAATATTGCTACAAATGCTATAATACAATATTAATGGAAACCCTAACCCTTAGCTTTATATCAAGACTTATGTCAGTTACAAAATAGGGTTTTTTTTATGTTGACCAATAGAAAAAATAACTCCCAACACCTTTATAAAATAATAAAAAAATCATGAGAGGTTTCAGGGGCGCTACCCTCGAGTCCCCGCGAAGGTGTTGCCCCTCGACCCTGCCCTGTATCATGAGAGCACACCAGGGGTGTTGCCCCTGAACCCTGCAAGGGGCACTACCCCTTAACCTCATCTTGGGGGTGCTGCCCCCAAACCCCCATTAAATAATCTAGGGGGAAACCATGCCAATAAAAGTGGGGAAAATTTAACCTCCGAGTTTGATTAGGCTCCATATACCAACAAATTCAAAATAATTGGGAAAAAATAATTAAAATGTAGATCTGTAGAGTGGTTTGTATTAGGTTTGATGTAATTGTGGAGATTGAATTTAGATGTTGCTTGTATCTATTTTGATATATTTAAATAAGAAAAGGATCTGATTATTTGTTGCAATCTCAGTGTGATAAAATTTAAGTTTGAATTGGTTGTTTGACAAATAAAATTGTCAAGGTTATTGTGAGTTTTATGCAAAGGGGAGGTCCCTTTGCATCAATTGGTATTAGAGTGGGTAGTATTGAGAGTGGAGAGGATCCACCAGGACCTGCGGGTGTGGAAGTGTGAACAGATCACTGACAGGGATGCAATTTGCATCGAGAGGAAAGTGTGTGAAGTGGTTGTGAAGAAGCTTGTGAGAGTTGTTGCAGGTGTGTGAGGAATCCTGGAAGCGAGAGAAGGAGCTTGAAGCCGTGAAGGAAACTTGAGAAGTGGTGATAGATTGTGAGAGATGAGATTGCAGCAGACAAAATGGGTTGGGTTGTGAGGAGAATCGTAGATACTATTTTGGGAGAAGTATTCGGATAAAGTGGAGGATGAGATGATTGAAAATATGGGATAGATAGTTTGGGAAGTAGGAAAGAATGAGGTGAGGCTTGAGGAATTGTGTGAAGCGTTGAAGAAGATGGTTCGAGGAAAAGTAGAAAAGAGTGTTGGAAAGAGTGAGAGGAAAATGGTGAAGAGTAGTGAAAAGAAGAAGGTTCTCTTGAAAGAGGATAGCAGAAAGAAAGATAGAAGAAATGAGTGTTGCAATCCTAGATGGAAAGCGAAAGAAGAGCAACCCCTACTGATGAAGAAGTTGCAGTAGAGAAATGCCATGAGGAAGGCATGGAGAAAAATGAAGAAAAGAAGGAAGTGAGTAGTGAAGAGGTCACAACAATATAAGATGAATACATTGAAGCGAAATGGAATGCAAAGCTTGTTGTTGCAGCGAAGGAAGAAGAGAAAAATATTGCAGCTAATGATGGTTTGGAAGATATCACAGTGAAGGATGAAGTTACAGCCGAAGAAGACAAGGTAAATATGTTTTCTTATGAGAATGATATTGTTATGCATTCATTGGATATGTTGAATATTGGTTTTGGAGAAGAATATGGAATAGTGTATACAAGTTTGGGTGAAGATGTTGTAGATTGGAATGAAGTATATGTAGATTTTAGTGAGTTTGTGGATGCAAGTTTGAGATTGTATACTGTATATTTGGGTGAAGGTGTTGTGGATGTTGGTGAGGGATTTTGGTGGAGGAGGTCGGGAAATTGTGGGTTTGAGCCCACAAGGAAGAAGAAGGTAGAGAGAATTTGGGAGAGGAGGATGACATATGGTGGATTCAAATCCATGAGAGGAGCAAAGGGTGATGAGCGGAGCTACGGAAGGAAGGTGATGAGTGTTCCGGCGAGGTGCTAGAAAAAGTGGAAGAAGAAATGACACTGTGCACATATTCAGTGAAGGAGTTCATTGTGGGTTACCTCCAACCCAAAAGAGTGATTCTATCACTTAACTCCACCATTGTGAGCCTATGATCACAATCTTTCTACCCGGCATGTCTGGTGCAGGAGCACATGGGTGAATTGGCAATCAACACCATCCAAAAATATTATTGGTTTTTTTTTTGTAATTTTGGTTTGGTTTTTCTCTCTTCATTCATTTGTTCCTAAACCTCTTAAATTTGATATTTTAATGAAATTTAGAGCTTTGGTGGAATTTTATCAAATGTTGTATTTGCAACTACTTTGTAAACATATATGCAAATGTGGAAGCATGGACAAGCATGTTGAGGGGTCTTCGACACTAATTAAGTCTAAAAAATTCAATTTCAATTGTGCTTTTAAACTTCAAAAGCCAACATGGGAACTTGGAAAATTGAACAACAAATATTGGAAGGAGGATCAAATAAAAGAGGAGATATTTATTTTAAACCAAAGCAAACAAAAGTTCAAGGGTCATGGTAAAAGAAAATAGGGGTAGAGATTAAAGGAAGATAGAAGGCCATGCTAAAAGGGGGCAATTGAAGATCATTTGAATGAAAATAGACAAGGGGGGGGGGGGCTTGCGCATAAGTGGAGGAGGCTGCAAATTTGATACACATTAATTTGAAAGGGGAAACCAGTGCAAAAATTAAGAGAGGAGGCTACATAGAAGTTTGGAGCAACCAAGATAGAAAATACAAAAGGCTTGTAAAAAAGAGAAGGGAACCAAAGTGAGAGGTTGATATAGAAGGAAGATAAGGGGCGTAACATATAGAAACAGGGGCTGTGAAGTGAAACATATTACAATGTGTGAGTGAAACAAACAAGTAGGTCGATGATAATGTTGGACAGAGTGCAGACATAGGAAATAGATAAACAAGAGGAATTCAATAGATATGAGGTGATGAGACGTGAGAGAAGTGAGGTTGCATGGAGCCTAGAGGAATTGTATTAAAATAATTGCAGACCAGTAAATCTTAGACCGTGCACATATGGAAGAGTTCATTATTTGCAAACAGGAAGATTAGAAGGAATAAGCTGCATGAGACTGACTAAAGGAGGCCGTGAGAGAGGCTTCAAAATAATTGGGAAAAATTAATTAAAGTGCAGATTTGTAGAGTGGTTTGTATTAGGTTTGATGTAATTGTGGAGATTGAATTCAAATGATGCTTATATCTATTTTGATATATTTAAATAAGAAAATGATTTGATTATTTGTTGCAATCTCAGTGTGACAAAATTTAAGTTTGAATTGGTTGTTTGACAAATAAAATTGTCAAGGCTATTGTGAGTTTTGTGTAGAGGGGAGGACCCTTTGCATCAATGGCTATGTAAGAGTATCTAAGAGATGTAAGAGAATCTATGATGCATATAAGAGCATGTAAGAGGGGAGTTACATTATTGACTTGAATTCTTAACAAATTTATGATGCAACATAGGGCATCTATAAAAGGAGACAATGGAGATAAAATGGAGTGGTGGTGAGTTGGCTATGATAGGTTATGATAATTTATAACAAGTGGAAGAGAATATTTTATGTTTAGCATATGGACTCATCTTGGATATAGGCATTGAAATTTAGGTCCTTATTTTGGGCATAATTTTTTGGTCATGGGTTTGGCTCATGGTTTTGGTAAAAACATGAATTATTTTTGGTTTGTTCTCATTTTATTTATTGGGTTATAGAGATAGAGATTTCATTTGGTGTATTTTAAAATATTGTTATGCTATCATAAACTCTCCATATTTATTATTGGCATCATCTCTTATGAAGGCTTTTATAAAATACTTTATTGTAATCATTAGTATTTTTGGGAATACCATTGGTTCAATATTTTGAGGCTAGGTTTTTTCCTAAAAGAGTTTTTACAAGGTATTGTTGTCATGTGGGACCCTCAACCCTCATTGGCGTCCCCTTAACCTCTTTGGTGGCACCCTCACTAACAACTTAGGCTTTTGGCTACCACTACAACAAAAGCCTAAGTTGTCAGTGAGGGTGCCACTAGAGATTTTAAGGGGATGCCGACAAGGTTTGAGGGTCTTGCATGAAAATATTTTACCCCCCAACCAAGAGGTCTGACAAACATAGTTGACCGCAAGGTGGAAAGAGTGTCAAGATCGAGAGCCGAACCCTCCCTAGTAGAGTCACTAGTTTGTTAACATAGATTGATTGCCATTGCACCAAAAGCCTAAATTGTCAATAAGGACATCATCATAGAGGTTAAGGGAATGTTGACAAGGGTTATGGTATCACGTGACAATAGGTATATCATTATGTAATGGTTTTTGTGAATTTTTTAATTATAATTGTACACTTATCCTCTTATATATTAGTGTAGGAAGCATTTTCATTATTGTATATTCTTTTCATTTGGTATCATTGTTTGATCAACTTGGGTCCTAGGTGGTGGTTAAAAAGCTTTTTGAACCAATATTGGTTTGAGTGGGAGCATGTGCATGTAGAAGATGTCTATTTCAACGAAGATGGTAAGCACATATATATTAGAGATGGGATTATTTAACAACACAAATTTGATACTTGGTAGCTTAAAATAGAGGACTTTCTTGTTTATTGAGATCTATGGGCTACAATATCTATAAACAAACATGTGCCAATGTCACCTAATGACTCAAATATGTTGGATAGAAAGGCACTAGTCTTAGTAGACTTTTCTTAAAAAATTCAAACCTATTGAATATTTTAGGAGAAACCACCATGGAAGAACTCTCAAATTTTTTTGGGAACATATACAAGGCCAAGTCCTTGGTAAAAATAAATCTATGAAAGATATATTTTAAGGATGGGAAAGGGTGGTATGTTGTTGAGAACCTTAATACATTCACACGTGATCATAAATTAATTATAGATTGGTGTGAAAATAGAAGACAAAGATCAATGTATGGCATTGTTATATTATTTTTTAGACTCGTAGAACAACTTGGTAGTAGATATTGGAGGTATCAGGACATAATAACCTGGCCAAAATAACCTTGGATAGAATAACCCGGCCAAAATAACCCAAGGACAAAATAACCCAGGGTCATAATAACCCATGGACTAAATAACCCATGGTCAAAATAACCCATGGACATAATAACCCATGGACTAAATAACCCATGGTCATTTTAGATCAAGCTAGTGAACTAGAAATGACATAAAATAAATTATAAATATGATTGTGAGGCATCATAGAGGCTATTTAGGTCATTTTTAGACCATATATCCATTATATACCCCTAAAATAGCCTTAACACACCTTTAATATGCTTAATAACCTATAAAATGGTAAATAATTATAAAAATAAAGGCAATTTCGTGGGAATTAGTTGATTAAGAGTTATTATGAAAAGATATAAATGAAAAGGCATTCAGAGGATATATAAAGTGGTAGAATTAAGAGAAGTAAAGAAAGGAAGAAGGGGAGAAGAAGTAAGAGTGTGTAGAGTGATAAGAAGAGAAATCCAAATTCACAAAAGAAGATATTTTGTAATATATTTTTTTGAACATTATTTGAAATTTTCCTAGGGTTTTCTAAAAGAGTATAAAAAATCAATATACTTTTTAGGGAATCAACACATTCTTCATAATTTTTGATATATAGGTATCAAGACATAATAACCCGGCCAAAATAAGCCTAGTCAAAATATTTCTAAAAAAATTCCAAATGCCACTATTCGGGGATGTTTTTTCCATTTCTCTCAATGCTTGTGGAGGAAAGTTCAAGAAGGTGGTCTACAAACATGTTACAGTGTCAATGAAGTATTTGCATATGAGATCAAGAAACTTGTTGCATTAGATTTCATGCCTCAGATAGAGGCAATTGATGCATTTGAAACACTTCAACAATCTCCTTATTAAACAAAACATGAGGAGACTCTGCAACCCATATGTAATTGATTATTTTGAAGACACATGGATTGGAAAACTAACCAAAAGAGGCAATAGATGATCACCCAAGTTTCCAATCACAATGTGGAATTGCTATTCAACTACTCAAGATGATCTTCCCATAACCAATAATACTATTGAGGGATGGCATAGAGGATTTAGTGAATTGCTTCAAGCATCGCATAGCTTAGTCTGGAAATTCATCAAAGCAGTGAAAAAAGAAGTCTCCAAGAGAATAGAATAGAGAAATATATGGTTGGATACACTGGGCAAATAAGTAGGAAAAAATACCATGAACTCAAAGAAAGACTAAAAATATTGGTTGGTGGTTATGACAAGCATAACATTTTAGATTATATAAGAGGCATCACTCATAATTTGACACTTTAATTGAAATTTTGAATAATAAAGTTTTTTTAGCAACATACATGTAATTTATAAATTTTGTTTTCCTTTCTCTATATTCTTATGGGGATATTTTGTCCATGGGTTATTCTGACCATGGGCTATTTTGGCTTGGGTTATTATGACCCTGGGTTATTTTGTCCCTGGGTTATTGTGACCGGGTTATTCTATCCAGGGTTATTTTGGTTGGGTTATTATGTCTTGTAATGTAGAGCAAAGATGGATAGCATAGTTTCTATACTTCTTTCAAAAGAGTTGAGGAAAAAATCTATGAATGTTCTCCCAAGATACCTTGCATGTATGGAGTAGGTCCAAATAGAAAGGGCCTAAAGGGTACAAATGCTATAAACCCCCCAATAAGAGTAAAGTGTTGGAATTGTGGAAAACTATGGCATGTGAATCTAGGAGTATAAGAACAAGAAAAATAATGTTGATTCCTCCATAGAAAATTCCTCTGATGATGATTTTGATGTTTTTCTTATTTTAGCTAACACTATTAATAATGATGCTTGTATTATTGATTCAGGTTTCTCCTACCATAGACTCCTCACAAGGAGTGTTTTTCTACATAAAAAACATATGATGGGGGAGATGTTTTCCTTGGTGATAACAACATGAAGAAGATTGTTGGTAAGGAAAAATTAAAGTTGTGTTTTAGTGATGGGAGGATTAAAACCCTTGATAATATTTTACATATTCCAAGACTTGCAAGAAATTTACTTTTAGTATCCAATTGAATGATCCTAGAATGCATGTGACATTTGAAAAGTTTGGTTACAGGTTGGTAAGAGGGATTTTGGTGATAGCTAAAGGATCTCATATAGGAACTTTTTTTAGGCTAAAAGCCTCTACTTTTTGTAACTTTTCCAATGTACCTGGCACCAAAAATGCATGTATATTGTGGCACCATAAATTGGGTCACATTGTTGAACAATTCTTAAGACCATTCTTAATAAAAAATTGATTGATGGTATTTTGGATTATTATGTTGGAAAAAATGATTTATGTGAGAATTGTGTATTTGGTAAACATAATATATCATCATTTCCTAATGGAACTAATAAGGCAAGGAGATTATTAGAGAGTATTCATTCATATGTGTTTATACTAGTGGATGTTGACTCTTTGAGAAAATATCAGTATTATGTATCTTTCATTGATGATGTCTCAAGATACACATGGATTTATTTTATGCATTAAAAATATAAATTTTTCACTAAGTTTAAGGAATTTAAAGCCTTAGTTGAGAAGCAATCATATTATAAGATAAAGGTGTTGAGATCTGACAATGGGGGTGAATATTATTCTAGGGAATTTGATGAATTATTTAAGCATGCAAGTATTGTTTGATAGAAGACTAATCCTTACACTCCCCAACAAAATGAGGTAGTAGAAAGAATGAAACGAACCTTGATAGAAATAGCTAGGAGCATGTTGAGTAGTGCTAATATTGATAGATAATTTTGGGCAGAAGTTATACGTATTTCTTGTTATTTAATTAATAGAGCTCCTTGTTCAACTCTTATTGATGCAACTCCTTATGAAGTGTGAATTTTTAGAAATCATTTTGTTTCAAACTTAAGGGTCTTTGGTTGTGAGGATTTTGTTCATGTTCCTCAAGAGAAGTGATCTAAACTAGATCCAAAAGCACAAAAACGCATCTTCATTGGGTATAGTGAGAATGTAAAAGGTTATAAGCTTCAGAATCCTCTAACCCATAAATGATATTTTCTAGAGATGTGATTTTTAGGGAGTTTAGAGATTACTAAAGTGAACAACCAAAGGATAAAGATAAGACAAAACAATGCATTTTGATATAAAGATTAAGAAGATGGGGGATGCACATGTGGAAGAATAATCAAATGAATTTGATGGCAAAGAAGAGGAAGAGGGTTCAAAGAGTTCATAGCATGTGTAGGATGAGCACATAAAACAAGAAGAATAGGTAGCTTGCCCATTAATCCTACCTCAAGGAGGTCCACAAGGCAACAAAATATAGTCGATATGTATAGTCCACAAATTTTTTGTTGTGTATTTATTTTGTTGAGTACTAAAAATGAAACTAGATATTTCAAGGAGGCTCTCTATTAAGAGAAAAGTGATCCTTGGATGTAGGACATATAGGAGGAGATTATGGGTTTGGGTATTTGTGTCACCTGGGATCTTATTAGTTTACCCAAAGGAAGAAAACCCATTGGTTGCAAGTGGGTATTCAAAAATAAATTTTGTGTAAATGGTTGGTTAGAACGGTACAAGGCCAGACTGGTGACCAAGGGCTACTCCTAGAGAGGGAGTTGATTTTGGTGAAATTTTATCTCTTGTTGTTAAATTTACTTCTATTAGATTCCTATTATCTATTTTTGTTGCTTGTAATTTTGAGATAGATCAAATGGATGTTAAAACTATTTTTTGCATGGGGATCTTGAGGAGGAGATTTATATGCTACAACTTGATAGTTTTGTTGTTAAAGGAGAAGAACACTTGGTTTGCAAGTTAAAGAGATATTTGAATGGTTTAAAATAGTCACCTAGGATGTGATACCAAAATTTTGATGCCTTTGCATTGAAGTTGGATTATGTTAGGAGTGAAGATGATCATTGTGTTTACATTAAGGTTATTGATGATCATATATTAATTATTATATTGTATGTTGATAACATGTTATTTATTAGTAATAACGAGTATATGATTAGGGAGCTCAAGACTCATCTTTTTGGAACATTTGGTATGAAGGAATTGGGGGCCAAAAAATATATCCTTGGGATGAAGATCAACAAATATCATGTTCACATAAATCTTTGGTTAAGTTAGAGTAAGTATGTTGATACCATTTTGTAGAGATAAATAATATGCAATAATGTAAGCCAGTTAATACTCCATTTCTGGTTGGTACTAAGTTGAATTTCAATATGTATCCTAATTCTGATGTTGATTTTTATGGGATTTCTAAGTTTCCTTGTGTTAGTATCATTGGTAGTTTAATTTATGCAATAATTTGTAGAGTATTGAGCAAGCTTATGTCTAATCCTGGTAGAAAGCATTAAAATTTTGTTAAGAGAATGTTTAGGTATTTATGAGGTACTTCTAATCACTATTTGGTTTATCATGGTATTGATGATGTGGTCAATTCACTGGACATACAAGGGTTTGTTGATGTAGATTGGGCAGGTGATGTGGATAGTCAAAGGTCCACTAGTGGCTGTGTTTACTTTATGTGGAGGAGCAATGAGTTGGATGAGTAAGAGACAACATATAGTTACATTTTCCACCATTGAAGTAGGGTATACGGCTGCTAAACATTCCTCTAAGGAGGTGCTATGGTTATAGAGACCTGGTAATGGTAGTGGTTTTGATTCCAAGATAATAAGGATTGGATGTGATAGTCAGAGTGCTATTTATTTGGCCAAAAATACCATGCATCATGCTCATACTAATCATGTTGATGTTTAGTATCACTTTGTGCAAGAAATGGTTGAGAAAGGTAAGGTCTTGATTTAAAAAGTTGATACTTTGGTTAATTTTGTAGATTCTCTTATGAAGTTAGTGAACACAGATAAGTTCTCTTCATGCAAGAAGGCCATGGGCCTTGATGTACTTGATTTTATTATTTGTATCTCTTGGATGTAATTGTAATGTACAATGTCAAGTGGGAGAATTTTAGGAAAGGTGACATTAACCTTTCATTCCTATGTTATTCACGTGTCTCCACATTCCTTGGAAAGTGTTCTAGGGGTTACGGGACATAATAACCCAACCAAAATAACCCTAGATAGAATAACCCGGTCACAATAACCTAGGGACAAAATAACCCAGGGTTATAATAACCCAAGCCAAAATAACCCATGGTCAGAATAACCCATGGACAAAATATCCCCATAAGAATATAGAGAAAGGAAAACAAAATTTATAAATTACATGTATGTTGCTAAAAAAACTTTATTATTCAAAATTTCAATTAAAGTGTCAAATTATGAGTGATGCCTCTTATATAATCTAAAATGTTATGCTTGTCATAACCACCAACCAATATTTTTAGTCTTTCTTTGAGTTCGTGGTATTTTTTCCTACTTATTTGCCCAGTGTATCCAACTATATATTTCTCTATTCTATTCTCTTGGAGACTTCTTTTTTCACTGCTTTGATGAATTTCCAGACTAAGCTATGCGATGCTTGAAGCAATTCACTAAATTCTCTATGCCATCCCTCAATAGTATTATTGGTTATGGGAAGATCATCTTGAGTAGTTGAATAGCAATTCCACATTGTGATTGGAAACTTGAGTGATCGTCTATTTCCTCTTTTGGTTAGTTTTCCAATCCATGTGTCTTCAAAATAATCAATTACATATGGGTTCCAGAGTCTCCTCATGTTCTGTTTAATAAGGAGATTGTTGAAGTGTTTCAAATGCATCAATTACCTCTATCTGAGGCATGAAAGCTAATGCAACAAGTTTCTTGATCTCATATGCAAATACTTCATTGACACTGTAACATGTTTGTAGACCACCTTCTTGAACTTTCCTCCACAAGCATTGAGAGAAATGGAAAAAACATCCCCGAATAGTGGCATTTGGAATTTTTTTAGAAATATTTTGTCTAGGCTTATTTTGGCCGGGTTATTATGTCTTGATACCTATATATCAAAAATTATGAAGAATGTGTTGATTCCCTAAAAAGTATACTAATTTTTTATACACTCTTTTAGAAAACCCTAGGAAAATTTCAAATAATGTTCAAAAAAATATATTACAGAATATCTTCTTTTATGAATTTGGATTTCTCTTCTTATCACTCTACACACTCTTACTTCTTCTCCCCTTCTTCCTTTCTTTACTTCTCTTAATTCTACCACTTTATATATCCTTTGAATGCCTTTTCATTTATATATTTTCATAATAACTCTTAATCAACTAATTCCCACGAAATTGCCTTTATTTTTATAATTATTTACCATTTTATAGGTTATTAAGCATATTAAAGGTGTTTTAAGGCTATTTTAGGGGTATATAATGGATATATGGTCTAAAAATGACCTAAATAGCCTCTATGGTGCCTCACAATCATATTTATAATTTATTTTATGTCATTTCTAGTTCACTAGCTTGATCTAAAATGACCATGGGTTATTATGTCCATGGGTTATTTTTACCATGGGTTATTTAGTCCATGGGTCATTATGACCCTGGGTTATTTTGTCCTTGGGTTATTTTGGCCAGGTTATTCTGTCCAGGGTTATTTTGGCCGAGTTATTATGTCCTGATACCGTTCTCTAGGGGATATGAGAGGGAAAACATTTAATATTGGTTTCTATGACAAATTGTAATTGCATTTCAAAGATGTGAACACATGTCAATAATGGTTACAAGGAAAAATAGGATAAAATTCATTCTAGGTATCCAATTTTTGGAATATGAATAGTCTTGAGTTGGGCGCCCAAGAATGGAAGGTGAAAGGTTGTCCTATTGTGTGATCGGAAGAGTCATTGAGGAGTTATGGAGCATCTGAAAAGACAAAGGATTGATTGGATATTTGATAGGTGCCCATGTTGAAGCCATGTGAATATTATTATTTCATTATTTTTGTTGGTTTTCCATTTTCTTAGGCATGGTTTCTTGCCTCTTTTTTTGGATTACCATTGTGGTTTCCCCTCTCATAATTTTTTATAAATTGGAGCCATGAGATGGTAGTTTTATGTTGTATTTTATAGTTAGTATGTTGCTATCAGGATGATAAGAGAATAACAATAAAGTGTATTGTTGTGTATCTCTTCATTGAAGATTAATAATATACTTTTCCCCTTTTTCATGTGGAGTTTTTTCCTGAAAGGGTTTCTCCACATAAATCTAGTGTCTCTTATGGTTTGTTGATTTTTACATTAATTTTGAATTTGTAGTCACACATATATCTCATTTGGTTAATCTATTTTTTAGATCTGTAAGCACATTCATAAGTTTTTCATATATTTTAGTTTCACCTTTTTTTCAACAAGACTTTTGATGGTGGGAAGGTATATCTCAATGACAACTAGATTAATATTGTTTGTCATGGGTGAGTCAAGATCTAATTCTTTACTAGGGGGATCAACTTTATTTTTTGGATTTCTACACTTCCCTAATTTGGTATAGAATGCATCTTTGTTAGTGGATGGTGCAAGGAGGTTTGATGAGCTATGGTTCTTTCGAAGGGGGTTTGAGTTGGTAATCTCTTAAGGTTTGATGCTAGCACTTACATTTAGTGAAATAGCTCATTTGTACATGCAATGAAGAGATTTTTTTGAATTTATCAACTTGAACTTTTATACATGTATATGCTTTGATATGATATATGTAAGAGAATCTCTGATCATGTAAGACATGTAAGAACATCTATGACAATGTAATAATGTGTAAGAGATGTAAGAGCATGTAAGAGAGTAGTTACATTGTTGACTTGACTTGTAGACTAATTTATGATGCATGTTATGGCACAACATATAATGTATTTGAATGGAGATAATAAAGAACCCAAGTTTTTTAGTTTAAAGAAATGATAGGTTATAAAAAATTCTGATAGGTGGAGGAGAATATTCTATTTTTAGACTATATGCAATCATCTTATATATGGGCATTAAAATTTGGGCCCTTGGTTTGGATGCCATTTTTGGGTCATAGTTTTGGCTCATGGTTTTGGTAAGCCACAATTAGTTTGTGGATTATTCTCCTTCTATTTATTATGTGCTAGAGATGAATGTTTCATATAGTGTATTTGTAGGCTCTATTATGCTATCAAAAACTCTTTATATGTGCTATTGGAATGATCTCCTATGAAGTCTTGGTCTTGGATTTGTATTGTAATTATTGGTGTTACTAGAAATACAATTGGTTCAAGATTTGGAGGCTAATTTTTTTCTCAAAAGTGTTTTCCCATATCACTTTTTATATTTTGTGTATATTTTATTTCCTACAATTGTTTAATCACATTTTATTTACACTTTTCCTCATATAAATTAGTGAAGGAAGAATTTATGTTATCTTATCTTCCTTTAGAAATCCAACTATTTTTCCATAATAATCAACTATGGCCTTGAACTCAAAATTAGGAATCATAGTCCCCTCGTAACAATAAAATAATCTATTATTTCTTTGACCCTTTGATGAATGTTTGTACCCTTTTATAATCATAAATTGAAAACAACTCTTTCCTATTATAAGTTTGATCTCCTCATTCTCTATGAGGTCAAGTTGAGTGGTGACTAGCTTGAATTCACTCTTGTTACTATTTAAGAGGAATGTGCTATTGGAATTATCTCCTATGAAGGCTTGGTCTTGGATTTGTATGTTAACTATTAGTGTTATTGGAAATACAATTACTTCAATATTTGGAGGCTAAGTTTTTTCTCATAAATGTTTTCCTAGGGCATATCACCATGTAATGTTTTTTTTTGTATCTTTTATTTCCTATAATTGTTTGATCATATTTTATATACAATTCTCCTCATATATATATATTAGTGAAGGAAGAATTTATGCTATCTTATCTTTCTTTATAAATCCAATTGTTTCTCCATAATAATCAATTATGACCTTGAACTCAAAATTAACTAGCATAATCCCCTCCTAACAATGAAATACTCTATTTTTCTACTATTTGATAAATGTATCTACCATTTTGTAATATTCAAGTGAAAAGAACTCTTTCCTATAAGAAGTTTGATCTCATATTTCTCTATGAGGTCAAGTTGAGTGATGCCTATCTTGAATTCACTCTTATTTCTATTTAAGAGGAATGTATTATTGCAATTATCTCCTATGAAGGCTTGGTCTTGGATTTTTATTGTAACTATTAGTTTTATTAGAATTAAAATTGGTTCAAGATTTGGATGCTAAGTTTTTTCTCAAAAGTACTTTCCTAGGGTATATCACTATATAATGTTTTGTGGTGTATATTTTCTTTCTTACAATTGTCTGATTGCATTTTATATACATTTATCATATAGATTAGTGAAGGAAGAATTTATGTTATCTTAGCTTCCTTTAGAAAGCCAACTACTTTTCCAAAATAACCAATTATGGCCTTGAACTCAAAATTAGCAATCATATTCCCCTCCTAACAATGAAATAATCTATATTCTTTATTTAACTATTTGATGAATGTCTCTATCATTTTTTAATATTTAAGTGAAAGCAACTCTTTCCTATTATAAGTTTGATCTATTCTTTCTCTATGAGGTCAATTTGAGTGGTTCCTAGCTTGAATTCACTCTTATTACTATTTACTTGAGGAATATTGTTTTATAGTCATATCATTTGGATGGTAGTGGTGGTTTTGCCATGGAGGTAGCTCTATGGATTGCTAATTTAGTTGTGAGGGCTATTATTCTATATAATGGTTGACTTGTAGGATTTTAAGTACCTAAAATGACACCAAGAGTTACACTCTCCTATTAATTACACAAATTCTAATCTTTCCACTACTAATTAGGTTGTTGGTGGGGAATTTAACATGATGGTAAACTAAAATGAGTATATATGGAATAACATTGTAAGACTCTCTCAAGAGGATTTTGAATTTGTTATTTTTTATCTTTATAAATCCTTGATGAGGTCTTCAAATTTTCTCTCCTTTTTTATTCACTTGTTCAAATTATAAAAGTGGTCCTATAAAAAATCAATAGACTTGAACTATTCAATATTTCCCACAACCATTATCTTATTACTAATCCTCTTGGACTACTTTCTCAACTTGACCTCTCAAATACTCTAACCATCTCCCTCTCATTATTGATATCTCTTAATAAATTATGCAAAGCCTCCGATTTTCTTCCTTATGATTAAAATTTTTCCTTTCTCCGCCATCATGAGTGCCTTGAGACCCTTGTAGTGGATAGGTATTTTTCACCTAAACCCTTAGAAGATCATAATTGGATCACTTGGTCAAACGATTTTACTTATTATTGTAGCTCATTTCTAGATATTGCACTAAAAGAATGATATAAAATTGTAAATATAAGGAGAAAATCCTCTATGGTAAAATTAAAAATTAACACTCTTCTCCCTCAAGATCCTATTATTGAATCCATTTATCATATAGTAAAAATGACTAAGTCCATATCTAGAAAAGTAGACTCCTAGAAAGGCCAAGCATCCTATATGTGATCTAACCTTCAATGGATTAATTATAGTAACCATATAACTAAATTATTATTTCACTTCCTTAAACACAAGCATAAATAAGAGAAGATTATTTATATTTTGGATGATGATATTGCTCTCTACTCTAGTCCACTAAATCTTCTTAATTTCAATATTATATTGGGTGTGATATATTTCAAGAAGAGAGGAGAATACTATGAGTTATTTTATCCTTACCAACATTAATGAGCACCTCAATAATCACCTAGATCACTTATTCTCATAAAGACTAATAAATCCTTTTTATATGACCAAACAATAGATCCCTAGGTTGGATGGGATCCTTGTTAAATTATTCAGCGTTGTGTGGTATTATATTAGAAGGGACTTTTATCATATGGAAGTTTAGAATGGCTCATTAAGAGACTTGATTAATTAATTTTTAATTTATATCACCCCCAAGGGTAAGAATATAGATTATATTATTAATTGGTGTTCTTTGATTCTTCTTGACACTTCTTACAAGATGATAGATAAATATATTGTTCAATGCCTTAAATTTGTTAGGATTAAGGTGTCATCTACCTTGTAAATACTATACCATATTGCATAGTTCTAACATCCTTGGAAAGTGTCCCTAGTAACTTAAGTTGTATTGGAAAAATATTTTTTAATATTTATTCTCACCATTGTTTGTATTACATTCATAAGGGGTGATGGGTTCCACTAGCAGTGGTAAAGGTGACTTGTGGGTATAAATATTTAAGATTATTTTTCATACATGTGGAAACCTAGAATGGGATAATAAAAGATAAGGAAAGGACATATGAGTGATTGTTGGTATTCTACAAGTGGGATATTGAAAAAAGGAAACATGTGTGTCTTGGTATTCCATCATTTATTGCATTTAATGTAATGCTTATCATCCATGTTTGGGTGCCCAAGTTGGAGGGAAAGTATTGAAGCCAATACTAGTGTCCTTTCACATTATGAGGAGGTAACCCAAAGGTTGGAGACATTTTTAATGAAGAGTTGTCTTTGGGTGCCATTTTTAGTGCATTAGACCTCTTCACACATCTATAAAATCAACTCTTTGGATGTAGAAATAGTGAGGAAAAATTGAATGTAGAGTTTATTTGTAGAAACCAGGACATGTCAAGAAATAAATAGTGTGTTCATAGGTGCAAAATTATTTCCATATCAAAGGAAACAAGAAGAATGAAATTAGTTGTATTGTAATCTCATTCATTTGAAGATAATGCATACTTGGCCTCACTTCTTGGTGGAGTTTTTTCCTGAAAGAGTTTCTCCATGTAAATCCTATGTTATGTGATGCACTTGTGTTGTTGATTTGTGCCTCATTTCTAATGTCTTATGGTGATGTTATTCTTTATATATTATTACTATAAGTTCACATAAGGTAATGTTTATAAGCATGTTATGTTGGTTAATTTTTGACATCATAAAGAAGATGAATCTAATCATGGTATTTCCATATTAAGACAGCTTAATTTTCATATTTTTATATAAGTTTTAGATTTTCATGTTGATATATTTCAAACCTTGTATCTCATCCATTGAAGTCATATTTGGTTAGAGATTTAATTTTCCAACAATTGATACTAGAGCCTATTTCTTTCTCATCATTTGGTATCAAAGCTTAAGGTGAATTTGGTTTTGGGTATTCCTTCTTTTTTATTTCCTAGCATGGAAATCTTATGAGGATTTGTTAGAAGTAATTAAAGGTTGTTGTAAGGCTTGTGGGGTTGCAATAAATGTTCTATGAGTTATATTTTTTTTGTAGATTTATGAGATTGGAATCCATGGATACTATTAATGTGATCTATGTTGAGCATTGAAAGCTCACGATTACGGGTCTTTACAGAGTTGGTTATTTTTTGGTAACTTGGAGCTCTTGTTGGACAATATGTGTGTACCCTCTTTTTATGTGGCTTTTCTCCTTTACCTTGTGGTTAAGTTTAGTGAGAAGGTGTTCATGTTGGATGGGTAGAGACATCCTAGTCATATGGAGAAACACCTCGATTTGGACTACAAAATGAGGTGCTTATGTTGGCTTCATGGTTTTAGCTCCTGGTTACATGAAATCACTAGAAGATAAGCCACTAACCTATTTGTGAGTTCTAAAAGATGATATGTTTCATGTGTTATAAGGTCCTAGACAACTTGGTTTTTCCTATTGGGTTGCAGTTTACTCTTGTTTTCAATTGTGGGTTTGTAGATACGTGCTTATTCCATTATTTAGATGAAATATTTGATGTGAATGTATGGATGTTTAAATATATTTTAGATTTATAGAGATGGTTTTGCATGTTTTACATGTTAACTAAAATATGTGGTATGTATATTTGTGATGTAAATATATTCATGATGTTCTGGATGCAGACAATTACAAGTTTGCATGGCTTCTTGAAGGATTCTTATTGATCTATAGTTACTCTAATGTGGATTTGATGGAAAATCAGATCTAGCATTGATCTTGGTGTTTGCATCTTGGAAATCCACATGTTATACCTAAATATCTATTTTTTTTATGATATTTATGTGGGGTTGAATCTATTTTTTAGTTATTTGAGATTGGAGCAATGATTATGTATTTCTCCTTTCAGATGTTGCAAATGTGTAGATCCTATTAAATTGTCTTATGTGGATTTTGTTTGGTAGGCCATATTCTTGGCACCATTGTTACATTGGTATGCTTATTGTAGTGGGAGATCGTTATTGAGAGTATCTAATATAGTTGTCCATTTGAATCTTTAGTAACATTTTATGGTGCATGAGAAGATCTATTCACTTTTATTAGAGTTTTGAAAATGATATTGGTCATGATCCCATATATATCTTGGTATCACTTTTAGTGGGACATTTATGTAGTTACATAATTTGTTCTATCTTATTTGTGTATCCCTTGCCAATATAAAAATATTAATGAAAATATGTGACTCTCTCCACCATGGAAGATATAA
Source organism: Sequoia sempervirens (assembly GCA_007258455.2). NCBI lineage: Eukaryota > Viridiplantae > Streptophyta > Pinopsida > Cupressales > Cupressaceae > Sequoia > Sequoia sempervirens. Next base: position 677,400,983 of record VDFB02271358.1, read on the forward strand.
AATTGATAATAAATTAGTGGAGAGAGGAATCAAGTGAGGAAAACTAGAAAAAGGAAAATAAGAAATTAAAACATAAGATATATGTTAGAAATAAATATTGTTTTCAACAAGAATATTATTGGGAAGTAAGTTTGAGAATATAAATTAGGAATAGCTATATATATATATCATAATTACATATTGATATTTATTACTAATTAATATAGTATATTCATTTAGTAATCTATTTTAATCTATATAGAAGTTTTTTGCAAATAGGGAGTCAAATCAACCTTCTAATTTCATGAGAGGTGAAGCATTAACCTTTCCTTCATCAAACACAACACCATGAGATGTAGTACTCAAGGGACAAGAGGCATATGAGTTCTCTTGGGCTTCTTGAGGAAGCCATTATTCATGCATCTTATCAAGCACACCACCTCAAGATGGATGGAATGGAGCTATTGCGATGTTAGTGGGCTAGGAGGTGAATGAGTGATTTTGGGCTTGATCAAGGAGGATGGAGCACCTCCAAGGTGGATTGAGGGATAGAGTGGTCCTAAGATCCTACCATGTTTGTGGGTTGAGAGGAAAATGTGTGCTCTCAAGCTTGAGGGTCTTCTCAAGTATACCACCTCAAGATGGATGGATGAGGATCCATCCATGCTCTCACAATACAAGGATAACCATCCTTGAGATTGTAGTTTGCAAATATTTCAAGTGAAATCCTAATATTATTGGCTAGAGGAATATGCCTTGGAATAATCATTAATGATGTTAAAATATTTTGAATTCAACTATTAATGATGCCATGAAATATAGATCTAACTATTATTATGTTTTAGCTATGATTTATTTCTCTCAATATTATAATATTTTATGTATTAATTTGAATATTACCATAAATTCGGTACTTGTTATTAATGATATTAATTTTTAGTGATTATTATTGTTTTACATGCCTAAAACAAAGAATTTACCAAAAGGGGACATTACATTTCAATGAGGATCTAGGGATTACAAATCTCCAAAGTTGATTTGGGATTCTAGTATTGGCAAAAATGATTTAGTGATAGACCAAAACTAACATTTCTTGAGGGAAAGCAACCTTGGGAAGGGTGGATTGTCATGCCCCCACCAAGAAATAAATTGCAACCTTAATAAAAATAAGATCAATTTGTAAAATAATAATCTAAAAAATTCTAAAAAAGGATTGATGAAAGGTTGATTAATAAATCAATTCACAACAAGGCATACAATTAATAATTAAAAAAGGTTTAAGGGTATTGCTTGGTTATGAAGGGGAATATCCCTTACCAAAATAAAAATATTAACGAAAAGATGTGACTCTCCCTACCATGGAAGATATCAAAGGGATAATAAATTAGCGAGGAGAGGCATAAAGTGAGGAAGATTAGAAAAAAGGAAAATAAGAAATTGAAACATAATATATCTATTCAAAATAAATACTATTTTCAGTCAGTAAGAATATTATTGGGAAGTAAGTTTGAGAATATAAATTAGGAATAACTATATATATATATCATAATTTCATAATTTGATATTTTATTACCAATTAATATAGTAGAATTCTTTATCAATCTAATTTAAATTTATAGAAGTATTTTGTAAATAGTGAGGTAGATCAACCTTTTGAGTTCATGAGAGGTAAAGTACCAATCTTTCCTTCATCAAACATGCCACCCCAAGATATAGCAACAATGGTCTAGGAGGTGTATGTGTGCTCCTAGTCTTGTTGAGGAAGGTAGTCTTCATGCATCTTATCAAGCATGCCACCTCGAGATGGATGAAATGGAGCTCCTTCCATGCTCATGGTTGAGAGGCGAATAAGTGCTCCTAGGTTTGATCAAGGAGGATGGAGTGCCTCCAAGTTGGACTAAGGTATGGAGTGGTCCTAAGATCCTGCCATGTTCATGGTTTGAGAGGTGGATGCATGATCCTAGGCTTGAGGGTCTCCTCAAGTACACCACCCTGGGATGGATGGATGATGATCTGCACATTCTCTCACAATATAAGGATAACCATCCTTGAGATTTTGGTTTGAAAACGTTTCAAGTAAATTCTTAATATGATTGGCTATAGGAATATGCTTAGAAATAATCATTAATGATGTTAAGATATTTTGAATTCAAACATTAATGATTATATGAAATATAGATCTAACTATTATGACTTTTTAGCTATGATGTATTGCTCTCAATATTATAATATTTTATGTATTATTTTGAATATTATCATAAAGTTGATACTTGTTATTAATAATATTAATTTTGAGAGATTATTATTATTTTACAGGCCTGAAACCATAAATTTACCAAAAGGGGACATTACATCACAAGGAAGATCTATGGATTATAAATCTCCAAAGTTTATTTTAGATCTTGGTATTGGAAAAAATAATTCAGTGAGACCAAAATCGATATTGCTTAAGGGAAAGCAATCTTGGAAAGGGTAGACTATTATACCCCTGCGAAGAAAGGAATCAAAACCTTAATAAAAATAAGATCATTATCCAAAATAATAATCTTAGCCATTTTAAAAAGAATCTATGAAAGGTTGATTAATACAATGATTCAAAAAAGAGATAAAATTAATAATTAAAAAGGGTTTAAGGGTGGAGCTTGATTATTAAGGGGTGTATCCCTTGCCAAGATAAAAATATTAATGAAAATATGTGACTCACCCAACCATGGAAGATACAAAAGAGAGAATAAATTAGTGGGGAGAGGCATCAAGTGAGGAATATTGGAAAAAGAAAAATAAAAAATTGAAACATAAGATATATGTTGAAAATAAATATTATTTTCAACAAGAATATTATTGGGAAGTAAGTTTGAGAATATAAATTAGGAATAGCTACATATGTATATAATAATTACATAATGATATTTTATTACCAATTAATATAGTATATTCCTTTAGCAATCTATTTTAAATTTATAGAAGTTTCTTACAAATAGGGAGGCCAATCAACCTTTCAAGTTCATGAGAGGTGAAGTACCGACCTTTTATTCATCAAGACTACCACCCGAGATGTAGTGATTGTGGTTTGGTAGGTGAATGAATGCTCTTGGGCTTGTTGAGAAAGGTATTCTTCATGCATCTTATCAAACATGACAACTCAAGATGGATGGAATGGATTAATTGCCATGCTAGTGGGTTGGGAGGTGAATGATTTCTCTTGGGCTCGATCAAGGAGGATGGAGTGCCTCCAAGGTGGACTGTTGGATGGAGTGGTCCTATGATCCTACCATGTTCATGGGTCGAGAGGCAGATAAGTGATCTTGGGATTGAGGGTATTTTAAAGTATGCCACCCTAAGATGGATGGATGAGGATCCACCCATGCTCTTGCAGTACAAGGACAACCATCCTTGATATTGTGGTTCATAAACACTTCAAGTGAATTCCTAATATGATTGGTGATAGAAATATGCCTTGGAATAATCATTAATGATGTTAAAACATTTTGAATTCAAATATTAATGATGATGTGAACTATAGTTCTAACTATTATGATGTTTTAGCTATGATGTATTATTCTCAATATTACAATATTTTACATATTAATTTTAATATTACCATAAAGTCGATACTTGTTTTGATTAATGGGGAAAATTAGGTTTTGGGGGGACTTGAAACCCCTACAAATAAGTTTTAAAGGGACCTGAAATCCTTTAACAAATAAGTTTTGAAGGGACTTGAAACCCTATTGTAAACAAATATAGCTCAGACTAACAATGGCCTAACAACAACAACCATCAACATAAAAGCCAGACTAATCATGCTACAATGAGCAAGTTTTGTAGGGAACCTCAAAACCCCAACAACTAGTTAAAGTAGGGACTGGGCACCCAAACAAAACTACCAATACCTGAATCAATTAGGCAACAACACAACTTGCAATAGCTAGGCCGCAACAAACTAACTGCTTAGAATAGCCAAACCTGAGCCAAGAAAAAAAACCATGAAGATGTAAAAACCCTACATCTCCCAAAACAAAATAAATGGTGTAGAAAATCCACATCACCCAAATCGGATCACCAAAGAAAATACCAAGGAAGCAAGAATCCTCTTAAAGCACCATCCGACCCAACAATCCAACTCAAATTCCACCTCTAGAGGAAAGAGCTCCCCTCTATTGGAGACGATGAAATGAAAACCATTTTTTCCAAAGCCACAAATCTCCAACAACCTCAAGCTCCACCTCAATAGGAGAATCTTCCACTTCAATAGGAACACCACTAGAGGAGACTAGAAAAGAGGGCTTCCCATTACAACCACAACAACCATCTCCACCTCTATAGGAATGAGCTCCACCTCTATAGGAGTCATTTTCACCTCAAAAGAAGACATAAATTATTGGACCCAATAGAAAGCAAACACTCCAAAAGAAAGGGCATACACATTATCAAGTTGATACTTGTTATTACTATCTATTTTTAGTGATTATTATTGTTTCATAGGCATAAAACTATGAATTTACCAAAAATGGACATTACATCGCAAGGAGGATCTAGGGATTAAAAATCTCCAAAGTTGATTTGGGATCTTGGTATTGGAAAAAATGATTCAGTGATAGACCAAAACTAACATTGCTTGAGGGAAAGTAATCTTGTGAAGGATTAATTGTCATGTCCTTGTCAAGAAAGGAATCACAACTTTAAGAAAAATAAGATCGTTGTCTAAAATAATTATCTCAACTATTCTAAAAAGGATCGATGAAAGGTTGATTAATGTAACGATTCACAAAAAAGCATAAAATTAATAATTAAAAGGGGTTTAAGGGTAACACTTGGTTTTAAAGAGGTGTATCCATTTCCAAGAAAAATATTAATTAAAATATGTGACTCTCCCCACCATGGAAGATATAAAAGGGAGAATAAATTAGTGGGGAAAGGAAAAAAGTAAGGAAGATTGGAAAAAGGAAAATAATAAATTGAAACATAAGATATTTGTTGGAAGCAAATATTATTGGGAAGTAAGTATGAGAATATAAATTAGGAATATATATATATATATATATCATAATTGAATAATGATATTTTATTACAACCTAATATATTAGATTCCTTTAGCAATCTATTTTGAATTTATAGAAGCACTTTGCAAATAGGGAGGCTGACCAACCTTTTGAGTACATGAGAGGTGAAGTACCTATTGGGATATAGTGTTGTACTCCATTGCATAATTTGATATATTATAATGTTATAATTAGATAATTATTTAGTTGTGATGCACTTAGGTGGTGTGGTTAATCACACTAAGTAATTATTTGGGGAGCACTTTATGTTTTTGATTAGATAAGAAGGGAAGGGCCCTGATCCCATAGTTACAATAATAGACCAAAAAGTAGTAGAGAGAGGTGGGAAACAACACCACCAACCAACCAAAAAACAACATCAGTTTTATCCCACAGGACAATATTTAAAGTAACCATTGTCCAACCATTATTAATAAAAAACATTAAGTTTTTACTAGCATACTTTGATCTATGAAGACCATTAATTAAATCGATAGTATCCCAGGTGGTATTCCACCATAACTTATAGAGAATAACAAAACAGTCCTAGATATTATAAAAAGACAAAAAACTCATCAAAAAATAGAAGAGAAGCAACAACAAGCCATTAACTGGCTTTCTTTAACAGGTCCCCATACTCTCCCATGAGAGTAATGCATTTGTGCTAGTTAGGGCCCTCTGTCTCATCCAACATCTTTAGAGTATCAGGTTTCCCCTGTTTCTTTAATTTCCTAGTAATCTTTGTTTCACCAGAAGCTGCTCCAAGCATCGCTCTTCTCATCAACCTATTAGTTACTTTCATGGGAGTAACTAATGCCTTCTCCATGTCTTTGAATAGTACCTGCAAAAAAGGTTAGTATACTTTTTGGGACATCCTGATTTTTGCCTGAAATCACATATTTTTAGAAAATACAATGATTTATGACTTTAAAGGTTCCATTTAAATTATTTTAATTAAAGAGGGATTGATCAAACCCCCTTAGATCAAACCCCCTTGGATATAACCTTGTTAGATTTAAACCATACCTATAATCGAGTCTCCTCTACACCTATCAAAATGCTTGATAAAAAACCACTTTTGATTTACCTTTTGAGTGATCAAATGAATTCATTTAAAATTTATGCTTTGTAAAGCCTGTAGCCCTTATTATAAGCTTCCTAAAAGTATAATTTTAAATATGTTTAATTGATTATTATATTTATTTCTTATTTCTTGTGAATGTAGGATTTTCAATGAACATCAAGTTCTTTATTTCACATCTGAAAAAATAGAAAAATAGAGAAAAAATTCTAAAAATACACGTGCCCTAGGTATTGATGTCCTTATTCCAACAAAAAAAGAATAAGTTAATTCAAATGAATACAAAAAAAGTTATGCGTGCCGAAGTACACCTCTGTCCAAATTATAATTAAGCTGACTTGGAAAATTAATTAAAAAAAAAATATGTAACAAAAAATAATGAAAAAATATCCATCCACTAGATATTGGTGTGAAAAAATTATATTTTAAAAATTAGAATTTTATCCTATCTATAAAAAAAGTTATGTGCACTGAAGTGAACATCACTTTTTAAAAATGTTGATTAGTAGAAAAAATAAGTTATTAAAATTACATAAAATGATTCACAATTTATTTTTTAATTTATTTTTAAAAAATATAATTAGAATCTACACAAAATATCTAACAAATAACTAGTTTGATTCATCTTCAAAACCTTAATGGTTTAGCTGCTATAGGTGTAAGAAAGTGAATGTCTGGTGAAAAATCTTGATTTTAATGTCAAGTTTGGCCAAAAATTGTAACCCATTATTGTGGGATCACCCCCCAAGAACCCAACATCTTGCACATTCCCACCCTCAATCTTATCCTAAGAAGGCTCCACTTGCTCCTCTTCCTCCTCTTTTTCCTCCTCCTAACCATCCTCCCCCATCTCATAGGCAATGTCCTCAAAATCCAGGTCCTCAAAGTCTTCTTCTTCCTGGGCTACAAAATCTTCATACCCCAGGTCCTCCTCCTCATTCACTGCATTTTTTGTTTTCCTTTTTTCTCCTTTGAGACTACCTTAGCTAGACGTGCTGACCTTATTCCCCCACTACCACCACTCCTTTTCCCTTGTAAAGTTTCCTTAGCCCCCTCCATTTGGTTCCCTTAGTGATATTTATTACATCTCTAGGATTAATATGTCTTTTGGGTTTCTTAGCTTTCGAGGGTTCCAACAATAGAGGGGAGTGTTTCCTTTTTTTAGGAATTGCTCTAATGAGATCTAATTCAATGCTTCTTATTTCCTCACTCTTGTGTGATAGAGGAGTTGAGGGATTTGACACATTAACCACATGGGAGTTACATTTCATAGGGATTAACACATACCTAGCAAAAATTTTAGGAGGGTGGTGGGGAATTTGTTCATCAACTAGGAGTTCATCAGCATTAGGATTTTCCTCCTCCGGATGTTCTACATTTTCTTCTTCATATCAGTTAGGGTTCACATTTATAGCGTTTAAAGGATTTCCATGAGGATTCAGGGCCAGGGCATATTTGTACAAGGTAAGCATAAGAACCTGGTGGAGGGGAGGGCTATTGCCTTTTTCAATGTTAAGTTGTAGGGAGGACAACAGGTAAAATGGAAAATTGATACGTTCCCCATGCCTAATATGGTTTAATAGAGGGAAGTCGTACACATGTACTGACATGTACCTACCCTCAAGTGTAAAATAATGTATTACAAATAGGCTTACTAATGCAAAAGGAGGAGGGAGTTCAAGTTTGGAATACCCGTTCTGGAATCTCTTAAGATTTTCACCTTCATGAAGAAATTTATCGACAAAACTTTGGTAGTCTGCTTCACTTTTCTTAGCAACTTTCAGCTAATTATTTTGCAAAACCATAGCTTCAACAATGAATTGGGCGGTGACCTCAAAATTCACTGTGCCAATAGTGACACTGCCCTTCCTCCAGGAGTTGGTAAATTTAGATGTTAAGTTCTCATTATATCCTTTCATAGATTGGAAGAACGAGACCATACTTGCATTCTCAAACATCCTCCATAGGTCCACATTCTATTTAAGGGCTTGACAATTAGGCGGCTCTGTTCTTTTCCTTGGTCCGCCCATTTTACTTTGCAAATTCTTTTACTGCATCAGGCTTTTCTTCATAATCACCCACACAATATGCTTCCTTCCTTGAATGTAACCAACATTCGAATGCCAAATAATACTCAGAGCCAATATAGAATGAAAAGTCGAGAAGTTTCTTATTAAGAAAGCCAACTTCACATTTCCCGAAACCCAAAACTCATCATTATTCTTGCAAGCATTTAAATCCCTATTAAAATTTATTCTTTTCCTCCCTATAGAAATACAGGGATTACTGACACAAGGCTTTTCGACACACATAGAAATGACAACCTTTATCAAATTCAATAAATTCATGTTATATTTCAACATCATCTTTAAAGGGAAATTATTAAGAATATCTCCTTCCAAGATCCTCCTATACCATGCCATACTCCATATACCATCATTACATAGAAAGCTAAACACCACTTGGTACTCGTTAATTCCTCAAACAACTAACCTATCAAATTTTCATGTGATATTCATTTTCAAAATTTTCATTACGGATTACGTCTCTTAAAGACGTTGACATGTTGCCATTGGTCCAACGTGTCCATCCCCTGCAACTCAACACCTCATTGGCAACACAATTAGCTGCTTTGTTTCCTTCCCTATACACATGTTGTACCCAACAGATGCTAAATTTTTTTTTAATGAATTTGCATCTATCTATTATATTTTTTAATTCTCAAGGAGCAACTTCTTCATTTAGGATGTCCACAATTAGCTTATAATCCCCTTTGATGATCACATTTTTGCACCCTAGCTCCTTTAGAAAATTGAAACCTCCAAGAGCAACCATTGCTTCAGCTTTGTTGTTAGAGTTGAAACCCAAATTCACTCCAAAACCCATAATACAATCACCTTTATGATTTCTTACCAAACCTCCAGCCCCAACTTGTCTCGTGTTTCCTTTTGAGCACCCATCAAAGTTACATTTAACCCACTCTTTCAGCGGAGGACACCTAACAATACCCATTCTGTTAAGCATCTTTGACCAATTAAGATTGGTTAAGTCCCTCTTTATTCCTCAATTTTGTTTTATCCTCATTTCTTTATAATTTGGCCAAGTGTTGGAGAAGTTGTATCTTCTAGCCTCAATGTTTTCCTTGATTTGGATTTTAATTATCTGACTTACCTCCCAACTGCTTCTCTCCTCATCTCTAAAAATTCTATTGTTCCTCTCCTTCCATAAACCCCAGGTAACAAAAGGAGGAACTTGATTCCATAGGTCCATAATAACATTATGTGAAAAAGGGAAATTTGACCAACCTTGAATAAAAGCACTTCATTGAATTGAGAGCACCAATCAATGGACAACAATAGAAAAAGCTAGACCACACTTCCTTGCATATTGGCTTTGAAAATATGGATTATGAAATCTCTTTGCCGTTGGAACATGCAGGTCATCATGGAAAAATAGGCCCATAGAAATTGGTGAAAAATTCAAAAAATTGATTGAGCAAGTGGCGTAAAATTTGAATAAAGTTGTCTATATTATTTCAAAATATGTAAGAATAAGAATACGTATCAAATTGGTCATAGTTTCTAAACTACTAGGTTTATTTAAAAATAATAATATCTATTTGGTGAAAATTTGAAATTTCAATGCGATAGTACTTAAATTTCAGGGAAAAAATAAGAAGTAGGTGTCTGACCACCCTAACCACAATAAAATGATAATATTTTTTTATAATATTTTAGATATAAGTAGAGGACTCATGTCACGATGTGATGCATATTTTTTTGTAATTTTTTTCCAAGTAAATAATTAATTATGATTTTTTTATTACAACTTTTAAAAATATAAAAAAATTGTATGTTTGACCACCTTAACTTGGTCAAACTTCATGAAATTCATTTTTTTTAATCCTATAGTATGCGAAGCATAGAATGTGATGCATGTTTTAGATTAAAAAAATGTGATACTGTTTGAAAGCTATAGATGTTTTTCAATTAGCCTATTAATCAAGACTTTAGTCATAATTCAAATAGAAAATGAATAATAATTATTTATTAAACTCAAAGTAAAGCATAATAAATATTGGTGGAAAGCTGAGAATATCCTTTAAAAACCCTTTTCATTTCATCAATTTTGGGTAAAAAAAAGTCGTCAACCACATACCCTACACATACCCATCATATTGCCACTTTTTGGCCCATCATGATCTTGTACATACCCTTTAAATAGAGTGAACACCTATTTACTAGTTGGAAGCCTCTCTTAACTAGATTGTCAATAGTGAGAATTTTTCTATGAGACAGTAGTCCACCAAAAACAATTAATTTTGGCAACAAGATTCTTTAGCCACACCCTATCCCAAAAGCGATTAGGAACAATAACCTAGGCCTTCACCAGATCTCCATAGGTCTTTTTAACTGAGAAACAACTAGAAGAGTTGCTTTTCCAAAGCCACTCATCTTCCCTTTGTCTATCAAACCACTTAGCCTCCCCTATCAAATTATGTAGATTCGTGAGGATTGGATCCCAATTCACCTGTCTTTGACCTCTCAGATTGTTTCTCCTTAATAGAGTGTTGAACTCCTTCCATTTAGGTTCCTCCATGTCCTAGTTTATATAATCAAATACCTTTTTGCCACAAATCCTATTTAAGCTAAGCTTGAGAGGATTCATTTCTACAAAGGTGGACAAAGTGAAATTCTCTATCCAAGGATCCTTCCAAAAATCAATATTATTCCCATTCCCCATTCTCTTCCTTTCCCCCATCTTCAACACATTTCTCAATCTCACAAGATGGTTCCATAAGGCTGAACTAGAAGGTAGATCCAATTGTGAGTAAACAACTTGTTCCTTAAGTACTTAGCTTGGAAATTTTTTACCTAGTCTTTGGAGCCCTCCAAAAGATTCCAACCAATTTTAGCTATTAATGATTTGTTTAGCATGAAAATTATTCTTAACCCCAGACCCCCACTTCTTTTAGGCATACACACTTTTTCCCAGCTGACCAGGGATAGTCTATTTTTTTCTTCCGTTCCTGACCACAATTTTTTTTGCTGAATCTGTTCAATCTTCTCCCCAATATGGGCTAGGATTTTGAATAGAGATAGGTAATAAACTAGAATATTCTAAAGAGAGGCTTTAAGGAGTTGAATATTTCCTACCAAGCTAAGAAGCTTCCCCTTCCAACCAACCAGCTTGTTTTTGATTCTTTCTATCAATTGGTTCCAGTAATTATTCTCCAATTTCTTAGAGATCAAAGGGAGACCCAAATAGGCATTAGGTAAGTCAACTTCTTGACATCCCATAATTTTTTTCACTCTATCCTTTATTTGTTGATTAGTGTTGAAGAATTAAACTTTTCTTTTTTTGTAGTTTATGCACTAACTAGAAACAACAACATAATCATTTAAGACCTATTTCCATAGACTTTCTTCCCCAACCAAAGCTTCCCCAATCATTAGAGTATCATCAAAAAACTATTGATGGGACTCAGGCCTAAGAGGAGAGGCAAATTTTACACCTTTGAGAGCTTGTGAGTCCACCAAATTTTGAATATTCCTACCCAGAACTTCAACAACAATGATAAATAGGTAGGGAGAAAGAGGGTCACCTTGCCTAAGCCCATGACCACATGAGAAGAAACCTTGAGGAACGCCATTGACCAGAACAAAACACATGGGGGAAGTAACAAAAGCATAAATCATCTTTAGGAATCTACTATATATCCCAAACTTCTTAAGAACAACAAAAAGGAAAAGCTAGGAGACCCTATTATAGGCCTTGGAAATATCAGTTTTGAAGGCCATCCCAAGATTTTTTGAATGATCCATTGAATGAATACTTTCTTGGGTAGAAATTATACCATCAAGAATTTTTCTACCTTGAACAAAACCCTTTTGATTTGAGGCTATCATTTTTCCAAGCACCAGTTTGAGTCTAAACGCCAAATTTTTGGATAAAATTTTATAGACTGTGTTGCAAAGGCTAATGGGTCTATAATCTTTCATGGCTGAGGCATCAAAAGATTTAGGAATAAGAGATATAAAGGTAGAATTCAAATGGTTCAACAACCTACTTGACTTGAAGAAATCCCTGACAACATTAAAAAGATCCATTTTAATAATATCCCAGTAAGTTTGGAAAAAGGCAGGAGGGAACCCATTAGATCTAGGGCTTTGAAGGCACCAAAAGAGAAAACAACCTTTCTGACTTCTTCCATAGAAACAACATTAGTCATCTTCTTTAAATCTAAATATTAAATTACATTAGGGATCACTTCAAGAAATTCAACATTTACCTGAAGAGCATTGCCAGGATCCATATGATAGGAGGAGAAGAAGTTAACAACTTCCCTAGCAATATCTTTTTCATTGTTCACAATAGAGCCATCCTCTTTCACAAGTGATCTTATTCTATTTCTACTTTTGTGTTTCAAAGTGGATTGGTGGAATAATTTTTTGTTCCTATCCCCTTCCATCAACCATTGGACCCTAGACTTTTGTTTCCAAAAGATTTACTCTTTTTTATTTATCTTATACCATTGGGATCTAAGATCTCTTTCCCTAGCACAAATATCTTCATCCACTAGGCAAGTCTCCACAATATCCTGAATGCCTATTAAATTTTTTCCTAGGGAATTATTTATCTCAAAGATGTTGCCAAAGGTCAACTTATTCCACCCTTTCACTTTTTGCTTTATTCTGCATAGCTTTTCCACCAAACAGTACATCAGAGTACCTATTATGGGTTCCTCCCACCAATATTTAATCAAAGAAGCAAAATCCAGGTGGAGACCCCACATAGCTTCAAATCTAAAAGGGAAAGGTCCCCTTTTATGGTCCAAATTTCTTTTCAGCACTAAAGCATTATGATTAGATCTTGACCTAGGGAGAGCAGAAAGAGAGAGGAATTGGGAAATATCCCAATTAGCAGAGATCAAGAACCTATCTCATTTAACTTGGATTAGATGGATTATGTTCCTTCTGTTAGACTAGGTATACTTAGTTCCTTGGAGGGGGATATCAATTAGACCTGCCGAATTGAAGAACTCAGCTAGCTCCATCATACTATTTGAAAAATCATTTCTCCAAACTTTTTTGAAGGTAGGAGAGGAGAATTAAAATCCCCTCCAATCATCTGTAGACATCCAAATTTGGACACTTAATTTATCCAAATTTATCACTTTTCATCTAAACATCCTCTTATCTGAGTTAATTAAGTAATATTACTATTATTTAATTAATATCTTTAATTATGTCAAATCCCTAAGGTATTTAATTAATAATTAAATACCTTACCCTCCTTAATCCCTTTTCATCAAATGAATTAAATAAATATTACATTTATTTAATTCCTCACATGTCATTTTCATCTAATCCTAATCCATCTCCTAATCTCTTCATTAAGGATGTGCACATGCCTAATCCTTGATTAGGATGTGTTACATCCTCCAACTTTTGCAAGTTGGCTTCTAATCCTCATTAACCCCTAATTATCCTCTAATTACCGACACTAAGCTTCCATCATTCTCCAAGCAAGGAATTTTTTTAATTCTTTTATTCTTCCTAGATTCCCTTCTTTTATATGTGAATTTTAACACATTCCATCCTTCCAAGGCTTCTAGAACCTTGGACTTGTCACATCTCCACATGTGACCAACCTTGGACTTGTCACAATCTCCACATGTGACCAAGTCCCACCTTTTTGGAGCCCACCTTTTATCCTCTAGATCATCCTATGAGTGTGAATTTTTAATTCACATTTATATCCCCAACCACCTTTCACTTTCCCATGTAGATTTTTGAGGAATTCCAAAATTCCTCAAATGTCCCTTTCACTCCCACTTGGGGACAAGAAATCCCTTTTTGTGGAAATCCTCTCATCCCCCAAGGTGCATGTCCTTTTCCACCTCATGTACCTTTTTGACAACTCATCTCCCACCTCATATCCTCTTGTCCACTTCACCTTCCACATGTCAAGATGTGAGGGCTTGTGGGTTCTCAAACCCACCATAGCCCTTCATACCTCCTTGTTGGATCAATCTTGACCGCTTGAATTCTCTAGAGAATTCAAATTCTCCTATAAATACCCCCTCCTCAAGGGCATTTTGAGAACACTTCTTCATTTGAGCAACTACATGCTGCCCATTTGCTTTCCAACACTTTGCATTTTGATAACTACATGCTGTCCATTTGAACTCTCAATCCTTTTGCCATCATTTAGCCATCTTTGTTCATCATCTTGCATATTGAATCTTGCATATAGTCATTCAAACAATCATCTAAGGAGCACACAACCAATCCAAGCAAGGGCCAATCAAAGAGGTGTCAACAACAAGGGAGGTAAAGGTGTTTGTGTTTTTATCTTATTTGCATTCCTTTTCGTTGAACTACTCTTTTGGCTAATCTTGAGGTGTCCTTGGTATTTTGTTATTCATGTTTCTTAGTTAGTTTTGCACATTTAGAGCAGTAGAAATATCAAGGTATACACATCCAATAACCATCTTTCCTATCAGAAATAGCTTCAATTAGCTATTTCCACAACAAAGCTTTGTCCCTACTTAAATTTGGGGCATAAATATTTAAGAGATTCCATTTCTCCTGAGAAGCAATGTCTTCTAGAGTAATCTGAAGACTGTTCTTACACGTAGAACACAAAGAGCCTTTCAATTTAGAGGGATTCCAAAGGTTAGCAATACCACCTGAAGCATCTTCCACCTCACTAACAAAGTAATGAGCTCCTAGCCAGATATTTACAATAACTTTCTCAAAGGTCTCTTCATCTTCATTTCTTGTAATAGAACATCCAATTTATTATCAAGAATGCAAGATTTACCAAAAAATGTTTATACGGGCTATTAAGGCCCTTTATGTTCCAGGAGATGTACTTCATTGAAAAAATAGAATCACCCCCACCTCCATCCTAACCCATCCCTCCAACTACTTCTTCTTGGGCTTTGATCCTGTGATCAGGTCCAAGGTTCTCTATTTTCCACTTGCCACATCCCTCACAATATCCTTAGTTCTTGATTCCTTTTGGGAGGGTCTTCCCACCTTATTTCCCCCTCCAACATCTGGTTTCTTTTTCTTTTTGGATTTTGTTGTAGCTTGTGACCATCCCTCCTCATCCTCCTTATCACTAGACCCTTGAGGGAATCCAAGAAGAGCCAATGAATCGCTTAGATTTTTTGCTCCAAATTGAGATACAATATTCATTTCCTCCAAAGATAGGTTTGTATCATCCAGAACATACTATCCCTCTTCCAAGACTTTGTCAACACCATGAGTCTGCCCCTTCACCTTTAGAACTAGCACATTCTTCAACAACAGGGGAACCTCAACTTGGACCTTCTCCTGAATTATATCCTCCCTTCCCATTTTTTCCAATTTAGGAAAACCTAGAGTAGGATGGGACGAAGCAGGGGCAACCACATTAAGGTTCAGGCACCCTGAATCATTAACTTCAACATGAGGATCAGACATAGCCATCTTATCTAGATCTTGATTATCCTTCAAAAGGGGAACAAACACCTTTTGGGGAGAAGTAGTAGAAGGCTTCTCACCAAAAGCCACTACCTTAGATGAGTTGTCCTCTTCTGAAATTTTTCCTTTAGCTTTGGACCCCTCGCTAGAAATCATAGAAGAATCAATTAGATGGCCAAACCTCTTACACTACTGGCAAAAGAGATGGGTATTTTCGTACTCCAGGGGTTGAGACCAATTACTAAACTTTGACTTAAGCAATATAGAGGAGGGGAAGACCATATTTACTGCCACATTAACACATATTCGAGCATACACCAATCTTGACCTCTCCTGAGTTGTCTTATCTATGGCCAGTAGGCTCCCAAAGGACTTCACTATGCCCTTTAAGATTCACTTCTCCCAAAAATCTAGAGGGAGGCTCAAAAGAAGAACCCATGTTGGCGCAGAGGTCCCCAAATCAACTGACGGGTCAAAACCTGGTTTCCATTTGCATAGGGAAATAAATTTTTTAAATCTCGGGTCAAAAGCCCATGGACCCCTAGTTAAAACCTTCAACATATCTTCATAAACCACAAAATAAAATAGAAAAATACCTCTGGGCATTGCATTTATGCTGACACCACCTTTTAGGTTCTAGGTGGAAGCAACCCATTGATGAACAAGTTTGATATTTGGCTTGTACACCAAAAAATTTCCAAGAAGTGCCATTTTGAGGTTATCCATCACCTTTAGCATCAGGACCTCAGGGACATCTACTTCCCATCCAGTCACCGAGCAAGAAGTAGATTCCACTAGTCTTTTAGAAGAGGCTGGCGAGTCAGACCCCACCAGTTTGTCCATGTAGGAAGCCAATGCTTCCTATGAGAAAAAGGAATTCAACCCAAAAGTTGGAGAAATGGGTGACTTCCCAAAGATTCCCTCCATCTTTTCCCCAGGGGAAAGGACTACAGTACGAGGAGGGGACATCATATTAGGAGTAGCTAGACTGGCCACTGCCACTGTAGGCACAGTGCTAGGAAAGGGGACAACATCCTTGGAATGGGGAGCCTTCCCCCCCGAGCGACCCATGAAGCAGTCAAATCAAAACAATGCCAAAAATTCAAAAAACAACCAGCATAGGAAATGTCATAGCAGAGCAGAGCCAAAGTTTTCCTCTAGCTAGGTTGGCTTAGTATTGTTGCTCACCAAGCACTTTATGTTGTATTATAACATTCTATTATTATTTAATGTGTGGGAAACATGTGATAATAATTTAATATTGGGGAAACATTTAATAAAGTGAAAACTTAATACCGAAAATCAAATAAGGGATTAGTGGTTTTATGTTCAAATGGTTTTATCTTACCACTTGGCTATTTATGTGAGCTTGAATCTATAAAATCAAGCACATGTTTAGTGGTTAAGGTTGACTGGGTGAGTGGGATATCATTATTAAGTCTTTTAATATCATTATTAAGTCTTTCTGAGTGCACATGTGAAGAATGGCATGGGATGTGTGGATTCATGCTTGGACACATAAGGATGCATTAAGAGGCTTGATGCTTCAAAGGTATTCATTGCAACTCTTGTATTGCTTTATTGTTGAATAATAAGATGGAGTATGAATGCTTTTGGAGGCTGAGATTTTCCCTCTTGAGGGTTTTTCCAAGGTATATCTTGTATTATCTTGTGGCTTGTCTATTTGATCTATACATTATGGTTATTTGTATGCATGCTTTTCTCTCATAGGGTTATGTAGGAAATGGATTAAGATTATGGGTTGAATGTATTATTTCCTAAAAAGTGGTATTAGAGCAAGTTCATGGTTGGTGGGGGGTGTGAGCTTCCATGTTTTTGGTTATAACCCTTTTTTGAGTAGATTTGTGCAAAGTTGAATCCATGGACATGCATGATAGATTTGAGGCATTCCAAGATATGGAATACATGTTGCAAGTGTTTATTTGTAGATTTGGGCTTTTGGGTTGTCAAGATTTTTTGGGTTTATTGCAGATCTGAAGCTTACAAAATTTGGGTCAAAAGGGTTTCTTGGATTGATCTTCCATATGAGGGTTTTATAGAAGAAATTTCATGGATGACTTCTTGAGACAAAATGGACCTCACCATTGGATCTAGGATGGCCGAGAGATGAAAAATGACCTAAAATTCAACCTATTTTGGAAAGGTTGAAAACAAATTACCCACAACCCTACCCGTATGGTTGTACGACTATTTGGGTCGACTGCGAGTCCAAAAAAAAAATTTGCAAAAATTTCTAAAGTTTGATTAAAAAATTAAAAAATAAAAAGGTTTTTGAATTTTTTTAAAGCAATTAAAAAATAAAATAAAAATATAATAGGCTTTGGGGGGTCCACAGATCCCCCAGCCTGTACCCTGCATTGGGTGGTACTAGCAGTACCGTCGACAAGGCTGACACCTTACCAACTGACAGGGTCAGCGAGACCCATCCATAGCTTGTGGCTTAAAAGCATTAACCACCCAAAATAATTTTAAATGAAATTTAATTAATTTAAAATCCTGCTAGTGAATTTTAAAGTTTGTAAGGTTTTAAAAAAATTTAATATTTTATAAAATTCGCCAAAGGTTTTGAAGTTTGGAAAAAGAAAAAAATTATAATATTTCTATTCTACCGCCCAGGTGCCATTGGCTGACCACCACTGCCGTTAGGTCGTAGGAGGCTCCATTCGGGGGCCACCACTTAGCCGCCCTATAGGCCAAGTATATATTTAATATTTTCCTCCTAGCACTTTGGATCTTGAAGATCTAGGGACCTAGACTAGGGAATCCTTGTGCCCTAGTCCCCTTAATGTGGCCCCAAATCTGAAAGTGTTGGTGATAGTAATTTAATATTTCAAATTCAAAATTTTATTGTTAGCCATTGGGATTTATTTTTTAGGAAATTAGAGAAATTTCATATAAATACTTAGTCATTTCATCATTTGAGAATCATCTAGAAAATATTAGAAATTCAACTGAGAAAATTAAGGTCTTAAAAGCATTCAAGAGAATTCAAGAGAAAGAATTTAGAGATTTATTGCAGTATTTCAATTTGAAGCATCATGCCAAGTTTTATGTGAGTTTGTTCATGTTTATGCATCATTTTGTTTGTGAGAACTAACACTTGTAGGTCTTCAAAGCAAATCAAGCCAAATTGCAATCAAGCCTTGAGGAGATGTGCATGACTTCAATCCTTCAAGGAAATCAATTTGAGTGGTGAGTTGCATCTAATTGTTGATTCATCAATTCATTTGTCATTTTAGCCTCTATATCTCAAAAGAATAAGCTCTCTATATCATATTTTTTCCATTGTGAAGGTGGAAACATCAACACAAGGTTTGACTGAGGAAAAACCATTTATGTCATAATCCTTCCTCTCCTTTTGAATGTGCAGGTATAGATCTGAAGGTGATCAATATAAGGGAGATTTGAAGATAATTCACTCATTCATGCATTCAAGTCTACAACTTGACAAGATATGAAAACTACAATTGTAATAGATGAAGATCCAACAATGAAATTCAAAGAGAGAAGTTAAAATTGGGTACCTAAGGCTTGTGAAATCAGATTTAGGTTTTAGGGCACCCGAGACTAGGGAATCCTTGCACCCTAGTCCATCAAAATCAGCCTCAACTAAACTACAGTAAATACTCACTTTTTAGATTTACCTCATAATTTGGATTGTTAATTTCAATTTTTCTGTATCATTTGGATCAAAATAGTGAATTTTCGAGTTATTCATATCATTGCATTTCATACAAAAATCCATTTCCAAGTCCTCAAATTCAGATCCTAGGATTGATTGATCTCCACCTTTGGTTACACCAATCTCTACATCCTATCCAATCTTGAATTTTAATGATAAGACCCCCAATTTTGGAAAAGCCCTTGTGAGATCCTAAGTAAAATCTTAGGGTCTCACCTTTTCCACCTTATCATTTTGGTGAACCCGACGCATTAACATTATAGGCCTTCTAAAATCTGAAGCATATCATCCTAGATCTAGGATTAGTAATTGCATTGTTTTGCATTGTTCATTTAGGTATTCATTATTGCATAAAAAAAACAAAAAAAAAATTGCATATCATATTGCATCATAGGTTGCATTAGGTTAATTTCAATCATCATATAGGCCAACCATCTTAATTGCATTTAAAATCTGCATTAGGTCATTTTAGATCTAAACCAAATATGAAAGTATTCATTGCATTTATTTAGGCATTTTTGCATTTAGTAAAAAGGTGAAAAGTGCATTATTTTGTTGTAAAAAGATTAAAAAATCTACTTCCGTAAATTGTTAGAATCAAGAATTGATGCACTCTAGATCTAGAAATTGCATTTGGAACTATAGTTTTATTTCAACATTTCAAATTTCTACATATTTAGATTCTATAATCAGAGAATTGTAAAACAATTAAATTAGAAAACTATTCACTGTCGACCTCGAATCTTCACAAAATAGAACACTTAAACCATAGTACAAACACTAAAAATTTAAACTTAATAATTTTTTTTCTAGAATAGGGTGTCCTTTCACCCCTATCTAGATGAATTTGGCTCAAGTTTTTGTTAGACATCTCACTACTGTTGTTTGTGTATTTATATTCTTTGATTTTTGATCCTACATGTTTTACTATGACTATTTTGCAAATTAAGTGTTAACAGTGGGCACACCTTAGTGTCTTGAGACTCATATGAGCTTTACAACCTATTTTCCTATTGCTAATACTCTAGTGAGACGTAGTTGTAGACTTATGACATCTCACATTGTTGTTACATTCGTTATGGATCTTGAGTCATCCAACTCTTTCATGCAAGGTATTGTCGATACCCAACCCATTGTGGATCCCATTCCCAATCCCATAATACCCATGACAACATTAGCATCAAGCAACTTTATGGACTGATGTTGTTGTAACAAGCCCAATGCTTCACCTATTGTTTTCACCTAAGTTTTAACCCATATGCCAATATTTTCAGTTTACCATCACATAGTAATAATTTTTTTCCAATACAATAACAAAGATGCATATTTGAAATAAACCCATTTCAAATTTCCATTGAATGAATAAAGTAACATTACATAATCCAAAGTAATGATTTTATTTTTCAAATACATTTTCCATAAAGATACAAGATCATGATTACATTCATAGCTTTCAGGAACTCAATGAAATAAAGTACAAATGGTCTAGATGTCCCTTGTTAGAGCATA
Source organism: Sequoia sempervirens (assembly GCA_007258455.2). NCBI lineage: Eukaryota > Viridiplantae > Streptophyta > Pinopsida > Cupressales > Cupressaceae > Sequoia > Sequoia sempervirens. Next base: position 677,421,773 of record VDFB02271358.1, read on the forward strand.
CATCTTTAAATCTCAGCTTTTGATTGTATGATGGAGAGTATCACCCAAGTGCTTTTCCTCCAACCATGAACTTACTATGGTACCCTATACATCTACCTAACTGGTAAGATGGCCCTCCCTTCAATGAAGAGATTGGTCTAGTAACCCTCATAATACTAGTCTACTTGAGCATGGTGTTGTGTCCTACATAACTAGTGATGACATACAGTGGATACCTGCATACATGCATGACATTCCCATCCTAGTTATGTAATAATGGATCATAGTGAACTGACAAGTGTACATAGTGGCAACTTACACTTACTTTGGCCAAAGATTTGATAATTAATATATCAAACTCACTTTCTATGAAGTGGTGTCTCACTTCTATGAATTGGATGTGATATACTCACTCACCCCCTTGCTCGATTTGGTAAATAACATGACTATAATAACCCTTGATGATATTATTCCACATACATCATAACATGAATCTAACCCAAAAGGTAATGCACATTCAAGTGATATAATTGACTAATTAGGTTATTGCCAACCTTGGTTTATTCTAATCCTAGGAACAAAACTCATTACCAAAATATGTTTATATAACATCATAAACTAACAATATCAACATAACACTTCCATTTCATACTATTCTCCAACATTACAATTCATGCAAGCATACATTTTGGCTTATGATATCCTAGATATTATGATAATACCCTCTAGTTATTATTATTTGACTATTACCACAAATACTACAAACATGCATATCAAACTGATATGATTTCTCTCATCAACATGCCCTTTTGATCATTCTCCATTGCTAATGGTTCTTCAAAGTTATCTTATAAGGTTTCTATTATTTCATATCTAGAAATAATCACAAATCCTCTCTTTCAATATGACTCATATTCACATGTTTACAATGTTCACTAAATTCATATCTAATCTGGAGGACATTATTAGCTTGAGAGGAGTTTGTGCTTCTATGCACAAGCTTGATTCAATATCTATGATAACAACCAATATCTTATACAAGCACTAGCAATAAATCAGTAAAAACATAAATTCAACATAGAAAGGAGTAATGGATAGAATAACTAGCATACCTGGAAATGTAGCTTCCAATGGAGAAATTTTCCTCAAAGATTAATCCCAAAGACTCCACTTGATGCTCCTACTTTCAGCTTATCTCCAATTCTAACCTCTTTCCCAACACTCAAAAAATCAAAAACAAATAGCTCACATTGCACAAACACTGAAAGAAATCTCTCACTTTTCAATACTTTCACTCAACACTACTTTGCACAAAGAAAAACTACAACAAAATGGAAACAAATGAATTCCAAAATGAATGCCAGAGACTAAGAGGATGCTCTTTATTTATAAGAAATATTGAGAAATTTATTGCTACAATTCAACTCCTCCAATCACTACCTTTTCCATCCTATTGCCATCTCTAAACTTGAAAACACAAATTCAAAACCAACTCCTCTTCTAAACAAGTCGACTAAGCAAAATTGGGTGATATATGGCAGCTAAGAGAATCAAAATTCTAACACATATATAGTCCAAGTAGAATGAACTTCTAATTTATGGTTGAGTCACCTTATTTCAATCAACTCATGGTAAATTTACTAAGTCAAAATTTTTCTTTGGTTTCCTTATAGCTTTCTACTACTTAATGTAGCTCTTTTCATGCCAAGTTTCTGCTCATGGCGCCTAGAATGGAGGCTTCCAGTTTAATATAAATCAAACTCTCTTTGCCTTCTGTCAACTCATGGATTTGACTAAGTCCAACACCTTTGTAACAACTATGTGTGGTTTTTAAACACTCAACAAACTTTAACATTTAAATATATTTTCATTCCCTTTTACATAGTGCAACAACTTAAGTGCATCGTTATAGTTTCAAAATGAATGTTGTTTATATTTGTTAACTCATGCACTTTATATTTAAGTGCTATCATGCAATGATCAATGTTTATTCCATCGCATACATAAATATATAGCACTTAGTTATCTTTACTCGCTTTATATAAGTGTTGCATTGATTACTTAATTCACATTTTATATGTGTTGATATCTTTTCATATCATTCATTAAATATAACATTATATATATATATATATTGTGCATGTTGAAAACTAAAAAACTGAATGATTTAATCTATAAACTCAAATCAAAATTCCAACATAACTCCAATGAAGCCTTTCTAAAATGAAAGCATATGCAAAATGAATCTAAACTATTCAAAATCAAAACACATGCATTCAAAAGAAAACCAACTCCATTGTTCTCCTATTCACCAAGATCTTGATTTATGCATTTGGTGCTCTCAAATTTTCACAAGCACAAATGCAACAAGAGGCTATGATGAATGGAAGAAAGGATTGATTGAAATCGAATGTATATGATTTTTGGTGAGAAGGGAGAGGGCTTTTATAGATGAATTCATAGGGTGAATTCAAGTTACGGGAGAGATGTGGGATAAAAGATTGAAGTGGAGAAATTCATATTGAAATTAATTGAAATTGGTTGAAATGAGAGATAAATAAGTGGGTTTATGATATAATGAGGGCTTGCAATTATATTTAAAGTGGATTTTCAAACTAATGGATGAATGATTTAATGAATTAAATAGATTAAATGATTTATGTATTTAAATTATTTAATGGAACATATAAATGGATAAACATTCATGTATGAATATTTTGATGATTATTGCAAAATGGAATAATATGAAATGGATAAGTGACTGATTATGCAATGGATAAATGGATAAATGATTGACTATGTGGATGGATAAATGCTTATAAATAAATGCTTTTAAATGCATGCTTATAATATGGATAAATGCTTATAAATGCATTGATGAATGAATAGAAGAAAGTATTTAAATAAATTATTTAAATAGATAATAATATCCATTTAATTAATAGACAAAAAATAGGATGATTGTGAAGATAACTTTTGAGTGTATAGTTTTCCCCTCTTTGAGATAATGCAGCCCATTGCATTGTTTCAAAGAAAAAAGATATGCCCGAGTGTGAGGAAGAATGACGAGGAGGTGGAGGTATGCCCCCTTGAGAGGACATGCGGGTTCAAAGAACAAGAGTGTGGTCTCAAAATGGATGAGAGGAGTAGAAGATGAAGGGAAAAAATGATAGAGGAAAATAGATAAGGATGATGAAGAAAAAAATGAAATGATGAAGGAAATGGATGATGGAAGAACTGATAGATGAAAAGAAAGAGATATGAAGGAAATAAAAGTGATGAAGCTTCTTGTGCTTTAGAAAGTACTTTATCATCATGGAGTAGTAAAATATGAAAATGGACAACAAACACCATGGTATGACATAGACCAAGGTGTGCAAGGTCATCCATCTGTAAAACAAATAGTCACAGAAAAGGAATGCCCTAACTCATACTTAGGGCAAAGTTGCTCCAATCTTTTTTTCAAGACAAACTGTAGACAACAATCAAAATTAAAGACGAGTCATGAGACATCATTGCTCCTCTAAATCCTTCATGGGACATCCTTGAGGTGGCTAGTAACACGACTGGAGAAAATCCAAAAGACAAGACAAAATAGACCAACAAGGTCAACAACCATTCAAATTATTTGACAATAAATGTTTGCCAGTGTGTTAAGGGACGAAGTGAGCAACTGGTGGATTGTTTTGATAAGGCCTGGTTTCAGGAGAAGAAAAATGTCGTATAAGATGTCAAGTCTGGTATTGATCATGCAAATACTTGTATAAGGTAAGTGACAAAGGGTGATAGTGACAAGGTTTGGTTTCTGGAAGGACACATCCTGTATAAGACCATTGGTTGCAATCAATTTGACTAGTTTGATTGATTTGACTTGGAGATTTATTTTCTTGCATGCCTTGTTGATTCAGGATTTGTGTTTGAAGTTCAGATGATTATGTCACGTTTGAGTTGACAGTGTTCAATTTATTTTGACTGACCCGATGAACCCTAAAAGACTGACCTAGGGGGCCTCGGGGAAACATTGACAGATGGCCTTGCCTACATAGAAATGCACATAGACCTCGTATTTCAACAAGACCCTTGAATTTTTTTCAATGACAAAGGAGCAAATCATGATATTATTTTACAAAACCTAAAGGATGGACCTAATGCCTCGGGGGCACATCAATAGATGGCCTTGCCTACATCCAGTTACAGAGGAAATGTAGTTCAACAATGACAAAGATTGACATGTCTTCACTTTGAATCTATTTTTGGGATTTTTTGAAAGTTATCTGAATGTTTTTGGGTTTTTCCATGTTTTATTTTTTTTGGATTTTAAAGTTTTATGATTTTTTTGGATTTTGTGAATATTTGATTTTTTTTGGATTTTTGAATGTTTTGACTTCTAATGACAAGTGTAGAATCCAATGAAGCCAGGTGTTAGGAAATTGCCCCAGTTAGGTATAAGACCAATTATTAGGAATGGTAGTAATTAAGTCGTACTGTGGAAGGCGAAAAGACACATGATGTCAAGTGTTATGATGGAAGATGTGAAGATGATGGAGGAAAATTTTGTTATGAATGAAGGGTGACTATAAGGATCATGACAAATGCATGTGAATGATGCCTACACACAAGAACCCAAGGATAACCATGATCTTACTCCTAGTCAAGCTAAAAACCAATTGACAGGTGATGATGATGATGATGACATTGTTTGACGTTGGAAGAACACATCCCAAAACAATGTGAGGATGATGATAATGTGACTAAAGGATCAAGGTTTGCAGAAAGGATAGAAATGGAGCCAAGGAGTATTTTGGATGATGCTCTAGGATGTATAGCAAGATTGTATGGATTAGGCTAGTTACATTTGGAATGAATTCTTTTTAGGATTGAATGGGATGATGGAAGGATGTTGGATAAGCGGATTAGAATCCTTAAACCAATGGCAAGGAAAAGCCAAGTCCAGAAATAGGTATGGAAGGATAATGGATTGATTTTGGTAAAACATAGGATACATGAGGATTATTAGATGGTAGAATTAGCATATGATCTCCAAGGACAATGTCGCATAGGAATAATTTTTTTCTCTAAGGTACGGGTTTGGATAATTCTATGAGGCTATGACATGATATTTCATTGATAGTGTATGACAAAAGGATAATGTCAAGAGCTTTCCCAAAGCATGATTTATGTTTGTACTCTAGTCCTTATCAAGATCAAAGTAGGTGGGAAGATGGATTGGGAATGATATGGGTTAAACAGATGGATGGAAATGTCATAATAAATGTCATGAGAGATGAGACAACTTGCCTCCAAGTGTAATGGTCCGCATAGATAATTGTTTTTACACATGATGCATGTTTGCTAGCTTTTCATCATGGTACTTATCCAAAGTGCCATAAGAATGGTTTTCACTATTGGACGAAATTTTTCTCTTTACTTTTTTTTGACTTTTTTTTTTCTTGAATTTTTTTGGTGTCACCAATACACTTTTTTGCCAAGTTTTCATCAAGGTAACAATTTTTTTGTTTTTTTTTTGTATTTTTTCAAGACTTGATATTTTAGATGATCACTAATTGTGTTGAATCCATTGATGGTGTTGATATAGAGACTGGCACCATGATATGCCAATAATGACCTTTATGAAGCAGTTGCCTTGTCGGGATCGTAGTGCTTGCATATAACTGATTGATGTCATTGTGGTCCTTGTTGATACTAGAGTTGGCCTTATCAAAATATGCACATTGCGAGAGAGTGCCATGAGAGTTCTTACAATAAAGAGTTGTTGCCAAGATGCGACGAATTCGTGAGGTATGTCTTTTGGAATGATGGATGATGGTAGATGTGGAAGGATTGTTTGGACGTTTGGATGAATCACTTTTTATTTTCCAAACTTGAGATGTTGGATGGTGGAGTTTGGAATTTTGATTGGGATAACATTTGGAACCAACAATTTTATATGCCTTGCTTGATGACCATTTTGAAGGAGGTGGAAATTTATTATATGTGGGAGTCCTCTTTTCTTGTGGCTCCACATTTTGATTAACTTTTACTTTTAAAATATTTTATTTTCTTGATCCATTTTTCTTTGGGATCCATTTTAACTTCATTTGTCCACTTGGCTTTTTGTTTGATTCAATGGCCTTTGAAATTTGACTTTGAACTTTGGATTTGTAATAAATTTTTTTTGTTGGTTCCAAATGGAAGGTTTATTGATGTTGAAATGATGGTTTATGGTGTGGATGGAAGGAGTGTTGGAAACAACCTTATGACAAGGACTACTCATGGCCCCCATTTTGATGTTTGTATTAGATAAAGTTGTCCCCAATATTGAGGAGGTATCAATAACATCATTAGATTTTTTGATTGAAGAATAGCCAAGACCTTGATGTCTAGAATTTTCTTGGAACTCTACTAGTTCTAGAATTCCTTGCTCATGTTGACCTAGTCCTCTTCCTTGATATTGCATGCTTTGATAGATTTTATTTGCAATGGGGTATTTATTGTTTTGAAAGAAAGATTCTAACCCATCATTATTTAGTTGGAAACCATTAATCAAAATTTTCTCATCTACAAGAAAGTATTCTCTAACAAAGATAGATGATCCTAGTTGATAAGATGTCGTATCTTCATTGACATGTTGGATATATTTCTGATTAACATATTTGGTTTGAATTTGTGACATATCAGATTTAGATGATTCTACTGGTGCTTCCAAGTCGATGTCAAAACCATCTTTATGGTCACTGTCATAGATTCCAATAAATTCAGCTATAACTTGATCATTTGTGAATATGTATCAAATAAGAGACTTTTGTTCTAGAGGAAGATCATCTATGTGTCTTGTGGGAGCAATTTTATCATCTACAATGGTGGAGGTGGTTGAAATGTGGATGTCATGAAAAGGATTAAGATTTTGATCTATGATTTGACTATCATGGATAACTTGATCTTGATTTGTTTTGAGGCTTATTTCGTCATGCTTTGAATCATGCTCTTGCAATATGTCTAATGATTTAGGCAATGGAATGATATGATTTTCTTCAATTGACTCAATATTTGAACATGGCAATAATGGAGTTTCAATGCAAAGATCCTTTTCAGGATTGATAGGAAATGGAAGACATGATTTTGATAGATGGCTAGATGGTGTATGAGTAGCATTTTGACTAGATTTTCTAACTTTCTTTTCATTTCAGAGTTAAATAAGTTTCCTTACTAGTCGTCCTTGGAGAGCATTAATTATTGTGGTCTTATTGGATGGTATGGTAGATTGGGATGTAGTAGATTGGAATGGACTAGTGGATGATGAGTTAAGATAGGGTGTAGGAGCTTGGAATATATTAGTGGAAGGTTGAATAGTATAGGAGGTAGAGGCTTGGAATGGAATAGTGGAAGGTTGGTTAGGATAGGATGTGGAGTCTCAGAACAAATTTGTGGAAGGTTGGTTTCCCTTGTCAAGGTTAGGATAAATATGACTAATGGATGTGCTAAATGACTCTTGATAGTGAGGGTATATGGATGAATGACTAGGGTTTATGAGTTGTTGGTAAGAGGGATAGATGGGTGGTTGACTATGGGTTGTGGGTGATTGGGATATAGAATTGATCCATTGTCTCTTGAATTCTATGGCTTGCTGGTATTGACCATTGCAGATTAATTAGTATTCAACTTGACTAGGAAGCATATCAAGGTGAAGACATGATGTCACTATGGTCCAAGATCTATGGTATGATGTCCAAGGTATGCCAATGTCAAGAGGGTGACTTAAGTCTAAGGTGTGCAACCTAAGCTATGTTTTTGGATTTTTTTTAAATAAGGTATGCCTAAAGATAATGCAACTATTTTTTGGTATTTTTGGTATTTTGAGGATAAAAGATGTCTAATATATGCAAAAATACTAAAAGTGATAATGATAATGTTGGATATTATGTTATGGTATGAAGGATGCAAATGACTAAGAGGTGATGGATAGCTACAGTGAACTTGAGGGCTTAAACACTTTTAAAATATGTAAGAATAGGATCACTAACCATCCAAGGGTAAACCAATGTTTCAACTAGGATTGTCAAATGGCATTTTTCTAGGACAATTGAAAAGAATGACAAGGTGAGTTTCCCAACTAGACTCGTGAGTAGGAAATTATCACCAAAATGACAAAAGACTAAGTTAAAAAGTGACTTGGTCAAATGAAAATATTTTGTTGAAGCAATGATTCATACCAAGGTATAGAGAGTTCTTTTATCCTAAAATCCACAAGGTTCCAAGCCTGAAAGTCCAAAAAAAGGTATCCAAATGTGATGTTGGGATATGCAAGTAATGAGGATTGCTAAGGTACCTAAAATGGCGACCTAATAATGGAATGATGATATGCAAGGTGAATGGAGCAATTTTCTAGTTTTAGCAAGAAGTTGGTCCAAAAATGGATATCAAAGGTTTGAATATGATTTTGGCAAGAGTTTGACTTGATTTTGATTATTTTATTTGAAAATGTTGCTTGGTCTAAAGTTGTGAAGTGTTACAATTTTCAGGTTTAAGGTTTGTTTGCTTGTTTATTTGAAAGATACACACATAAAACATAATGTTTTGAGTTTGTTTTTTATTGTGATTTTTTTTTATTATTGCAATAAAAGAACATTCAAGCATAAATCCTAGACTGACAGAGACAATATTTGCTGGGTTCCCACTTGGATTTCGCCAACCACACCTATTCAGAGTAGATAGCTTAGAAGTTTGGTGACACTAGCTCCCCTCCACGACACTCACTTCTTAGGCACACCAAACTTTGAATTCCCAAAGACCTCAAGGAATTTTCTATCTCAACTTTGAAATGCAAAAATGTGGGATGGATTCAAAGGTCCGACCTCCTGTGCCAACAAATAGAAGGATTTTGGTTTCTAAAAACAAGAGGTGTCTAGTATGGGATTACCGTGAATAGAGATTTCATCTATAATAGCCTAAAAACTGGGAGGCCCACTCCCACTCTCATCACTAGTAAGTCTTGGCGGACTGAGGGTCTTGTGGCTTGGTTTCAAACAATGCTAGCCACTCCTTGGGGTACAACTTTCATTCTCCCCCCTTTGATATAGCCCCTTAGAAAATGTGCTCGAGGTCAAAGCCCGAGGTGATGAAATCCCTAGGGAAGCCTCTACTAAAAATAAAAGGAGACTAATGTGTATTTCTCGCCACCTAGGATCACACAAGTACGTAAGGGGAGATGATACGTACACACTAGCTCAGGTAGCAGATGATGTGCAAGTTCACCAAACACGGAAAACAAAGTTCTTTTTAAGCACCAATTGAAATGTTTGCTATACTAAAAGATAATCAATTTTAAAAATCAAGTCTTCAAGAAACGTTCTACACCAAATATCATTAGTAATTTTAGGCCTTCGGTCTTCAACAAACGTGTGTTTATGTTTTCACTTTGACATGCGAACCTGCACAAAAGCCCAACCAACAAAATTAGCCCCAAAATTAAAAAACTAAACGAAAAAGAAAATTAACATTTACTCTAGAATCTAATTAATCTAAATTAAAAGTTTAAATATAGGCTAAAAGTTAAATCTAAATTAGAATTAATTCTAAGCTAAATTAATCCTAAATTAAATTAAATCTAAATTCTAAATTAAATCTAAATTCTATATTAAATCTATATTCTAATCTAAATTAAATTAAAACTACATTTAATTTGCGGGAAGGATGGCTCTTGGAAGCGGACCATTGAACCCTGGCGTAAGCAAATAGAATTGTCCTCAGAATAGTCTAAATCATTGGGCAGATGACATAGAAAATCTACCACCCTTTAACCCTAATCATCCCACGTGTCAGGGTCGTGGAATTCTGAAAGCTCCAGGTCCTCCATTTTTCAACCCCCAAAACCCCTCACAACACCCACCTCACAACCCTAATGCATTTCCTTCCCAAACTCAGCCTTGCTGATGGGTTTCCCATCATCCTAGGGTTAGCAACTACACTTCTAATCATCGTACTCTTTTTGCTTCGAAATGGAAGAAAGATTTCAGAGAAAGGAATCCTCCCTTTCGACACTCACGAGATGGTTTATTGGGGGAATCTTCAAAAATTGGTTAGTCAAAATGGGCAAGATATTATTACTCAAACTGGGAACAACAGACTCATAATTCAGCTTCATCTTCTAAGTCAAGTATTGAATATGAACCTAAAGCTAGAAAAACAAACTTGAAAGGAAAAAAACTAGAGGTGGACCCGTCCTCTTGCTAGGATCTTCATTGGAAGCTGATTCCATCAATACCCATTAATGTGGACACCCAATCTTCAGAGTTCAAGTAGAATGGTCACTTCGTACATATTTGGGGAGAAGATAAGTCTCTATATGCTATCTACTCCTGGATAAAAGATAAATGGTATGAATCTTTTGACCTCATTGTGGTTTCGTCTTCTTCTTTTTTCATATGTTTAAAAAACCCCACTATTAAGAATAGGGTTTTAAGAAAAGGTCCCTTATGGTTTGATAAAACCTATATGGGCACCTACAACTGGCAACCTAACTTTCCGTTGGATCCCACTGCTCTACCCCAAAGGCCGATCTATTTTACACTCCCCCATCTCCCAGTGGAATACATAAAAACTTATGTAATTAAGAGAATTGTTTCTCATTTTGGGGATTTCTTAAAGAATGAATTGAATATGGTTAATGGTTTACCTAGTATTAGAGTCTAGGCCCTAATATCCAACATGAAAAAGGTCCCCCATGCTTTGAAGATCCTCACTAACAAAGGTGAGTGGCATAAAAATTTGGTCCTAGATACCAACTTCTGGAAAGAGGCTAAAATTTAGATTGACTCTAAATTTTTTCCTAGGTGGAACCTTTTGAATTTTCTTTCACAAATGGTGTTGGGGAAACTTTCTTGTCTGTTCAACCTAGTACCTCTTCTACACAACTTACTCCAATTCATGCTTCTTCACCTTATACGAATCCCTTGCAGATAACTATGGATATCCCAAATAATGTTTCTCATTTTAAAAATTTATTGAAGGGATCGATAACTGAAGAAAACATAATGGATATTGTTAATGAGGTTTGCAATAGAGTGGGTGAAGATTTTATAGAAGAGATAGTTGATGACGTTCTTGCAAAGTTTGAATTTGAGAAAGAATTCCCTCTCTCCCCATATCACAATCTGTTTTAATGGATCCTCCTCCTTTTGACAAATTGATTGTATTGGTCAAGGAATCTATTATAGCTTCCCCTATTGGCCAAACCTCCCCTCTTCCTACTCTCATTTCTCAAACATATGTTAAAATTCTAATATCCCCAAAAAATTAAAGGGGTAGGAAACCTAACAGTGAGAAAATGAAAATTGAAGTCCAAAGGCATATAAATGACTCTTGAAAAGAACTTAAGATCTTCTACAAAAAATCAAAGGCTTGGAAAATCCTGGTATTATTTCCCATTAGGACAACCCAATTCTGCTATGGAGATTAAGATCTCTAAATTGAATATTGAAATGAGGGGAGATGATATCTCTCCTCGAGAAAAATGAAGATACTTTCATGGAATGTTAGGGGCTTAAATTCCCCTAACAAACGACACCTCATAAAATGTCAAATCTTAAACAGTAATTCTAACATTGTTCTTCTACAAGAAACAAAACTTTTGGCCCAATCAGCTTTTGATTTCTTTTCCACTTGGTATAATTGGGATTACATTTCTTCTCCTGCCAATGGTGCTTTAGGAGGCCTTGAAATTATTTGGAACAAATTCTCTATTAAATTAGAATATTTGTCTATTCAAGACAATTGGATCCAAGCTTCCATTATGTTGTACCCCAAATTAAAATTTTTGCTACACTTAGGCATTTTGAAGAAATGAGCAAAAGTCTTGTCAAATCTATCAAAAAAGGTCAAAATTGGGGTTTGCATGTCTTGCATGAGGGGAAAAAACTTGAAATTTTCAAAATCTGACGATCTAGGTCTACTCAAAGTGACCAATTCTACAAAACCCAAATCTCAGTTTTTCATCTCTACTTTTTAGGAAAATTGCTATTTTAGAAACTTTTTAAAAATAGTAACTTTTTTTGGGTTTCTTTCAAAACAGATGTTGGCAAAATTTTCTAAAAATAGAAAGTTTGGCTGTTAGGGTTCAAACCGATTTTGATTGGTTGAAAATACTTCCTCATTAGGCTGGTCTAGTTAGAATCACAAAATGATTAGTTTTTCCCTAGTGGGTCTATTTTGCTTTTTCAATTTTAGAAAGCATTTTGGGAACTCTAAAGCCGTTAATGGAGGCTAATCAACTACCAGGTGTCAGATTCAACATTCAAGTACTAGACAAAAGATGAGATGATGAACATGCACATAGGTCGAAGAAAGGAAAAGGAAAGCATGTGGAATGTAGGAGAAAGGTGAAAATTGTAGAATAAAAACTAACTCTGCCAACCATGGGCACCTCAGGAGGAGAGAGACGCCCAAATTTTTAGGGCATCAAATGATGAAATTAGGGTTCATGCTCCCAGGAAATGTTGTTCAGACTCTTCCTAGCTCCACAGTGAATTTGGCAGTGCAACCATCAGATCAACCAGTCATTCAGAATTCAAGATCAAACACAAGAGTTTCATCCAAGTGGTAGAATGAAAACAATGGAAAATATTATAAAATATTCTAAGTTTGGGAACTTTGGGTTCCCCAGGTGCCCATGGGTGCCTAGTCTTTTGGAAGCTCAAACTCAACAGTTAGGGTTTGTAGATGTGCTCAATCTCTTTAGGATCCCGTCAGCTTCACAGTGGATGTCTTCATTAGATCATTAGACTTGTCAATCACCAAGAAATCTAGATCAAGCTAAAGGTATAAAATGAAGGTTCAACTTTGAAGAATGAAAATCAAGTGAAAAGTGGTTAAGTCTAGAGGAAATGGGTGCCCATGAAGGAGATAGGCGCCCAAAATTTTGAGGGACTAAACTAATGAATTTGTAGATGAAGTCTCCAACATGACTTCCTCAGAGTTGATCAAGCTTTCTAAAGAAACCATCAACACGTCAATTAGAGTTGTCAGTCATCAGATATCAAAGGCTGAACAAGGGGAAAAACATGAGTAAAACATCAAAATTCAAAAGCAAGGTGAAAAACACAAAATAAATTCTAACTCTGGTGAAGTTGGGTGCCCTAGCTACCTAGGGGCACCCAAGCTTTTGATCCCTGAGATTCAACTTTTAGAAGAAATCACTCCTAGGAGACCCTCTTCAGAATCAGTTAGGCTATCTAGTGAATCTGATGGTCAGTTAATCGGATCAACCTAGCTCTCAGAATTGAAGAGTCATTAGAAGATCAAAGAGAAACAAGCAAGAACTTGGTGGGCATGAAAATGGCTAACACTGGGAAAGTTGGGCGCCCTAGAAGGAGAAGGGCGCTGATGATTTTGAAGGGAAAAATGAAGTTTTTAGCCAAGGTTACCTCCAGGATTATCTCGTTAGGTTCGATTAGGCTCCACGATGAATCATTCAGCTCATCCGTTGAATCAATCTGGAGGCCGAAAATCAAATTGAGGAAAAGTTGAAAAAAATAGAAATATGCCTAAGTTTGTTGAAGATAGGCGCCTCCAGCTAAGAAGGGTGCCCAAAATGCCATGCCTTAGTCAAATTTCTCAAAATTTCAAAATTTCAAGATGAAGGAAAAATGTCTATGTTCAATGCACAAGTAGATTCTAGGGTTTGGATGATTAAAGCAAAAGAAAGTAGAGTTTTCTCAAGCCTAAAACTTATTTAAGATGCCTTTGGCATTCATTTTTCATCATTCTTGCAGGTGGCGTCCAAGGGAGAGAAGAGGAGCAACAAACAAATTTTTTTCTTTTCAAGATTTGAGAGCCATTGCTTATTGATTTTTCACGAGTTCATCAATTTTTTAGACCAACAACATAAGAGCTTGCTTTTTCATGCTTTTTTTCATCCAGAACATCAAATTTTTGGAGGAGGAGTTTTTTAAATTTTAGTGATCTGGGTTATCTCAGCTCATCATTCTGAACAATTTTTGAAGAAAAATTTCAAGTTGTAGTAGTTGATTTTTCCTTGCATGTCCATGAAATCATTAATATTTTCAAGATTTGATCATTTGGGTCCTAAAATATTTTTCTGAACAAAACCCAAATGCGAGATTTTTTGAGAAATTTTTTAGATTTTAGGGTTTGCTACTTTTTCAATCAACCTTCAATATTTTCAACATTTGATCAATTGGGTTCATCCAAAATGTACTTCTGAACAAAACCCAGGTGCCAAGTTTTTTTCAAGAAAATTTAAAGAAATTAGGGTTTGTTGCTTTTTCAGTCTACCCTCAAAATTTTCAAAAATGAGCGATCTGGGTCTTCTTGTAACAAAATTCTGAGCAAAACCCATATCTCAGAAAAATTCATCCATTTGAAGAAGAAAAACCAATAGGCTAAATTTAGAAAGTTGCTCAAAACTTGTCTAAATATAGGCAAGTTTACAGTCATTCTTCAAGGTTTTCAGTATGGAGTACACTCCCCTCGAGGACAAGACCAAATCAGCTCTCTATCACCACTTCATCAAAACAACTGAGACTAAATTGCACCACATTAAGCTAGAGTTCAATTTGCAACCATTGGAGAATGCAGGCAACATTGCAGTCAGGAATCTTGGTCACTCCGGATAACTTGCAGTAGCATCCATTCCTATTTCAGTGTAGAGTTTGGAATTCGTAATTGCTTGCATCAAGCATTACAATCTTACAGCTTGGTAGGTTCAGTCAATAGATGGAAGAGTGCTTTGAAGCTTGAAGCTAGATATGATTGAAAAATGCTTCTCAATTCCACCTTCATCTAAAAGTGTGACTATCTCCAAGGAAGAATGTGAAAGAGTATGGGACATGCATAAGTAGAAATACAACAAGAAGATTGCACTCAAGTGGATGAAAGAAAAAAATAAGACTCTACCAAAGAATGTCAAGCGAGGAGAATTCAAAGATGAAATTGCTATAATAATCACCTTACTCAATAGGATCACTAGTCAAGAGGATGCTACAAAGTTTCAACCCTAGATGTTCTATGTTATACCTCATCTAATGAAGAAGATAGAATTCTATGATTGGTCAACCTTAATTAGTGACAACCTCCATCAATAGATAACTGAATACTTCCAGATTCACGAGTTCCACATGGTCTCCTACCTTGTCTACCTAGTGGCCTTCCAAGGCAAATTTAGAGGGTTGAACACTATGGGGTCTCTGAATGTGCAACACGTCTACAATTAATACCCTTAGTTGGAGTTCATAGAGTCATCACATCATTACAAGAGGGTAAATGCGGCTTTCTTGATGTATATAGTGCAAGACCTAGATAATGAGTTGCACATCCATATTTCATCAACTGCCAGGGAAATAATGGTAGAGTGGGCATATTAGTTTATATAATTTCCTACCTTCACCTAAATCTGAGTCTATGACTTCTCCAGTGCTCTAGTCATGTTGCCAAGGTACCCATCAGATGAAGTTGTTTTCATGGAATTTCTAAGTCAAGCACATGATGTCCACACTATCTTGCAAAATAGAAAGAAGCTTGCCTTTAATTCTCCATTTCAGCTGGGAATTTACACATGCCGATTAGTAATAGATTCCAAATCCATGGGTGATGAGTTAGCTAAACTTGGTCTAAAGCCTTAAAATGAGAGACGATCATAAGACCCTCATGGCATCTTTGCAGCTTGAATTGAGAAGAACTATGCCCATGTGCCTGCGCCGAAAGATTTTTGGGTCAACTATAGAGATGAGTTTGAGGTATAGAGGCATAGTTACAATAGACTCACTCTCCATCAAATGAAAGATTGTTTTTTAGAGGATATCGAAGGACTTATAGATGATGATGGAGATGCAATTCTTCCAATGTACAATTGAAGGAAAAACGAACAATAACCTCTTCCATAGGTCAACTGGGCCAACAAAGAAAAAATCTTAGTGAAAGAAAGGACATGTCAAGTTATTGATTATAGCAAGACTTTCTTGGTTCTTAAGAGGAACAAATCCATTCGAGTAGTAAAGCCACTAAGAACACAGTCATCACTTCCCTCTTCTTCTAGAACACAACCGAAGATGAAGGGTATAAGTCAGTCTCAAGAAGGTGTAAACAGTAGCAGATTAGTGAAGAATGTAAGAAGAAGGTTGGACTTCTTGAGTATATTCATACATGAGTAGCCAATAGTCAAAATAGAAGAAGCTCCTCTAGAAGATTTCTTACCTTAGAAGGAAACATAAGATGTGCCCTTAACACATGATTCTCCACAATTGCCAAGTTCTTCACCAATTCATATTGATCTAGAGATTGAAGAAGATGAATAAATTGTAGTTGAACCTCCTAAGGAAGTTAGCAGAGATACTACCACATCTTGGCTTGAGAGCTCCCTGGGAAGGAAGAGAAGAAGGCCTTCATATTAGTTGAATTTTGATGATCTTGACAATGTCTATCAGGAAGCACCTAAAAAGAAGGCAATGAAACAAATTCACTTTGAGAGAAATCCTGATGGTGAGATGATCATGGAGATTGCTACACCTCCTAAAGATAGAAACAAGGATGGAGTTGATGTCAATGATTTCATAATGGTTAAGGCCAATCTCAGCAAGAACACCAGGCATGCAGATGTTAGTTTGTTGAAAGTTGCATCTAAAACTCTTCAAGAAACAGTGTTGAGAGATGGAGAAGATAAGGCAGCCCTCAAGGTTGAAATCCAACAAATCAGACTATACATTTATAACCTTGTTCATGACACTTCATAGGCTACTTAGTTGCTGCCCTAGGTTCTAGAGACACCAGCTGATCATCAATAGTTGAGGTAGTTAGTAATATGTGGGAAGCAAAGCTAGGAATGGATTGAGAGTTTCATCGTTAGAGGAAAAGAAATCTTGTCACAAATGTTTTAGCTAAGAAATAATTCACATAACTTGCACCAATGAATTCAAGGATTTGAAAAATCAATGGAAGAAGTGAAACCAAGGCATGAAATCATTATTGCAGATTTGAACATAGCTTATGGCTCAACAGTTTCAAGAGAACACAAAAGAAAAATCCTTTCATGGAAAGAGCATCACATCTTCAAGGTGAGAACCTATGAAAGGATACCTGAGGATTTCATTGCATACAAACAAAGGGTGATTGAATCTCTTCTGTTCATAAGTGAGTTTGTTGCACATACCTTCTCGGTATAGTCATGAAGATGGTTCCTATGTTAGACTTGAAGAAGTATAAGCCCAGTTTCAAAATGTTGTTCGCAACAGTGATGGCAGTAATTTGGTTGGTGGAAGGATGAGTCACATTTCCATGATGTTAACAAGGTTCGAGAAAGTGGCCAATGAAGTTGAATATTTTTTGAGATCAATTGCAGATGGTGAAGAAACCCTAGATAAACAAAAATTTTCTATTGATAGTATTGATGCACCTGACAGAGATATAGTTTCCATCCTTTTGGCAGATGTGATAGAGATTTAAAGCAACCTTCATCTAAAAGATTTCTTTCTACTTTCTTTCTATTCTTGTCTCAATTCTTATCTACTCTTTAAAGAAGAGAAAGAAGATAAAATGTAATAGTTGGCATTTCCTATTTTTCCTGCTTTCTTAGGTGGTTAAATGTTATCTTCTTTTAGTTTTAGAAATAAAGCTTGCTTGCTGAGCAAGCCTTAGTTGTAAAAGCAAGGAGATTTTAGGGTTCACTACTGCTCTACTTTTATATAAATAAGAGCAACCTTGATCATTTATTTTCAACCGTACTTGTGATAACAAATTGCTGAGCCTCTTTTGTCTACAAGTTGTTGTGTAGTTGCTGTTCACTTTGTGTAAGAACAAGTTTGTAAGTCTCTTTTAGCTGAAAGTTCTTGTTCAGTGCATGTGTCTTTGTAATCTTTTGTTCTCAAGATTTGAGAAATAAAGTTCTTGTGCCTATTTTTCCCTGATATAATGTCTCAAATTTTTGTTTATTGTGTTACGCTTATATGATCTTAATTTCAACTTGCATTGAAAGTAAGTAGATGTATGTTGAAAAAGAGTTTATTTAAGTACTTTGTCAGAGAATCAAACTTTGTCCATTTCTAATTCTCTTGCTTTGTGTTTATTTGAGAAATTAGAAACATCATAGTGTAGGTTAGTCATATTTGAAATTCCAAAACAAAAAATCTTAGCTACGACGCTTGAGTTTTATAAACCTTGTGCTCTTAGCTGATCAAAAAGATAGGAAAATTAGATTTAATTTACTTTCTTGAACACCATCAACAAAGAGAGAGCATCCCCTCCTAATTCGAAAAGTAGTTTTGCTATGCATAGCTGTCTATTTCTAATTCACATCCCAGAGGTGTGAATTTAAACACCAACACATTATTTGTTTGAAAACAAATAATACATTTTTATCTTCAAAATTTATGGCCCTTGTGCAACTTATGCTAAAAATAGTTAAGGACTCAACTCTCTTCTACATCATCTTGTTTAAAAAATGATTTGAAGATTCTATCTGAAGAATTTAATGCTATTCGATGCCCTTCAGAGAAAATTGGTGGCATCATCCCTCCACCAAGGGCTATGGAGGATTTTAATTAGTTCATCATCAATAATGGTCTATATGATTGCACATAGAAGAATGACATCTTCACATGGACTAATAAGTGTAGCGAATTTTCTCATATTGCTGAAAGGTTGGACTACTTTCTCCTTTCTAAAAATTGGTTTAATTCCCCTTGGGACTTCTCTTCTTCCATTTTAACTCTTCCTGGATTTGATCATTTCCCAATTTGCCTATGAATTTTTGATAATAAGTCGATTAAAAAGGGTTACTTCAAATTTGAATTCATGTGCTTTAGAGTTCTGAATTTTATCCCTCTACTCAAAAAATGGTGGTTTGAGTTCCCCTTTGTTGTTGGCACTCGAATGTACCAACTTTATAAAAAAGCTGAATTTTATCAAGGGAAAAATAAAGGATTGAAACAAAACATGTTTCAAGAATATATTCAAAGAAAAATTTAGAGTGGAACTTGAATTGTCAAACATGTATGATATAATTAAAAATGGAATGGACTTAAACATCTATGATAAGGAAAAATCCCTTAAAGAAAAACTAGATGAACTCCTAACAAGGGAAGAATGTTACTAGAGACAAAAATCTAGGGATATTTGGCTAAGAGAAGGGGACAAAAACACAATTTTTTTTCATGCCTCCATGAAATTGAGAAGGAAAACAAATAGAATTGAATCAATTATCTCCCCTTTTGGTGCTCTAGGAAAAGACACACTTGAAGGGGCTATATTAGCACATGAAGTATTACATTCAGTTATTAGGGACAAATCCCCTTCGATGGTTCTGAAACTAGACATGGAGAAGGCTTATGACAAAGTTGAATGGGATTTCCTTTTAGCAGTTCTAAGAAAATTTGGTTTTGCAAATAGCTGGTGTAAATGGGTTTCTTCATGCCTAGTTGGTGCTAAATTTTCTATTTTGGTAAATGGCTCACCAGTTGGAAACTTTACTCCCACAAGAGGTATAAGACAAGGGGATCCCCTCTCACCATCTTTATTCATTTTGATGGTTGAAGGGTTAAGCAGATCAATCATTGCTACAAGAAACAATTGGGAGTGGAAAGGAATTTTTGTTAGACCCTTTCCCACTCCAATCTTTCATTCTCTCTTTGTAGATGATACCCTCCTATTTGGTCAAGCTTCCATGGATGAAGCAAGAGAAATCAAATCAGTCCTTTCAGATTACTGTTCGGCCTTAGGCCAATCCTTCAATGTTGAGAAACTGAAGATTTTCTTTATGAATGTAAATCCCTTAGTTAAATCTCAACTTTTAAAATTTTGAGGTTTTCAAAGTGGAACCCTACCTTGTAAATATTTAGGCATTCCCTTCTTCTCGAGAAAAGGAAAACATGTCTTTTGGGTTCTGCTTGAAATCTGGCAACCAAACATACTGCATGCATGATATTCACTCTAGTAGTAGTAAGATATAACAACCCACCAATCATAGATCTGTACTTACTTTGATCAACTTTAGGAGATTCATCATCCTTAATTTGCATCCAATCACCATAGGGGTACATACCAGTTTGGAGTCATCCATTCCAAACTTCTTTAGCATTTCTTTAACATACTTTTATTGTGAAATGAATATGCCCTTATCATTTTGATTCACTTGAAGTCCAAGAAAGAAATTCAACTCACCAATCATAGACATTTCAAACTCTTTTTCACATCTCCTTTGCAAATCTCTTGCACATACCCTCATTTCCTCCAAAGATAATATCATCAACATACACAACCACTATCAACATTTTGTTTCCTTCAGTCTTGAAATCAAGATTACTATCTGCGGAGTCTTTCCTAAACCTTTGCCGAGTCAAATACCTATCCAACCTTGCATACCATGCTCTGGGAGCTTGTTTAAGTCCATACAATGCCTTTTTCAACTTACAAACCATGTCTGGTTGATCTGATAACTGAAATCCATTCAGTTGTTGCATGTAGACCTCCTCTTCCAATTCTCCATTTAGGAATACAGACTTATCATCCATCCGGTATACCTTGAAATCTTTGTGAGCAGAGAATGCCAAAAACATCCGAATAGCCTCCATTCTTTCCATTGGGGAAAATTTCTCCTCAAAGTCTATTCCTTCAACTTGTGAATAACCTTTGCACACAATCCTTGCTTTATTTCTTACTACTTCACCATTCTCATTCAACTTATTCCTGAATACCCATTTTGTACCAATTACATTCTTGTTTACAGGTCTAGGAACTAATTCCCATGTCTGATTTTTATCTATCTGTTGTAATTCCTCTTTCATTGTTCTAACCTAGTTTTCATCTTCTCATGCGTCACACACTATTTTAGGTTCTATCTTGGAAATTAAACACAAATTTACCTCAGTTGCTACCACTTTGCTTCTTTTCTTTACACCTTCACTTTTGTCTCCAATTATCTGTTCTTCCAGATGATTTTTTTGTACATATTTTGGAGTCTTAGGAGCCAGTTTCAAAGCTTCTTCTTCTTCAATATTTTCTTCTTCTTCCTTATTCTCTTCTTGTAATTGTCCGTAGATAGGTTCATCTGATTCAACTTCACTTATTTCAATCAATCTACGTATATCTTCATCAACTTTTACATTTGCACTTTCAACAATCTTTCTCAATCTTTCATTGAGGCATCTATAAGCTTTTCGGTTGGTTGAATATCAAAGAAAAATACCTTCATCACATCTAGCATCAAACTTTCCTAGGTTCTCATCATCTGTTTTAATATAACATTTGCTTCCAAACACCTTAAAGTACTTAACAATAGGAATTTTTCCATGCCACAACTCATAAGGGGTACTTGTGCTGTTACCTTTGATCTGAACTCTATAAAGAATATAAAAAATAGTGTGAATTGCTTCTCTCCAGTATACTTCAGGTACATTTTCCTCTTTCATCATAGTCCTTGCAGCTTCTTGAACAATTCATTTCTTCCTCTCAACAACTCCATTCTGCTAAGGAGTTCTAGGAGTAGAAAGATGCCTCTTTATACCATGCTCTTCACAAAACATATTAAACTCATTTGAGGTGAATTATCCACCTCTGTCAGACCTTAAACATTTGATTTTTAGGTTCAATTCATTCTCTACCATAGCCTTGAACTCCTTGAATCTATCCAGAGCTTGAGCTTTCTCCCTCAAAAAAGTAACCCATGTCATTCTAGATTAATCATCAATTAGAAGCATAAAATACCTATCACCATTAAGAATTCCTATTCTTGTGGGACCATAGAGGTCTATATGAATCAATTCCAGTATTTTGGTAGTTGATTATTCTTTTCCTTTAAAGCTACATCTTGTTTGTTTTTCCAACTGACAATTTCCACAAATAGTATTGGTAGGCTTTGTGATTTAGGCATATCCCTGATAGCTTCTCTTGAACTAATCCTAATTAGGTTGTCAAAGTTTACATGTCCCATCCTCCGATGCCATAACCAAATTTCATTAACTTGATACACAAAACACTGACCATCAACACCCTTAAGCTGATAAATGTTTCTATATGTTCTTCTTCCTCTAGCTACCACAATTTCAGACCCTTTTCTGATCTCACAAGTATTGTCTTGAAACACAAGCTTAAATCCTTTGCTACACATTTTTCCAACACTCAAGAGATTATGCCTTAAGCCCTTAACATAATAGACATCATCGGTATTATGTTTTCCATCAAAACTAATTGTTCCTTTTCCAACAATCTTTGCACCAATATCATCTCCTAACATGAATAATCCTCCATCATACTTTTCAAGTTTAGTAAACTTACTTTTATCTTCGATCATGTGATTTGAGTAGCCACTATCAATTACCCAATAATATTCGCCTTGTCTAGCATGAAAGGCAATAACCAGAGTACCTTCCATTTCTTCCTTCTTATTTTTTGGACTACATTCCTTTGCACATCTTCCATGTTTAGTAGACACTAATTTATTCTCTAAGGCTAGAAACAAGCATTCATCATGATCACCCTCAATATCAAATTCATCATCAGAAATTCTAGCATCTTCTTTAACATAATACAATTTCTTGAACTTTTTTTCCTTTTTTTCTTTACTGTCTCTGCTCTTCTTATGTATGGATCTATTAGGAAATCTTGAAGCATAGTGACCAATATTTCCACAATTGAAACATTTAAAAGGTAACATACCTTTGTAATTTCCAGTACCTTTCTTGTAAAAGTTGCTTCCAACTCCTCTGAACTATCACCATCTGGATCATCTTCTATCTTTGTAGCTTTGAAGGCTGTGTCTATTTTCTCATTTTATTTTCCAAACTTCCTCATTTCAAATGTGGTCAAGGTGCCAAAAAACTATTCTTTAGTGAATTTATTTGGATCATAAACTTCCTCAATGGCCGAGACCTTGTCACTGTAGCTCTCCAATAGGGTCATCAGAATCTTCTCCATTACATCTTCATCTGTCAAAGTACCACCTTGATTTTTGAATTCATTTACTGCAATGTCAACCCTCTAAAAGTAACTTGCAATGCCTTCACCTTCTTCCATTTTCAAGTTCTCATATTTGTGCTTAGCTATTAACTTCTTTGACAATGTGACTCTATCATTTCCTTCATAGATATCTTTCAAATTTTCCCAAACTTCATAAGTAGTGCCTAATGAAATAAATTTTTTCCACTTAGTCTTAGATAAAGCATTATAGATTGCATACCTTTCTTTTTTATTTTCTTCATAGGAAAAAATCTCATTTGTAGAAGAAGGACCACTTGCCAACTCAACATATTTTGTCTCAACAAATTTCCAAGTCTTGTAACCAAGAGAGATCTAGTAACCTCTCATCTACACTTTCTAGAAACTATAGTTAGATCCATCAAACATAGGGATTGTTAATTTTTGCACCATCAGATCTACCTCAAGCTGTTAAGCTCTTCTTCAAAGAACCAAAGCTATGATACCAATTGTTGAAATGCTCAAGACAACTAAGAGGGGGGGTGAATCAGTTGTCACCAATCACACAAATCTCAAATAATTATTTGCTCCACATCTAATTTAATCTATTAGTAAGTATGATCATGAAGTGCAAATAACAGAAAGCAATATCAATACAAGAAACACCAAATTTATGTGGAAAACCCAATAAGGGAAAAACCACGGTGAGGATTAACTCACAATATAAGAGTAATTGCAAAACCATTTACAAAGAGGCTCACTGTCAAAGGGATCACTACCCAAGATAGGAATCACTGTCCAAATGGGATGCTCACTGCCTATAGATACATAAAGATAGAAGAAGAATGTTACATAAAGAACACTCTCTCAGTGCGATAAAAGATCCACCACAACAACTTGCACACATCTACTGCCTTGATCAGAGAATCGCAAACACCATCAAATCACTTATTTTAGGAGTCTAACACATTAAAGTTCTCGCTTCCTCAACTCACTTTCACACAATTTCTCACATCTATCTTGCTTCTCACACTTCTGGCATACAACCCTTAACATATTGCCTTGTATTTATACCATCTTCAGCCTTAGAAAATTTCTCTAAGGTTGGCTACACATGCTTCATTTTACAATTTCAAATTAGGTCAACAACTCAACATTTCCGTGGTAGATGAGAATGAGAGCAGACCAAACCAACACTTAACTAGGACCCAAAACATCTTGGATCAATCACATACTTCTTTAATTGATGCTTATCCTTCGTATGACGTGTAAACACTAGGTTGGCCAAACCTAATGAAAACACCAATGAACTTTGAAGTACATGCTTCCGCAACAAGAAGATAACATGCAAACAACATAACATGCTTCACCATACATTGGAACACACTCAGATGCCTTCAGATTCATCCATAGCTACTGCAACAACCTTCATACATAGAACACTTTCCATTAGTCCATCTGGATTGTACAAACACACATAGTAACTCTAAAACTAGTTTTCTAGAGCACCAAACCATGAACACCTTTGATAGAACATAGATAACACTATTACCAGCCTTCCTCTAGATCTGCAAGATGTGAAACAAACCAACAAAGGACTGTAGAGCAAATACATTTCTCCCAATCCACAAACAAATAACTCTGCTAGACTAGTTCACAAACCGGTGAAATCAACTTTCAGTATTCATCAAACCGACAACAATAATCCAAGATATATCACCCAAGGGTTCCCTTAAACAACTCTTTAGATCCATACAAGTATAGGATCAACATGGAAGAAATGCGAAGCAAATACTAGAGCACATTTTGAACACACACACAACTTTGTCTTCACTATTTATTAATTTTCTCAAAAGCACTCCGTAACTCATCATATCAACACACCTGCAACACCATAAAGATAGCTCCATGTACTCACAACATCTCAACAGTATCACAACTATACATGCACCACCTGCAATTACCTGATTCTTTCTCTACAACAACCTATACTATGTTGACAACAATGACAACATTAATGACAACACCACCATACTCATTCATACTTGCAACATTTTATTCATTGATAATTGAATAGAAGAAAGTATTTAAATAAATTAATTAAACAAATAATAATATCCATTTTATTAATAGATGAAAAATAGGATGATTGTGAAGACAACTTTTGAGTGTCTACATATATATATATTAAATATTCAATTGCCAATCATATTCATATATAAATATATACATGTATATCAATATATATGTATGTATGCATATATCATTAAATATATATATATATATATACATATATATTAATATATACATATATCATTATTTTAACATTTATAATAAGCATGTATATACATATTTAGTGATAAGTATATATATAAAGTGTGTATATATATGTCCAATCCATTTCCCATATATATAATGTATCTGTATATGAGTATACATAAGTATTTCTACCTACATATGCACACACACGTATATGCTCTTATGCATGAGTTATCACATATATACATTTAATGTATATATGTATCAATTAATATATATAAAATACACAAAGAAGAACATATACCCAAAACAGAGATTCAATCACTTTAATACAAACCAAAGAAACATCCAAAGGAAATTGAAGGAAATTACTTAAACATTCTAGTCATCCCAAAAACTATGACCAAGGGTTTACTTACCGAGTCCTGAGCTGACGTGACTTAACTTGACTAAACTAGATTGTGAGTGTATGATAGCTCAAGTAGGTATATTAGTGGTTACCTTACCAAACTCCTCTCTTGGGTGATACTCCCCCTCTTGTACTAGAGGGCTCGATTCTTTCTTGCATCAACTTACTGCATCACAAAAGAAGTTAGTCGATAACGTAAAATTCGTATACTTCATATATCATTTTCATCATCAAAGCATTTAAAGAATTCACATTACATTTCACATTCATTTATCTCATTTCCATCAAAATATAGACAAAAATATATTCATCTATTAACATTTTAACTCATAAAAAGTAATAGTAATTGGTAATCACATAATGAGGTGTAACATATTCCCCCCTTATGATCATCATCCCTGATGATTTAAAGTACAAAAAGATGTAGATAAAGTCAAATAAAATTTTTACTTTTAATTTTCAAATCATGTAGGAAAAATAATTTCTATTAACCTTAAAGTAACCTTCCCTTGTAGCACCGCCCTTTGTAATCTCATCCTTCCTAGACCTTGCATCGATACTAACGCTTTGGAAGAACTTACGTGCTTCAAGCAAAATTTCTCTCTTGATAAATATACATCATCATTACATTAGTAAAAATTCATTATGTACATCATAAGTACAATTAGTGATTGACTCCTATATGACACATATACCATGGTAATTGAAAAAAACATTCACATTGGATAACACATGATTTCCCTTAGTGCAACCCAAGTAGAAAAGGAATGTCAGTGCATTACACACTGCACTGTGGGTCCATCCTTTCTCTGGTCTTTACATCATCAAACAATTTAGAAGCTAAGAATGCCCATCACTGATACTAATATTCATCTAGAGCATAATAGTACTACCCCTTGGATACTCTCCATATTGAGCATAATATTGCCCTTAAACACCTATCAATCTTGAGCATATTATTACTAATTCTAGAATCATGCTTTGTTTCAACATAGCTTTCCTTGATCATCCTAATCTATTCTTCCATTTATGATAACATTTTCAGTCTAAGGCTAATCTTATTTCCTAGCTTATCATAGATTATAGGAATTCAACCTTTCCTTCTGTATAATGTTTCAAATGGATCAAATTTTATTACGAAATGAGAGAGATTATTGTAATAAAATTATTCTACAAATCCATCAGGACTTGGTTTACCCTTTATATTTGAATAGTTGTCTCAAGGTAATAAGTTGAGGATACAATCAATTAAATTTTCAATAAGGTGATTATTATTTACTCAAAACCTTAATGTTACTTGTGTACCCCTATCTGAGATAACCTTCTTAGGAACACCATGCAAACTACTTTACACAAATTTTCTATTTAGGACTAGTATCCTACAAATCAAAATTTCCAATAAGAAATTGGTTACCTTGGTGAGTCTGTCCACCATAACATTATGCCAAATCCATTGACATAGAAAGATCAAAACTATTCTAATGATTTGCCACTTCCTCTCTAGAATTTAATGAGAATATAAAAGTCCTACTGGTGATGCATCTTGTCTTCACCCTCTAGCATTCTAGACATCTTGCTACATACCTTGTAGCATCTCACTTTATTTTCTTCCAGTGTATAGTGGTTTCACATTAGTAAATAATTTTGTCATTCTAGATTACCTTGAATATGACATCAATTAAACTTATTATTACACCTTATTCCTTAACTCCTTTGAGTTTGGTATTTAGGTTCTCTTTGATAGGTCTAGATAATAGCTTATTTTCTATTGGTTTTGTGCAAACTTTACGATAATTTTAAACATACTTTCTAAAAAATATTCCATATCATACTATCCTTTTTGTATCCATTATGTAGACCTAAGCCCAAAAAACATGGTGATGGAATTATGGTTTAATATATTAGCATTCAATGGTTTATATGAATATGTATATGGAAATATTGATGGAATGTTATGTTTAATTATGATAGTTATTCTTGTGTACGTGTTTTGTGAAACTAACTTTTTTTTGCAGCCAAAGGAGGAACCATGATACACAATAGTTGTAGAATGAACCCATAACAACAGTGGTGTTGAACACCAAAATAGGGGAAACTGCAAAAACAATTGAATGTGATGATCATGGGTTAAAGGCACTTAATGAAGATAAAACGTGCGTTATTACAATTAGTTAATAAACACTAAAGAAGAGGTCTTTCTTACATGGAACTTTTATAGATGGGCATATGGTTGCATGCATTCTATTATTGGAAAAGTTTATTTTTGATAGGATTCTCTTTCTCTTTCAGTTATAGGTTGAATAATTCCAAGTCTTAATTCTACACTCTAAATATCTAGGAGTGGAGTTAAAGATTTCAGTTAATCCATTGCTTTCAATAAAGATTCCCTCAGTTTGTATATAACTGTTGGTTGAGTCCATAGGTTAGTTAGTGGGTTTTTCACAATTTTATGTTATCTATTACTTTCAGTATGAAACATGAATCTCAAGAATGATTGAGTACAATTTGTGCAAGAATATTTTGTAATCTTTCATCTTATGCAATAAATGGAGATCAATTCATGGAATGCATGAAATATATTAGTTAGATTGAGTTCAATTAAAGTGGGAACAATTACTTGAGTAGGCCACTCAAGGTATTGTTCTTCACTTCACCTTTTTAGTTATTTATTTCTATTGATAGCTGTTATTAGTTTATTATTGTTCATAAATCATATGCAAGTTAATTGGGATTTCATTTCTTACTTATTATGAATGAATTCTTAGGAACATGGATATAATAATCATTGGTAGTACTCCAGAGGATAGTTCAGTTGAGTTAGTAGTTTTTATTAAGTTTCTAGTTAATACAGTATCATTTCATTAACAATAGTTCAATAATAGCTTTTACTGTCGGCACTTGTAGCAACTAGTTTTAGTTTATATTTTACTATTTTACAGTTTTGTGCATTTTCAGCAATTCGAATGACTTCAGTAGGGTAGTTTAGGTAGTTTAAGTCTACAAAGGCATATACAATGTTGCTCCATCATAAGATTACACACCTTGGTTGATGATTTAATGTAGTGTGAGAAATGTGAAGTGGATTGTTCAATTATTTAACCTTCTAAATTGAGTAGATGTTACCAAGTTTACAGAAAACTAGCTTAGACTCTCCATTTTTAGCATCATTGCTGGGGATGGTGCTATCTTCATAGACCTATTGTTATAGCTTTCATAGTTAATTTTTCTTTTCAAGCATTAAGACTGTTAGATACAACCTTTTTCTACACCAAGCTACTAACATTGTGTAGGCCCACTAAATTTAAAGTCACATTTTATGTATGCAAAGGTGGAGAGATCCCTTGGGTAGGTTCCTTCCTTCCACATGCTAGGAAGCTATTCCAAAAATTGGTGACCCTAGTACTCAAAGAAAAGGTACCATTGAAGAAGAAATTTCCTTCTCACCAACTTCTAGTGCACATACAGAAGGAACATACCACACTATGGGTGATGCAGAAGATGATGATGATGCTCAACCAACATTTGGGTTCCCTATTACTGACCAGGAAAGGGCCACAGTGCTGAAGAACATTCCTCCTTTGGCCTTGCCAGTTTTCTATGAGTTAATGACTGAAGACCCAAATAATTTTCTCTTTGAATTTGATGTCTTGTGCAAAAGTTATGACTATACTTCTAATGCACATAGGTTAAAGCTTTTTCTTGCCACTCTCAAAGATGCAACTTTAAGATGGCTCATGGGATTAGGTAGAGATGTTCTTGACTAGGATACCATGAAGAAATTAATTTTGGGGAAGTAACAGGACTACTATAGAGGACCTAATAGGAGAAAGGATGACATATTTTGAATGAAACAAAAGGATGATGAGCCTTTAGAGGATTATGTTGAAATATTTCAGTTTTCTCTCAAGAAAAATCCCCAGAACAAGTTGTCAGAAGAGTCTCTCAAGTTATTCTTTTTGAGAGGGGTTAATGAAGACTATATGGATGCCTTGAACCTCATTGGTCAGAGAGATATTTCTTAGCAATCATTTTTAGACATTTGTAAGGTTTGTAGAAATTATTCCAGGACCTTTACAAGGAGGCCAAGAGACAATAGAACATTGGTTCTTGGTAAATCATCTACTGGGGTTTCAAAACTTGAGCTGAGCAATTTGTTATCCAACATGAAAGAAGACATAATCAGTCATTTGGAAACACAGTTGGATACTCTCCACATTAAGAAAAATCAAGAGGAAGTTGAGGCTATGCTCATTGAATATTGTCCAAGCTACATGCAAAGAAAATTAAATTGAAAATGCAAGAGAGTGGCTAGTATCCAATAGGATAAAGTTGAGAAGCCTAAATTTCAACCCATTGAAGGTGATGAAAAACATCTCTTTTATATGGCACAAAGGAGGCCATGGTAGCAGAGACAAGGTATGCTACAAGACCCCCTTATCTTTAACTCATCTTTTCATATTGGCAACCAAAAATTTTCTGCTTGGAACTCTCAGCACTAGCAAGTAAATCAGAACTAGTGGAAAAATCCCCAATGGCCAAACCCTCAACCTAATTGGAACCAATAGCCAAATCCTTGGCCACAACAGAACTTTCAAGGTTCCAATTATAATCCATAATGACCAACCCAACAAAATCAATGACAACCTTAGTGGCAGAAAGGCCAAAAATGACAACAACAAAATATGAACTATTAGTAGCCCATGCTCCATCCTCCACAACAACAACAAGATCTAATGCCACCATCAAATCCTGCATCCCAACTACCCAAGTAGCAAATACCTACCCAACCTACACCTAACCCTAACACTAAGCCTGTTCAACATGCTTATACTAATGAAGCTATGCAATACCCCACTTATGGGGTAGAGGTGAGTGATGACCACTTCAGATCAAGAAAACAACTTGCTGGACCTTCATCCCCCAAAATTACAAAAATGGAGGATGAGGAACCTACAATTGAGGCTTCTGATAAACCACCTTTGGAGCTTGAACAAAATTAGGTACACCAAACTACCTCAAATCCCAAGCCACCTTTTCCTGAATGCCTAGCTCTACAAAAGCATCACACACAAGCTAAGACAGACCTTTTAGGGAAGTTGAAAGATGTCAACATCAAAATCCCACTTATCCAAGCTATCAAAGAAATCCCTATCTATACCAAAATAGTGAGGGATCTCTATTTTAAGAAACTAGGAAGAAAAGGAAAAGATCCACAAATAGTTCATGTCTTGGGGAATCTTGTAGATATCATGTTGGAGAACATTACAATCCCTAAGGATACTAATCCTGGTAGTCCATTTGTGGATGTTAAGATCAATGGGACCCTCATTAAGAACACTTTGATAGACTTTGGGGTAGCCATCAATGTCACGACAAAAGAAAAAATGTAGTTACTTCAATTGATCAACCTCAGGCCCACACAAACTATTTTGCAATTAGCTGATAGGTCCATGGTCAAGCTTGAGGGAATTATTGAAGACCTATTTATTGCATTAGATTCTTGGGAATACCCTACAATATTTATAATACTACAACGCAAAGTCAATCTTATAGGTTACCCACTCATCCTAGGCAGGCCTTGGTTGGCAACAACCGATGCATTTATAGGCTGCAGATCTAGTAAAATGATAATATCTAATGGGACAATCACAAAGAACTTGGTTCTTTATCCACCTGCCCAACCATATGCAGACCTTGAGCACACCATTTATCCCAATTTTGGTGAGGAGGAAGATAACTATTCTCTTCAGACACTGATGAATATAGAACACAACCTCTTATTGGATGACCAAGATGAAGATGATCTCATTGCTTATATAATCCAAAATGATTGTGGAAGGAGCCCGCAGTAGTAGGATTGTCTCATATGCCTACAAGACCCCTTGCAAATTATTGTACCTATTGATTCTATAGAAGAGATATCACATCTATTTAATTCATTAGTCCCTCAACAATGTTTACCCATCATACCAAGCCTTGATCTCTCATTAGTTAAAGAGTCATAAAAGGAATTGGAAATCTTGCTAGGGAGGATGTTAAATATTAATAATGCCTTGATTGAGGAACAACAAAATTCTCTGTGATTAGTTTTGTAGGTACACTCAGTTGCATATGCATGGGATTACCATGATATGAGGGGCATCGATCTTGATCTATGCATGAACATGATTTACATTAATGATGGCTATAGACCTATAAGATAGCCACAAAGATGCATGAATCCAACTCTAAGAGATATAGTAAAAGTTGAACTACAAAAGCTTTTAGATGCAGGTATTATATACCCTATATTAGATAGTGAATGGATTTCACCATTGGTAATAGTTCCCAAGAAAGGTGGGAAATGGAGAGTCTATGTTGATTACATGGAATTAAATGCTACCACAAGGAAAGATCACTTTCCACTACTATTTATTGACCAAGTTCTTGATTCTTTAGAAGGAAGAAATATTTTTTATTTCTTGATGGCTTCAGTGGTTATAACCAGATCAAAATTGCACCAGAAGTTCAAGATAAGACCACATTCACCTAACCCTAAGGAACCTATGCATATTTTGTCTTACCTTTTGGGTTGTGTAATGCTCCAACTACCTTTCAAAGAGCAACACTCAACATATTTTCTGATTTTTCACATAACTGCATGGAGATATACATGGATGACTTCACCACTTATGGTGAAAGTTATGAGGAAGCTCTTAGTAACTTGGAGAAAGTGTTAAAAATATGTAAGGAACATAATTTATTACTCAACAATGAGAAGTGTTTCATGATGATGACACAAGGAATTGTGTTAGGACACTTTCTATCTAGTGAAGGCATATAGGTTGACCCAAAGAAAATTTAAATTATATCTACCCTACATGTACCACAAAAATAGAGAGATGTAAGAAGCTTCCTTGGACATGTAGTTTATTATAGGAAATTCATCTAATATTTTAGAAAAATTGCTGCACCTTTATTTATTCTGTTGACAAAGGATAGTGAGTTTGATTGGACCGAAGACTGTCAAAATTCATTTGAGAAGTTAAAAGCAGCTCTAACTCATGCATTAGTTCTAAGAGGTCCAAATTGGACATTTCCATTTCACATACACACTGATGCATCAAAATTTTTTTATGGAGAAGTCCTAGGATAGAAAGAAGGGAATAAGGAATATGCAATATACTATATAAAAAAAAACCTACAAGGAGCAGAGTTAAACTACACAGTGACAAAAAAAGAAATGCTTGCAGTTGTTTGTGCAATTAACAAGTTTAGACACTATATTACTAAATATCAAGTTTTCATACATATAGACCAGACAACAATCAAATACTTGATGATTAAACCAGTAGTAGGTGGAAGAATTGTAAGGTGGTTGTTGCTACTGCAAGAATTTGACATAACAATAGTTGAGAAATTAGGAAAGGCTAATGTGATTATTGATTTTCTGTCTAGATTGCCTACCCAATCAATAGAAGGGTAGTTGATGATTCTTTTCTTGATGAAAATATATTTTTTTTAAATGTACACATTCCATGGTTTTCTAATATAGCTAACTATTTGGTGACAAGACAGATTCTAGGTTACTTTTCTCCAAGAGAGAAAAGACAATTAGTTCACAAATGCTTCCCTTATTCTTGAATTTTTGGATTTTTATTTTACACTAGGCCAGATAACATTATGAGACAATGTATCAGGGAGGATGAAGTGTTTGATATATTGAAAGCATGCGATGATGAGCCCTATGGTGGAAATTTTGCAGCCAAGAGAATAACTTTCAAAATCTTGACAATAGGCTATTACTGGCCAACCCTACATAAAGACTTTGTTAAGTATACTAGAAGCTGCGATCGATGGAAAAGAATGGGAAGACCCACACAAAGTGATGGGACTCCATTCAAACCCTAGCTAGTACTAGCTCCTTTTGATAAATGGGGGATAGATTTTATTGGGTCTATCTCTCCCAGTTCAAATAACAAGGAATAAATATTGGTATGCATTGGCTACTTAACCAAATGGGTAAAGGTAAAAGAACTACAGTTTTCCAGAGATGGTAATGTAGCAAAATTTTTGTATGAGGAGATATTCACAAGGTACGGTGTACCTAAGGAGATAGTGACTGATCAAGGACAATGATTCACATCAAACCTAATTGTCAAATTGGTAGAGGAGTATCCGTTCAGGAACAAGAGATCTACCCCATATCATCCTCAAGCGAATGGTCAAGTAGACATCACCAATAAGGAGATTGAAAATATATTAACAAAAATAGTGCAACTTCACAGCAGAGATTGGGTATCTAGATTACTAGAAGCTGTTTGAGCATATAGAACCACATGGAAGACACCAATAGGTTTTACTCCTTATGAACTGGTTTATGGAAAACAATAGTACTGCTTATTGAATTTGAATATAAAACATTGAGGACAATAGGAGAGTTAGGAATTTATTTAACATAAGCACAGAAGGAAAGGTCACATTCTTTGAATGGACTGGATGAGATAATAATGGAAGTAGTCCATCATATAGAGGTGATGCAACGACAATGAATAAAATGGCATGACTAGTAAATAAAGACAAAATAGTTCATTGAAGGAGATTGGGCCTTGTTATATGACTCAAGGTATACAAATTTTAGGGGAAAATTCTTATCTAAGTGGCTAGGCCCTAATGAGATTAACAAGGTTTACCCTAATGAAGCAATATAGTTGCCTACCATTGATGAAGTTTGGTTCTCACTTCTTATTAATGGCCACAAATTTAAATTATACAAGAAACCAATGCAACATGATGACTTCATATTTTCATTGATCCATCAATATGGTGCTCATAATGAACCTAAAATAGAAATTGATTCACAGAGTCCTACATCATTATTGCAAGACATACCCAACATGTCTAGTGATCCAAAGGTTGAATTAGACAACTCAACCCCTGAAATCACCCATACATAATTTATCATGCTTTAAATCACTTGCACACACAACACCTTTTTCATGCACACATTGCATGATTTTAATAATGTTCAATATATCTTCCAAGGAACTTGTTATCAATGTTCACAAGGGCCTTGATGCTGAAGGGACATGTAGCTTCACACTATCAATTTTTAGAAAGGAACTTGACACTACAGGTGCGCGTAGCCAAAACTGATGGCTAGAGGAATATTCAATGCATTTGACACCATATTTATTGCAAGGTTATGTGTATTCATTTCCAAAATATCCACATATTTTATCCACTAATTCATGCTAAGTATCACAACATAATTGCTTTATTTCCCACATTCATTTGAAATCTTTGAAGCTGCCAAATCACCAGCTCACATCTGTCTCATCATATCGACTCGCCATCTAATATTCATTATCTTGCAATTAATATTTGTACCATCAAATCAATAAGCAAATATGTTTCGACATGCCACCGATGTATATCTTTGCATGAAAGTACTTAAGTTATACTGTTATGATTAATCAAGTTTTCTTTAAACTTTTTAATGCACTTTTCAATTAATTCCATGCATGCAAAATATTAAACTATTAATTTCTATCAACTCACATTTATACCATCTCCAAATCGTCATGATGAAGTGAGCTCACTTCACCAATTAAGTTGGGGGGAGGGTATGCCTACTCGGTCATTTCGCCAGTCTTTTTGACTTTGCCACCCTAAACTAAAATTAATGAAAATTATGACATGCAAAACCCTTAGTCATCTTTTATTTTTGTTGCTATTTCCACTTCTATTTTCAAAATTGTGAAAAAAACATGAAATCCTATAGAATTTTAAGAATTGAATTTGGAATACTGAGCAGTAAAGGAAACCAGGATGGGAGGAGATGTCATAAGGAGAGAGCCGATAGCTCATCAATAGATTTTGGAGGATGCAACTGTCCTTCCCATCTTCACAAGGGTTGGTTGGCTTGATTATTTTTTGAAATTAACAAAGTACAATGATGATTTATTTAAAAAATTTGCAGAAACTCTCCAATACGACAAAGCCATGGTAAAGGACTTTCTTTGGATGCATTAGAGACTGTCATTGCTCAAGTGACTAAATTGCCAAGGATAGGAACAAAATTCCTAGCTCATTCTAATGTAGTTGTAGCTCAAGAGGAATTATACACAAGAGGAGATGAATTAGATTCCTCATCACAAGGTACAAAAAGAATGTCTCTACACTGGTTGTGGGCATGATGTGCTGCTTATATTATTAGATATATTACCTATGATGGAAGACAAAATTTATCATATACTGTCCATTTCAAGTTGTTAAGTCATTTGAGGCACAATAGGGTAGTAAATGTACCAAATTTTCTCTATAACTTGCTAAAAAAAATGGCTTTGGAATATCAGAGAAGAAAGTCTAATAATTCCCTCTCTCACCATTTCTTAGTTACCTTGTTGATAAAAAGGATCCTAAGAATTCAAAACCCACAAGTAAGGTGGGAAGATTTTAGGGCTAAGGAATGGAGAGACATCAATAATTTGCTTGAGTCACCTGTAGTACCTGTGGATATAGGAAATAAAAATGAACCCCAAAATGAGCCTGAAGAGGAAAAACCTAATGATTCTCCTATGGCCTCACGTACCTGCAACCAAGGTGAGCATGAAGAACCTATAGAGCCAGAGTTTGGGCCATTTAAAAATGAGGAGTTACCTTCTTCTTCTAAGTCATGAAATTCTAAGAGTAGAAGAAGAAATAGCGGAATAGGTTTCAAAAGGAAAGAGGGTTTCTCAAAAATAGAAAAAGGAAAATTCCTAGAACAAGAAGAGTATTAAAAAGGAAAAGAAGAAAATTGAAGCAAAAATACTTACACCTAGATGTTCTAGTAGGCTTAGACAACAAAATGTTGTAAAGGAAGGTATAGGGGGCTTGAAGGAGAAGAGGTGAGTAGAGAACAAACAGGGAAATCAACCTCAGCAAAAACAATGGGAAAATGTTATGGTTGTAGAGATTGATTCTAAATTAGGAGGGGATGCCCCCAATGGAATAAATGCACCTATGAAAAAGAGAAGGTATATGGTAATGGCTTTTGATTTCAAATCAAAGGACCCATTAATTGGAAAGAAATTGAGGAAAAAAAACTCCAGATAGTCCTATAAAGGGAGGCTATGAAGGAGGAAATGAGCCATTTGAAGATAGAGAAGAAATTTACCTTGAGGAGAGAAATGTGAGGCAAGAACTCTAGAAAGCACTAGATAGAATTAAACACCTAGAGGAGTTGGTGAAAAATTATGAGTAAAAGGACAAAGAAAGGGAAGTAAAAATGCAAGAGATGGAGGAAAAACTACAACTGTATGGTCATGGTGCTAAGTTAGATTTGTTGGCACAATGGGCTATTAATAAGATAGGGGACAAGGAATTGGCTATCCCAAGTGAGAGACCCCCTCCTCTTAAAACTCTTGGTTATCACACAACTTTCTCTCTAGGCTACCAATTGTGGAGTGTAACTAATGAGTTTTCAAAGGAAAAAGAAAAATGGAAGAAGGAAGGATATATGAAAGAATTGGAAAATAAAGAAATGTAATTGAATAAGTCAGTAATCCAATTGGAAGAAGTTGTAGATAAGGCTGCACAAATTGTTAAGTGTAGGCCTCCACCCAAGACTTATGCATTGTTTCTACAAGAAAGGTTCCTGTGTTTTCAGTTTAATAGATTAATTAGCAAATGTTCTACTGCTATGAGTCAACCTACTAAGTTTCTTAAAGGTTTTGCTACTTCCACATTTGAAGACTAAGATCAATTATGCAAATTTTATTTGCACAATTATGTGATTCTTGATGAAATAGAATGAAAACCCTTAATTTTTGTGGGGGGTCTTCAAGTCAAAGCACTTTCCTCTTACTATAGGAATGAACAACTTAGAGGGGAAATTATGGAAGAATATGATGAAAAAGAGAAATCTATTGCACTTCTAATAAGAAGAGAAGTTAAGGATTTTGAAGCAGTTATTGATGAGTGGATGCAGCTTCTTGGGCATAAAGGAGTTGGCAAGATAATATTGAAACTCAAATAGGAAAAATATGAGAGGATGCAAGTGCTAGCTTTAGGTATTGTACAATAGTGTTATAAGTATGTGCAAAACCAATAGACTGATCTAACCCCTGAATTGTAGAAGAGGGAGCCACATTCTGTATACAATTTTACTACTATGCTCTAGAGGGTGTAGAAATACATGGCATTTAGTATCAATAAAGGAGTTCATTGGATAACTCTCACATTTCAACCACCTATTATCCTTTGTCCAATTCCATATTGGAATGGAGATAAAAGTGATGAATGTGAGAGGGAAGGAACTATCAAGATGAGGTAGCTTTCAGCATACCAAGGTTTTTATCTATAGTAGGATCAAGGTGCTAGTACAGTCATGGACCTAGGGAAAATTGCTCTTCAGTATAAGCAAGACCCTTAGTATTTTACTTGGGGACAAGCAAAAATTTAAGTTGGGGGGAAATGATAGGTCTACATAATAGCTTGTTTTTTGTTGGTTTTGTGCAAACTTTAAGATACTTTTAAATATACTTTCTAAAC
The DNA here is from genome assembly GCA_007258455.2 of Sequoia sempervirens. Lineage (NCBI taxonomy): Eukaryota > Viridiplantae > Streptophyta > Pinopsida > Cupressales > Cupressaceae > Sequoia > Sequoia sempervirens. Next base: position 677,459,850 of record VDFB02271358.1, read on the forward strand.
AATATTCCATACCATACTATCCTTATTGTATCCATTATGTATACCTCAACCTGAAAAACATGGTGATGGAATTATGGTTTAATATATTAGCATCAAATGGTTTATATGAATATGTGTATGGAAATGTTGATGGAATTCTATGTTTAATTATGATAGTTATCCTTGTATACATGTTTTGTGAAACTAACTTGTTTTGCAGCCAAAGGAGAAACCATGATACACAACAATTGCCGAATGAACCCATAGCAAAAAGGGGTGTTGAACACCAAAACAAGGGAAACTTTAGAAATAGTTGAACATGATGGTCATTGGTTGAAGGCACTTAATGAAGATAGCGAACACATTATTACAATCAATTAATAAACACTGAAGAAGAGATCTTTCTTACATGGTACTTTGACATATGGGTATATGGTTGCATTCATTATGTTATTGGAAGAGTTCTAGTTTTGATATGACTCTTTCTCTTTCAATTATAGGTTGAATAATTCCATATTAATTCTATGCTCTAAATATCTAGGAGTGGAATTAAAGATTTTGGTTAATTTATTGCTTTCAATAAATATTCCCTTAGTTTGTATATAACTGTTGGTTGAGTCCATAGATTAGTTAGTGAGTTTTTCTCAGTTTTAAGTTATCTGTTACTTTCAGTTTGAAACATGAATCTCAAGAATAATTGAGTATGATTTGTGCAAGAATATTTTATAATCTTTCATCTTATGCAATAAATGGAGATAAATTCATGGAATGCATGAAATATATTAGTTAGATTGAGTTCAATTAAAGTGGGAATAGTTACTTGGGCAGGCCACTCAGGGTATTGTTCTTCACTTCACCTTTTTAGTTATTTATTTTTGTTGATAGCTGTTATTAGTTTATTATTGTTCATAAATCATATGCAAGTTAATTAGTATTTCATTTATTACTTATTATGAATGAATTCTTAGGAACATGCATGTAATAATCATTGGTAGTACTCTAGAGGATAGTTCAGTTGAGTTATTAGTTTTTATTAAGTTTCCAGTTAATAAAGTATCATTTCATTAACAATAGTTCAGTAACAACTTTTACTATAGGTACCCATAGCAACTAGTTTTAGTTTATACTTTTATTGTTTTATAGTTTTGTTCATTTTCAACAATTCAAATGACTTCGGTAGGATAGTTTAGGTAGTTTAAGTCTATGAAGGCATATACAATGCTGCACCATCATAAGCTTACACACCTTGGTTGATGATTTAATGTAGTTTGAGCAATGTGAAGTGGACTATTTAGTTAGTTAACCTTTTTAATTGAGTAGATTTTACCAAGTTTACAAAACACTAGCTTAGACTCTACAATCTCTTTGATCCATAATAGTTCATTCAAATTAAGTAAAACATCTTCCTTAGACTTATACCATATTTTATTCTTGAAAATATAATGATTAAATATTATTGAGGAGATATAACTCCATCTTAGGGAAGTCATATTTCTCCTTTCTTTTCCCTATAATTATTTCCAAAGTTGTAGTTTGATTTCAACTCAATCTATCTCTTTTGATGAGCATTTAAATTGGTTAAATAACAATTCTTGTTAGATCATTATAGTTTTATATTATCTCCCAAAAGATATCTAAACAATTAATGCGTAAATAGTTACCAAACATGAACACTTTTTTGATAGCTCAAAACCATGTGTACATAAATCTTCCCCTTCCTATTTCATAGGCAATAATATTGCCTTTCTTAAATAAGCATGCTACCTAACCTTTTTTCAAAGCATTAGTAACATACATAACTTGTCTTTCGATACAAGAAATTATAAAATTGAGTTGTAATCAACTTTCTCTCATTTGGTCAAAATCCTCTAAATTTTCTTGACTATTCCAAATCTGTCACTAATAGGTCCAATACCTTAACCTTTAACTTCAACAACCTTGTTGTGGTAATTGAGTATGAGACTTTGATATGGGGCTTTTTGAACCATGTCTTATGGAGAAGTCAAAATTTCTCTTAGACTGAAAATACATCATTAAACTTTGTTGAATAGGGTACTTATCTATATCCATATACTTTCCTTCTTCCCATCCTTATTGTTTCCGAACATTAGATCATCTTAAAATTTGAACTCTTAATAATCATCTATTTTCTCCAAATTTATTGAATGAATTAACATTTTCCATGTTGGCTTTTGATAGTTGAATGACTATTACTCACTTTACTTACCTCACTAGGTATACCTTGTATATACTTTTTGTTCCAAAATTATTCTTCCAATTTTCCAACATAGTCTACTTCCATATCCAATTTATCTCTAGAACATATTCAAATAATCTTTAAAGGGTCCAGTCATAAATTTACTTTTGTTGATGAACTTGTAAGTTCCATTTGAACTTCAACCCAACTATCCTCTATTTGAGTGCTTTCTTGAATAGTCTATTTTAGTATCCAAGATTTTGACTTGCAATCAACTTTCTAAGAATTCTTTTTCCAAATTCTTGGTGATTTTATTTTTCTCATAACCTTAGGAACTTCAAGTGTTGTTCAGTTCTTTTTCTCATTTTCAAATCTGAACTCCAAATTGACCTTGCCCATATTGGTTTGTGGGATCATGTCAACTTTCATCCTTACTTTTATGAGTTACTTCTTTTCTGACCCATTTTGGTCTCTGGTCTACACTCTAAGGTATCAAATCTTACTCTTGATTTCAATTATAATTAACAAATTTTACCTCTCTAGTTGGTTTTGATTCACAATATGTTGAATTTTCTACTTGGACTAAAGTTTCCAATTTATGCTAACAATTAGTTTGTCTAATTAAGCATTTGTACGGATAGACATAATCCATATTCCTAGATTCATAGTATAATTATTTAATCCATAATATTTGACTCTTTCCAACTACAAGTTGCTATTAGAAAGAGGGATCACTTTAGTTATTTCTCACCCTAATAGTCATTTGAACAATTTTAAAGCATGAAGGTACTCATAGGTAATCCACCATAACCTTCCTACTGAATTCAATTGCATAACTTCTGCAATCTAAGGGTGTCTCTCTATGAGTTGTTGGTTTAGGAGTTCAACCTCTAGAGACAATTCTTTCCTTGTCCCATCCCAAATTTAGACAAGTTTTAGGAAAAAATGACTTTCTTATTATTTCCCTTGGTCTTCTCCTTGCCATTCTGGCATAAGAACTTAATTACCACTAATAATGCTTCCAGAACACTTACATTATAAAATCATAGGTTCCAGTGCTAAAATTGGAAGCTTTGATACCACGTGTAACAAGCCCAATGTTTTACCTATCTTTTTCACCTAAGTTTTAACCCATATGCGAACAATTCAAGTTTACCAACACATAGTAATAAAATTTTTCCAATACAATAACAAAGATGCATATTTGAAATAAACCCATTTCAAATTTCCATTGCATGAATAAAGTAACATTACATAATCTCAAGTAATGATTTCATTTTTCAAATACATTTTCCATAAAGATACAAGATCATGATTACATTCATAGCTTTCAAGAGCTTAATGAAACAAAGTACAAATGGTCTAGATGACCCCTGCTAGAGCATACATCCTCAAATATTGGTTTTTGACTGCATGAGGGAGAGTATCACCCAAGTTCTTTTCCTCCAACCACAGGCTTACTGTGGTCCCCCACACATCTACCTAACTGGTAAGATGGCCCTCCCTTCAGTGAAGAGATTGATCTGGTAACCCTCATAATAATAGCCTATCTGAGCATGGAGTTGTTTCCTACATAAATAGTGCTTCCATAGTGTGGATATTGGCCTACATGCATGACATTCCTAGCCTAGTTATGTAATACTAGCTCACAATGAACTGAAAAGTGTACGTAGTGACAACTTACACTTACATTGGCCAAAGATTTGATAATATATCAACTCACTTTCTATGAAGTTGTGTCTCACTTCTATGAAGTTGATGTCATATGTTCACTCGCCCGCTTGCTCAATTTGGTAAATAACATGACCATAATAACTCTTGATGAGATTATTCCACATACATCATAATATGAATCCAACCCAAAAGGTAATGTACATTCAAGTGATCTAACTGACTAATTAGGTTATTTCCAACCTTGGCTTATCCTAATCCCAGGAACAAAACTCATTACCAACATAGGTTTATATAACATCATAATCTGACAATCTTAACATAACACTTCCATATCATAACATTGTCCAACATCACAATTCATGTAAGCATACATTTTGGCTTATGATATCCTAGATATTATGTTAATACCCTCTAGTTATTATTATTTGACTATTACCATCAAATTCTACAAACATGCATATCAAACTAATATGATTTCTCTCATCAACATGCCCTTAAACACAACAAAATTTAACATTTAAATGTATTTTCATTCCCTTTTACATGGCACAACAAATTAAGCACAATATAGTTTTAAAATGAATGTTATTTATATTTATTAACTCACGCCCTTTACATTTAAGTGCTATCATGCATCGACAAATGTTTATTCCATCACATACATATATGTGTAGGACTTAGTTTTCTTTACTCGCTTTGTATAAGCATTGCATTAATTACTTAATTCACATTACATATGCATCAATATCTTTTCATATCATTCATTATATGTAACATTATATATATTAATCTATATTATAATTTTCTATCATTATAATATATATATTAAATATTCCATTACCAATCATATTCATATATAAATATATACGTATATTAATATATATGTATGTATGTACATGTATATATCATTAAATATGTACATATATGCATGCATATTACTATATACATATATATCATTATTTTCACATTTTATAATAAGTACATATACGTATTTATTGATAAGTATATATACAAAGTGTATAAATATATGTCCAATTGATTTCCCATGTATATGATGTATCTACGAATGAGTATACATAAGAATTTCTACCTACATATGTGCACACACGTATCTGCTCATATGCATGAGTTTTTTTTATATATAGATTTAATGTATATACATATCAATTAATACATATATAAAACAAAGGAATAAGTACATATTCCCAAAACAAAGATTTAGTCACTTTAATACAAACCAAAGAAAAATCCAAAGGAAATTACTCAAACATTCCAATCACACCAAAAACTATGACCAAGGGTTTACTTATCAAACCCTGAATTGACTTGACTTAAGTTGACTAAACTAGGCTGTGAGTGTGTGATAGCTTGAGTAGGTACATTAGTGGTTACCATACCAAACTCTTCTCTTTGGTGATACTCCCCCTCTCTTACTAGAGGGCTCAATTCTTTCTTGCATCCAACTTAGTGCATCACAAAAGAAGTTAGCTAATAACATACAATTCATATAATTCATATATCATTTTCATCATAAAAAAATTTAAATCATTCACATTACATTGCACATTAATTTACCTCATTTACATCAAAACATGTATAAAAATATATTCATCTATTAAAATTTTAACTCATAAAAAGTAATAGTAATTGGTAATCACATAATGGGGTGTAATAATTGCCCATGTTCCCAATGGGAAGTTGAAAAAATTAGACAAAGATTTAGAAGGATTACAAGACTACCTAAGCACTAAATATTTAGTAGGATAAATGGTACATATAGTAGATAAACTTAGGAAATTGATCAATGATGCCCAAGGAATAGAGGTTTTGTGTAGTCTAGCTCACATAGTAGATGTTAACATCCCTACGATAGCTAGTTACACTCAAGCATTAGGATACACACAAAACCAAGGAGGAATTTTTCTCCCCTCCCTAAACCTTCTATTCCTACATTTACATTGCCAAGCATAGCTTCAACAATACAACATACTAATGGAATAACTCCAAGCTTAGAGCTTCCTAGTGGAAATCCTTAGTTTTGTGACATGACATGTAACACCTCAATATTCATTACATCTCATAAATGTGTAAAATAGTAGTCCAAAAAAAATTTACACAATCCCACCATACTCACCAAACTCTCAAAATATTTCAAGTAATAATTTTAGTCAAAAACTAACTTTTGCAGAATGTAACATCACTTCAACAAAAAATTTCTAGATTGAATAAAAATAAAAATGGAGAACCACTGCAATATCTTAAGAGGAGCCAATTTTCAATTGAAATATTGAAAACATCCATGCTTCTATTGGAAAGAGATGCTACACATGTTTTATAGTGTTGTCATTGATGGCAACCCTTGTCAGTAAGTCGATCCGCACATCATCATTTGATCGTATCGAAAGATAGATTGAAGATCAGTGATCATCTATTAAGTTAAAACAGAGCATCTGGTAGATTTGTGTTCTTCGATTCATAAGCAAATTTTTTGTTAGTATTTTGTGTTGTGGATCTTAGGGATGATTGGTCGATGCATTATCTGTGTTATTTGTAAGTCTTGGTGCCTTGTATCGATTTGAGTGTAAGTTAGAAGGTCCAGTTGAATAATTTTCTATTCATCAGTGTATGAAGGCCGACCTGGTGGATGTAGTGTGTCGCAGATATTTGAGGAGTTATTGTTTAAGTGTTTTTATGTTCGATAATTTTGATTTGGGTCCTCACTATGTTGTGGCCCACTTTTGTGGATGCACATTGAATATTATGCATGATTTGAGTCGATAGTTTGTCAATATTTCTTATTTTGTTGAAGCCGACATGAAGCGATTAAATCCCTTGTAGCGGATATATATAAGTGATTGATTATATCATTTGATATATGCTCAATGTGAGTTAATGTATGTTGTGAATATCAAAAGGTCAGTAGAGCGATTATGCACAGTTTCACTTGTGCATTAAGGATTTTTGATGTGAGTTAAAGCAGAACAAGAGTAGAAGAGAAAAATCAGTCAGAAGTTCCATAATTCAATTGTTGAGCCTAACTGGAACTGTAATCAGGCATTTGTAGATGCTACTTTCTCATTTCAAATCTTTGGAAGTATTCAAAACTTTTGTAAGGAAATGAGCCTTTCTATTTTTGAGTAGTGAGCTCTAGGCAGTGTGCCTGAATGCAAGTGCATTCTCATTTTGTAAACTTTTCTTTTGAGTATACTCAGAACATATTGTGGATTGAACTCCACTGTGGTTTTCCCCTAATAGGGTTTTCACATAAAAAATCCTTGTGTTATGGTATTGTGGTTTTTTTTTTATGTTCATGCATTTTTATTTTGGTTAAATGTTATCAGAACTTTAAGGATCAGATTAATAAAGTTAAAAAATGCACAACACTAATTCACCCCCCTCTCAGTGTTGCGTGATTCCAACAATTGGTATCAGAGCTTAGTTCCTCGGAAGAAGTTTAAAATATTGGGGAATATCTTGGAAATTTTTTCAATGGATTCAAGCAGTCTTCAACAAAAACTTATGGTGGCCCTAGATGATCTTGATCAGGAAAAATATAATGTCTAGGAATTACAAGAAAATCTCATGAATGCTGAGAGTTTCATTGATTCATTGAAAGAAAAAATCAACAAGTCTAGGGAGAAGAGAAGGGAAATTTGTGATTAGATCAAATAGGAAGACAACAAACACATTATAGATGAACAACTGAGTCAAGCCCTGAAGGAAAAGATAGAAGAATGTGAATTTTTTTCCAGAGATAATGCAATCCTAAAGCATGAGACAAAATCTATTGTGATGAGGAAGGCCAAGGAGATTGAAGAAAGGAAGAGGAATGAAAAGAAGCTTGCTCAATCCTTGAAAGAGAAATATGAAGAATGTAGTTGAATTACTGATGGATTCACTCAGTTGGAACTTGAGCTAGAACAATCCAGACATAATGAAGAAGAGCTTGAAAAGTAGAGTAATGATCTTAGAGATGAACTTGCTACAACAAATGAATTCAAGAAGAATTTCAAGATTAGCTCATCCAAGTTTGATGAACTGATTAAAAGTCAGAGGATTGATGGTGACAAGTGAGGTCTTGGATATGAGAAAGGAGAAAGTTTCAGATCTGGACAAAGGAGATTTAGACAAGGAAATTTGATGAATCAACCTAGAAGGTATCTGGTAAGACAACCTAATGCTCAAAGATTTAATGGTAAATGTTATGTTTGCAATAAATTTGGTCATATGGCAGCTCAATATAGAAGTAGAATGAATTCAAGTGGTCCATCATTCTCCAGTTAGTGATTTAATTGTAACAAGTATGGTCATAAGTCAAATGAATGCTGAAACATGATTCACAACTCTTACAAAGATGTTAGATGCTATGCATGCAATAGATTTGGCCTTATTGCTAACCAATGTAGATCAAGAGAAAATAAGTGGAACTAGTTTGGACAAAGAAATGTGGTGTGCTACAATTGCAACAAAACTAGTCATATTGCTAGATTTTGTAGAAAAGGTCTGGTAAATTAAAGAAGAAACATGTAGAAGGATGAAAAAGGGAAAGTCACTACAGATCAGATCAGGAAGCAAGTGAAGAAGAAATGGGTGAAGAAGAATCCCTCTGTTGCAAAAAATGAGCCAGTACTAGAATCAACTTTTGGTAATTCCTCCAAGAATTATATTAAGGCTTATGGCCTAGGGGGAGCTGTCAAGAAAATCTTTCGAACCCCCTACCAATAATTGACACCAGGATGTGGATGAGTGCAGTAATTGCATTGATGGTCTATAGGTGTTGTTGAATAGTTGGAGAGAGTATTTATGTAGAATTGAAGGTCCGCAAAAGAGTTATCTTTCATAGTGTATGGAAACAGGGTATTCAGATGAGTTAGGGAAAAAACATTTATTGCATCAAAAAGGTTAGGTGTGTGAATGATAAAAAGTCATTTCCATCTTTCATTTGTCACTTTGCATTTTGAGAAGAAGAAGTTTGGAGTGCTTTGAAGTGAACTTTGGAAAAATTTGGTGAGGATTCAAGTGTGAAGGAAACTCGAAGATCAAACCCTAATTCGGCGAAAAGGTATTTATCAGAAAATCTTGTAAACCTGTGAATTTGTGAAAATGGCTACTCCACTGGTAGTTGAAGTCAAGGATAGACCTCGTCTGAAATTCAAGTGGCATCCTTTCAAGTCTGTTGAGACTGAGCCCTTAAGTGCATTTTCGTCTATTTCGTACGGCATCCTACATATCAAAGATATTAGGGCATACATCCATGCTAATTTTGAGGAATTAGGAAGCTCACAGCTACTGAATTTATATTCTAAACACATTGTTGGAGAGAATTTCTGTGTTATGCCCGGATTCAAAACCCCAGAGGAGAAGAAATTCACATAGATTTTGAGATTCCCCATGTTTGATGAAATTGAATGGGTCTGGTATATCTTAAGTTGAGTTCATGTAGAATATATGTGGTTGAGTCGACCTTTCAAGATTACAAAAGAAACTATAAGTGCTTTTACAGGTTTAAATTCCTCCGGTGGATTGCCGATCTTGAAGTTTGTAAAGACTCGGATAGTCACTGATGCAACTAGTTCGATATTTGATAGAAGAGTGATGGAAATTGATAATATCATTGATGTAGATGTGAAATTTTCATCGATGGTCATTGGTTACAAGATATATCACTCCATCCGAGAAAATTTTGTATTCAGTACAACCATATATGTAACATATCATATGGTAAAGGAGAATGTAGAGTATGATTTATGTGAGTTGCTTCAAAGTCAACTAGTGGAGAATCTTGGTAAGATCAAGAAAGACAAGAAGAATTCTTTTAAATATGGTAATCTGTTGCTATGTCTGTTCTTTTATTCCATGCATGAAGTTCTAGGAGTCAGGAAAGTGCAGTGGCAAAATGATAAGCCCATTGCTATTTAGATAAGAGATATCTTGTATGGAATTGGTGATATGCAAACAAGGAAAACTACAATCTAGGGATATTTCAAGAACTTTCAGAATGTGATGCAAGCCAGGGAAATAATTCCTACTTCTATTGTGGAGAAGTATAAGGACATAATTTATTTTATGGTGGACATTGATCAATGCCTGATGGAAGCTGCATAACCTAAAATCGTTTGGATTATGCCAATGGGTTATGAAGTTGAGGAGAGAATCTTGGAGCTATATGCTCAAAATTTGCTGAGTAAGCCTTTGTATCCATCTAAAGAGAGGTTTGGAACATATGCAGAGAAGAATATGCAAGTCCATGAGTAGTTGAAGAAATCAATGATAGTCCGGAGAGTAAGGAAAGAAGTGGAAGTCTTTATAGAGAGCATGTGTATATCTGCAAAAGCTATAAGAGAAGCCAAAAGGAAGAGAGAACAAGATGAAGCAGAAAAATAAAAAGAGCCTGTTAGAATTGAATCTGCTAGTCTGACAACATCCTCTACCTGAACTAGAACAACAAGGAGTTCTACACCCCTATCCAGTCATGCAAAGAAGTCAGCCCCTGTAAAAGCTCAAATTAGGACATCTAGTAAAAGGAAGAAGGATAAGAGAACAAGAGTGTATATAACTATTTCAGAAGATGATGAGACAAAATATGATGAAGAAGTTAGAGAAATAAAGCATATGGGCACCCAAGCAGCAACAACAATCACTAAGGACAAATCCTCCAGTAAAGAGGAGAAAATAGAGAAGTAGATGAAGCCTGAAAAATCAAGTATGTCTTTGAAAGAAGTTGTAAGAGGTATAATCAAGGATGGTAATCTTAAGCCCCTATGTAAAGTGTCTGGTGCCTTTGATACTGTTGGTCAAAGAGTTCTTGAGGAGGCTACAATACAATATTTGAACAATTTCAATATGACTCTTGTTGAGATAATGACACAGTTGCCTAAGGAATTGTATGAAATTTTGGAGATGAGGAGAGTTAATGCTAGAACTAAAGAAGAGTAGTTGAGAGAATGAATTCTTGCAAATCTAAGTCTAGTAATGTCTATTAAGGAAATGAAGATAATCCTAAAAGAAGTAAAAAGATAATTCAAGAGAAAAACAAGAATAAACAGGCTTATGATGGGTAGGACTAAAGAGGTAGCAAAAGAAATAGAAAGAATTTTGAAGGAAGTTTTATTAAAAAAAATTAATGTTGTTTCTGAAGAAGCGCATGTGGAAGACATTTCATCTGGTTTGGTAAATGAAGAGGTTACAATTGAGGACATTTAGATTCCTCCTGATGTGCATGATTAGGAAGTACCTATGGAGACGGAAGGTCCTAAAGTTGTGTCGGTCGAAGAAAAGGAGATATCAACTGAAGAAGTTGAAATTCCAAATGACAAGAAAAAAATTGTGGCTGAGGAAACAGTGGCCGAGGAAAAGAAGGTTGAAGCTAAGGGAGATCTAGTGGAAGCAAGAGACACTGAAGAGGCAATGAAGAATTTTTTGGAAGGACAACAAGAAGAATTTGATCTTGAGTTGGGAGAAGGTCCTATTCATTTGTATACTTTGTCTCCAATTCATAAATTGAAAGTTGCATCATTTGCATACGCTAAGGCTAGAGAAGAAATTATGAAGTCTCACATTAATGATAATGAGTTATTGAGGCTTGCATCTGATATTCTAGAGAAGATCATGCCTACTCATGTTAAGGATCCATCTAGTTCTTCCTTTGGTGAACTAAAGAAACTTATTAATTAGGTAAGTACTCATTTTGAGTCACTTGAGAAGTTAGCTTTGGTCAAGGTACAAAAGGAGTTTGATGGAAAAAAGGTTCAGTAGATTGAAAGGTATGATAGCTAATGATAAATATCTGTTAGCTACCTGTGTGAACAATGTTCATAGTGCTCTATCTGAAGGTGGAAAGATCTATAAGTCATGTTTTTCTTTGTCTAAACTTACTGAGGACAATGAGAAGAAGGTTAAGGATCATGAGAAAGAGTTAGTTGCTATTTTTGATGCTTTTGATCCTTTAATTTTTTTTGTTGGAGAGCAAGAAGGTCAAGTTATAGCCCTACTTGATAAGATAAAAAGTTTGAAGCATGAAAATGACAGAGTTGTGGAAAGAGCTTGTGAACTTTGAGGCCTAATTAGTCCAAAGATGGAAACTATGTTGAGTGCTTTGAAGGAAGCACAAGATGCTTTGGCAATCAGTGATTCGGTGAACCTTGAATCAATAGAGATGCAATATTATTTACTCTATGGTCACATAACTATTCCAGAAATCCTTAAGAAGTGTTGGGACACAAGCTTGAACCTATTGAAGACAAATTTTGCAAATATCTTCAAGTTTGTGTAAATTGTTGAAACAAGTTTGTACATATACAGTTTGAAGTTTTTGTTTGTTTAGAGAAGTTTTGTATGTAGATTCCCCATCTTTTCCATTGATGTCAAAGGGGGAGAATAGAATAGTGAAAAATGTATATTCATCTAAGGGGGATTTGTAGATTTGAACTGTGGATGAAGATCTTTTTGGAGTTTTTCTTGGCAATGTACTTATGTTGGTACTGATTTGACACTTAGTCAATTTTAACTAAGTGTTACCATCAATGCCAAAGGGGGAGATTGTTGGCAAGAGACATTGCACATGTTTTCTAGTGTTTTCATTGATGGAAACCCTTGTCAGTAAGTTGATCCGCACGTCGTCATTTGATCATATCAGAAGATAGATTGAAGATCAATGATCATCTATTAAGTTAGAACAGAGCATCCAGTAGATTTGTATTCTTTGATTCATAAGCAAATTTTTTGTTAGTATTTTGTGTTGTGGATCTTAGGGATGATTGGTCAATGCATTATTTGTGTTATCTATAAATCTTGGTGCCTTGTATCAATTTTAGTGTTACTTAGAAGGTCCGATTGAATAATTTTCTGTTCATCAGTGTATGAAGGTTGACTTGGTGGATGCAGCATGTCATAGATATTTGAGGAGTTATTGTTTAAGTGTTTTTGTGTTTGAGCATATTGAATTGGGTCCTCACTATGTTCTAGCTAACTTTTGTGGATGTGCATTGAATATTATGCATGATTTGAGCTGACGGTTTGTCAATATTTCTTATTTTGTTGAAGCCGACATGAAGCTATTAAATCCCTTGTAGTGGATATATATAAGTGATCGATTATATCATTTGATATATGTTCGATGTGAGTTGATGTATGTTGTGAATTTCAGAAGGTTAGTAGAGTGATTATGCATAGTTTCACTTGTGCATTAAGGAAATTTTATGCGAGTTGTGCAAAACAAGAGAAAAAGAGAAAAATCAGTCAGAAGGTCCATAATTCGATTGTTGAGCCTAATTGAAACTATAATCAGGAATTTGTAGATGCTACTTTCTCAGTTCAAATCTTTGGAAGTATTCCAAACTTTTGTAAGGCAATGATCCTTTCTATTTTTGAGCAGTGAGCTCTAGGCAGTGTGCCTGAATGCAAGTGCATTCTCATTTTGTAAAATTTTCTTTTGAGTATACTCAGAACATATTGTGGATTGACCTCCATCGTGGTTTTTCCCCTAATAAGGTTTCCACGTAAAAAATCCTTATGTTATGGTGTTGTTGTTATTTGTCTTATGTTCATGCATTTTTTATTTTGGTTAAATGTTATTAGTACTTTAAGGATCAAATTAATAAAGTTAAAAATCGCACAACACTGATTCACCCCCCTCTCAGTGTTACTTGATTCCAATAGCTTCAACACATAGAGATACCTAGATTTTAGAAATACAATGGTAAAGGAGGCCCTAATAGTCATGAATTAGCTTATATGACATTATGTAGTGACTTTAGCATTGAAGATAAGCTCCTAACTAAACTCTTTCATAAATCATTAAAAGACGACCTTAGAATGGTTTTGCTTATTGTTGAACAACTCCATAATTCATTAAATGAATTGGTTGATGCATTTATCAAACATTTTCAAGTAAAAATTGTTTCTCAAATCACGTTAACTGATTTAGTGCATTTCAAACAAGGAAAAACAAAAAGGTAACAAACTTTATAGGGCAATATTAGTTACTTTATTCACATATCAAATTACACTCTTCTTGATGTCAATGTTTAAAGGGTGTTTATAGTGAATTTTCAACTTGGAATTAGGGATAAAATATTGTTAATGGAAAACCCATCCTATACACACTTGTTTATGGCCCTTCATGATTATTAGATATCAGTTAGTCAATATGAAGGTACAATTTCATTGACTCGTATTGATCAATCTAAATCCATACCTCAAAACAATATTCAACCATTAAATAAGAAAAATAAGAACTTTATCAAGATACACATACCTCACATGACTAAAAACATTGAAGCACAAGTTATAGTCATAGGTTCAACTCCATATCAATTTAGGCCAAGAGATTGACAATTTACTCAATTGGTTGATTCCTTGCATTCAATCATGTTATAATTGTTAAGTAAGAATCTAATCTAGTTACCTCCAATTAGACCCGTGGACATGACCAAACCTTTTCCTATGAAATTTAACTCAATTTTTTTTTATCAATATCATTATACACATGGACACAATACAAAGTGATGTATGCATCTTAAAAATTAAGTGCAAGGCCTCATCGATTATAATCACATCTAATTAGTTGATGTTAATGATAGAGGAAACAAGTCCGTTTCCCTACACAACCAAAATTTGCAAATTTTCACAAACCCAATGCCAAATCATACATCCAACTTTGTGCAAGCTTGTTGATGAATCTAGTTATTAGCTTATTTTCTGTTACTTTCATGCATAATTTCAGACACTTTTATATATAACTTTTAGACAATACTCCTACATTATGCTATCTTTTCATACTTATCATATAGACTTGGACCTAAATCATAGTAATGGAAATATGGTTATGACATAATAAGTATTGCATGGTTTATATGTGAATGTGTATGAAATGTGGATGGAATTCTATGTTTTAATTATGGTAGTTAGTCTTGTGCACATGATTTGTGAATTAAACTTTTTACAACCAAGGAGGAATGGTAGCACATAGTAGTTGGAAGCTGTAACCCATAGGAAAAAGGAAGACTGGGACAACAAAATAGGGGAGTTCCAAATTAAGCTGAAATGAAACAACTATTATTGAAGACACCAGATGGAAATTGAATGTGCATCATTATAACAAGTTAATAACCGTTGGAAAAGAAGGACTCATTTACTAATAGGATTTTGAAATTTTTTTGTGTGTTTTACATGCAAACCTGTTTTACAGAGTTTCAGTCATATAATGATTCTTCTTTCTTTTTAGTTATGGTTTGAACAATTCAATCTTAACTATACAATCTGATACCTAGGAGTGGAAGTTAATGATTGCAGTTAGTTGTTGCTTAGAATAAGATTCCCTCAAGCTTTTATATAGCCGATGGTTGAATCCTTATATAATTTAATTGGTTTTTTAGTCTTTCATTATCAGTTATTTTTTAGTTTCAAGATAGGATGGATACTTAGGATGATTTTCATTGAATACTATCTATGGAGAAGATCTTATGTAATACTTCATGATATGCAATGAATGAAGTAAATTTCACATAGATGCATAGAATTTGTTAGTTATATTTGGTTCTATTTAAGTGAGGATAACCACTTGAGTAGGCCACTCAAGGTAACTATTCTTCACTTCATTTTCTAGTTGTCCATCTTTGTTTGAATAGTTGTTTTCTGTTTATCATTACTCCATGAACTACATGCAAGTTAAACTAGAATCTCATAGTTTTCTTATTGGTAATGAATGTTCATGAACATGCATGTAACAGTTAACCAATAGTAGTCCAGAGGTTAAATTAGCTGAATTTTTAGTTTTAATTAGTTTTGAATTGATACAATAATATCTTATTAGCAGTAGTTTAGTTATAGTTTAAGCTATAGGTACCTATAGCCACTAGTTCTGACTTGTTCTTTCACTATTATGTAATTTTATAATTTCGTATAGGTAGAATATCTTAAGTGGGATAACTTAGGTAGTTTTGAGTCTTTGAAGGCACATACCATGCAACACCATTATAACTTTACAAACCTTGGGTTGACATTTTAATGTAGTCTTGCAATGTTGAGTGGATTGTTCAATTAGATAAACCTCTGAATTGTGTAGGTTCTACCAAGTTTACAATAAATTAGTTTAGACTCTACATTTTTTGTATTGTTGTCGGGGATGGTGCTATCTTCATAATTTTTTTCTAAAGCTTTCATAGTTTACATTTTATTTTTAGTATTAGGATTGTTAGACTTAATCTTTTTCAACACTAGAAGATACACTAACATTGTGCAGGACCGCTACTATATAAAGCCATATTTCATGTATACGGAGGTAGAGAGACTCTTTGGGTAGATTCCTTCCCTCTTCACGCCAAGAAGCCATAGCAAAAAATTGTGAGGCCAATACTTAGAGCAAGGTTAATATTGAAGAAGAAACTTGTTGGTATGTGGCAATTGATCATGCTATACTATAAACTCTTCATGTATCCTTGTTGATGTCTAGGGATAGGTAGGGCCCTAAGTGGAGGTTGGGGGTGGCAACCCCTGATAAATTTTTTTCTCCTATTTTTCACTTCGTCACCAACAAAATAAAATTGACTTTATAAAACTCTAATTTTGAAAGCTTCTAAAAAACTTGTAACAAGCGGTTCAGATGGGAGTTATAGTAGGGAATTATTCACAAGATTGTAATATGTTTGTACTAGATAATAAAATCATTGGATGGCTGTGGTTTTGTGGATGTATCCCATATTGGGTGAACCGCGTTAAATTCTTTGTGTTGTCTTATTGTTGTTATAATTTTTCTGTGTGTTTTATTTCTCTATTTTTATTGATCAAATCTACATTTAACTATGAGATATATTCCTTCTAAACCTAACAAGTGGTATTAGAGCAAGGCTGTGTTTAGTTATCTTCTATAGGAAGGTCTCACAGTTGAGTGGGAGTCTCACGGTTGAGTCCCACAATAGTGGTTTATAATTTTTGGCCAAACTGGACACTAAAATATTTTTTTAACTAAATCTTCACTTTCGGGAACCTATAGCGTCTAAACCATGAGGAATTTGAAGATGATGCAAACTAGAGTTTCATGAAATTTTGTTTGTAGATCCTAAATATTTTTTTTTTCAAAATTTTTGGAATCAGATTACACTTCTTTTTCCATCTCCCTCGAAAACTAGTTTTTCTCAGAAAACAACATTTTTAAAAAGTGACGCTCACCGTATAACACGTAATTTTTTTTCCATGAAGGATAAAATTCTAATTATTTCAAATTTAGATTTGTAACTCTGATATCTAGTGCTTCCACTTGGTTAGATAGTTTTTATTGAATATTTTTCTTTAATCAAGTTTCAAGTCAAACCAATTACAATTCGTACATAAAGCGAATCGATAATGCGAACTTTTTTTGTTTGCATCAAATTTCAATTATTATTATTTTTGGATCAAGGACTTAAATATTTGGTGCACTATATTTTTCAATTTTTTTTGATAATTTGCTATTTTTCCACATGTGCGAACAAAGAGCTTGATTTTCGATGAAAAACCTACATTCACAAAAAATAAAAAATAAATATAATATTAAAATTAAATTTATTTAAAATTATACTTTTTGGGAAGCTTATAATAAGAACTACATACTTACAAAAAATAAATTTTAAATGAATTCATTTGATCCCCCAAAAGGTAAATGAAAAGTGGTTTTTTATCAGCATTTTGATAGGTGTAAAGGAGACTCTGTTATAGGTATGGTTTAAAACTAGCGGGGTTCTATCCAAGGGGGTTTGATCTAAGGTAGTTTGATCAAACCCCCTTCAATTGGAATTATTTAAATGGAACTTTTTAAGTCTTAAACCATTATATTTTCTAAAAATATGTGATTTCAACAAAAATCAGAATCTCCCAGAAATTGTAAACTAGCTTTGTGGGATCACTAGCTAGCGCACTCACCAGGAGTAATGGCAGATGAGGGTAAGTTGAAGGTTGAGAAGTTCAATGGGAAGAACTATCAGTTATGGAAGATTCAAATAGAGGACTACCTCTATTAGAAGGATTTATGGCAGCCATTGGAAGGGAAAACCAAGAAACCCTTAGTAATTTTTGATGAGGACTGGGATATTTTGGATAGAAAGGTACTTGTCAGTATTCATTTATGCCTAGAACAATTAGTGGCATTTAATATTACAAGAACAAAGACAACTCAGAGTTGATGCAAACCCTGGTGAAGTTATATGAAAATCCCTCTGCTTCGAATAAGGAGCATTTATTTAATATAAAAATGGTAGAAGGTGGGTCAATTGCTAATCATTTAAATGAGTTTAATATGGTTACTAGTCAATTAACTTATGTAAATGTAGACTTTGATGAAGAAGTTAGGGATCTTTTGATTATGTGTTATTTGATTGAAAGATGTAATAGCTTGGTAATGACTATTAGCATTTTTTTTTTTTGGTTCGAATACATTGAAATTTGATGATGTTGTTGGTGTTATTTTGAGCAAGGAAATTCGTAAGAAAAACTCAGATGGAACATCCACATCAGGTAGTGTTTTGAATGTAGAAAGTAGGGGCAAAAAAAAGGAGAAAGGAAAAAATTCTGGAAGTCATGGGAAGTCACGAGGAAAAGCAAAGGACAAAAGGTCCCAATCCAAAGAAAAGAAGGATTGCTGGTACTAAAATAAGCCAGGTCATTTAAAGAAAGATTGTTGGTCTCAGAAAAATAAAGGGGACAAAAATGAAGGAAACATAGAGGAAAATGTGGTAAGTAATAAATTTGATGAGGATGCTTTAATTCTTTCCCTTGATAATGCTAATGATTCTTGGGGGTTAAATTCAGGGGCTTCATTTCATGTTATGCCCCATAGAAGTTATTTTCTTGATTATGTCCAAGGGGATTTTGGGATGGTTTATTTGGGAGATAATGAAACCTGTCATATTGTTGGAAAGGGAAGAATCAAAATAAAATTGCAGAATGGAAATCATTGGCTACTACATGATGAAAGACATGTTCCAAAGTTAAATAGAAATTTAATTTTAGCAAGAAAACTAGATGATGAAGGATGTGTTGTTACATTTAGTGATAAAAATTGGAATGTTACAAAAGGTGCCTTAGTGGTAGAAAAAGGTGTGAAAGTAGGCACCTTATATCTTTTTACATGTCATACCGCTCCTTCTACTTTAGCTATTGTAGATAAAAATAAATGTTTAGGAACAGTTGTTGTAGTTCAGTAGGTAGAAAATTAGATAGTTGCTATGGATTCTGAATCAACACTGTGGTATAATAGACCTGGGCATATGAGTGCAAAAGGTATGAAAGTATTTCATTCAAATAATGTTTTACCAAGTCTAAAATGTGTTAATATGGATTTATGTGAAATCCGTGTGTATGGAAAACAAAAGAGAGTTAGTTTTTTCAAGGATGGGAAGCAAAAGAAAGATGATAAATTGGAGCTTGTGCGTATGGATGTATGGGGACCAACTCAAGTATCTTCTCTTGGTGGCTCTTAGTTTTGTGTCACTTTTATTGATGATGCAACAAGGAAGGTATGGATTTATTTATTTAGGCAGAAATCTGATGTATTTGAAACTTTTAAAAAATGGAGAAGCTTGGTTGAGAATGAGATGGGTAAAAAATTAAAATGTCTTAGATCTAATAATGGTGGTGAGTATTGCAACAAATATTTTGAAGATTATTGTTCCTCTAATGGTATTCTTAGGTAGAAAATGGTTCTAAAGACTCCATAAGAAAATGGAGTGGCTGAGCGCATGAATAGAACAATAATGGAGCGTACACGGACTATGTGATTGCATGCTGGGCTCCCTTTAAACATGTGGGAAAAGGTTGTAAATGCTATTGTTTATTTAATTAATAGAGGTACCTCTAATCCTTTGGGTTTTGGTATTCCAGAGGAAGCATGGACAGGTAAGAAGGTGATTTATTCTTTTCTCAAAACCTTTGGTTGTGAAACATTTGCACATGTAGATTATGAACATAGAACCAAGCTTGAAGCAAAATCAAAGAAATGTATATTTGTTGGATATGGAATTGATGAATTTGGTTATAGGCTTTTGGATTTTGAAAATAAAAAAATTGTGAGAAGCAAGGATGCAATATTCAATTAGAAAGTGGTGTACAAAAATCAATTGTAGCAACATCAGAAGAAAGAAAAAGATTATGTAGTGTTGGATGATACACTAAACAATGATGTTCCAGTGGTTGCTCATGCTCTGCAATAATAGCAACAACAAATACCACAAACTCGAGTGAATGTTAGATGATCTTCAAGGATAAGTAGACCCCTAGAAAAATATTCTCCCTCTTTGTATTCTATTTTTATTAACTGAAGCTGGTGAATTGAAATGTTATGATGAAGCTATGAAGGTGGATACCAAGGTTCAGTGGGAGCATGGAATGGAAAAAGAAATGGACTCCTTGTTGAAAAATAAAACTTAGGAATTATGCATATTGCTTGCAGGTAAAAAGGATTTACCAAACAAATGGTTTTATAGGCTAAAAGAGGAAGATGGAGGTAAGGAAATATTTAAAACTAGGTTAGTTGTAAAGGGATTTGCACAGAAAAAGGGTATTGATTTTGATGAGATTTTTTCTTTGGTTGTTAAAATGACTTCTATATGCAATATTTTAAGTATTGTGGCTACTAAAGATTTGCATTTGGAACAACTAGATATTAAAAAAACCTTTCTCCATGGTGATTTGGAAGAGGGAATATATATGGAACAACCACAAGGATTTGAGGTCAATGGTTAGGAGAAATTAGCGTGCAGAAAGTTTATATGGCTTGAAGCAAGCACCTTGACAATGGTATATTAAATTTGATAGCTTTATGGTTGAGCATGGCTATAGTCAGTGTAATTCAAACCATTGTGATTATTTTAAGAGGTTAGATGATGATAGCTACATTATTTTATGTTTATATGTTGATGATATGCCTATAGCGGGGTCTAACATGGTTCACATTAAGGAGTTAAAACATTAGTTAGTGAATTCTTTTTCTATGGAGGATTTGGGGGCAGCAAAATAAATCCTTGGTATGAAGATCACAAGAGATAGGAAAAAAAATGTTTTTATCTTTAGCCGATTATATTGATAAGGTGTTGCAGAGATTTCATATGGAGAATGCCAAAGCTATCTGCACACCTTTTCCTAGTCATGTTAAATTGACAAAGGATATGTGTCCAAAGACACAAGAGGAGGCAGAAAAAATGTCCAAGGTACCATATTCTTTAGCTATAGGTAGTTTAATGTACACCGTGGTATGCACAAGACCGAATATTGCACATGATGTGGGACTTGTTAGTAGGTATATGAGTCATCTTGGAGTTGAGCATTGGAATATGGTAAAATGGATTCTCAGGTATTTGAGAGGTACATCCAATAAATATTTATGTTTTGGGGGCTCTAATACTGATTTAAAAGGCTATGTTGACTTATATTTGGTAGGGTATATAGATACTAGGTGGAGTATCATAGGTTATGTATTCATAGTTGGTGGGACAATAGTAAGTTGGATTTCTTGGTTGAAAAAGGTGGTTGTTTTATCCACCACGAAGGTAGTGTATGTTGTTGCAACAAAGGTAGTAAAGGAGATGATATGGCTACAAATTTTCATGGAAGGGTTGGGAAAACAACATGCTAAAAATCACTTGTTTATAGACAAGAAAAGTGTTATACAAATTGCAAAAAATTCTACCTTGCACTCTAAAACCAAACACATACAACTGAGATATCATTTTATTTGGTTAGTGTTGGAGGATGGACAGGTAAAGCTAGAAAAGATACATACAAATGTCAATTCGACGAATATGTTTACAAAGGTAGTGACAAGGGAGAAGCTAAGCTCCTCTTCAGCTTTAGTTGGTCTTCATGGTTAAAAGTATAACAAAACAGTAGGGTCCAAGTTTCTTTTTTCCAATGTGAGCTGTAAGTGCAACAGTGTCATCCAGGATCGGTCTCCAAGTGGGAGATTGTTGGTACATGGTGACTGATCATGCTATACTATACACTCTTCATGTATCCTCATCAAGGTTTTTTTCACTTCATCATCGAAAAAATAAAATCAACTTTGTAAAACCCTAATTCTGGAAGTTTCTAAAAAGCTTGTAATAAGTGGTTGGGATGGGATTTGCAATAGGGCATTATTCACAAGATTGTAATATGTTTTCACTAGATAATAAAATCATTGGATGGCTATGGTTTTATGGATGTAGCCCATATTGGGTGAACCACTTTAAATTTTTTGTGTTGTCTTGTTGCTGCTATATTTTTGTGTGTGTTTTATTTCTCTATTTTTATTGATCAAATCTGCACTTAGCTATTAGATATCTACCTTCTAACCCTAACAAAGCTTCCCCATCACTAAAATCTACTACACTTACATAGGGAACATACTTTACCATGGGGGATGTAGTGGATGATGATCCTGAACATGCAACATTTGAGTTCCCAATCACTAACCAATAAAGGGTTATAGTGTTGAAGAACATCCCTCCTTCAACCTTACTGGTATTTTATGGGTTAATGACTGAGGACCCAGATACATTTATATTTCAATTTGATGTCCTACATAAGAGTTATCACTATAATTATGATGCTCATAGGATTAAACTCTTCCCGAAACTCTAAAAGATGCATCCCTAAGATGGTTCATGGGATTAGGTAGGGATGTTCTTGATCGGGACACCATGAAGACATTGTTCTTGGAGAAGTACCAAGACTATTGTAAGAGACCTGATAGGAGGAAAGATGAAATTTTTAGAATGTCACAAAAGGATGATGAGCCATTAGAATATTATGTGGAGATATTTCAGTTTGCTTTGAAGAAAAATCCCCAGAATAAGTTGTTAGAAGAGTCCCTCAAGTTAGTCTTTCTGAGGGGGGTGAACAATGATTGTATGGATTCCCTTCACCTCATTGGACAAGGAGATATCTCTCAAATACCATTTCAAATTTTTTTTAAGGCCAGTAGGAATTATTTTGGGACCTTCACTAAAAGACCAAGAGGAGATAGAACATCCACTATTGGCAAACCATCTACCTGGCTTTCGAAGATAGAATGAGTAACCCATTGTCCAAAATGAAGGAGGACATTATGAACCACTTAGAAACTTAGTTGGATACTATTCACATCAAGAAAAATTGGGAGGAATCTGATGCAATGCTCACTGAATACTACTCAAGCTGTAGGCAAAGGAAAGAAAACTATAAATGCAAGAGGGTGGCTAGTATCCAACAAGATAAAGTTGAGAGATTTGATTTTCAGCCATTGGAAGGAGAGGATGGACAACTATTTTATATAGCTCAAAGGAAGACATGGAAACACATACAAGGTATGCCACAAGACCCTCTCAACTTTAATTCATCATTTCTTATTTGAAATCAAAAATTTTCTACTTGGAGCTCTCAACCCTGTCCAACAAATCAAAATTAGTGGAAAAATCCTCCACAATGGCCACAATCCTAGCAAAATTAGAACCAATAGTAGCCCAATTCTTGGTCACAAAAAATTTTCCAGGGTTCCAATTATAATCCACAATGGCCAACATGACATAATTAGTGGTAGCCTCAATGGAAAAGAGATCAATAGTGGCATCAACAGTAGCAACAAAAAAACATGAACTATCAACAACCTATGCTTCCTTCTCAACCCCAACAACAAGCCATCATGCTGCCATCAAATCCTACATCCCAACCACCCAAGCCATCACAAATACCTACCCAACCTATAGCTAACCCTAAAATTAAGCCTGTTCAATAGGCTTATACTAGTGAAGCTATGCAATACCCCACATATGGGGTAGAGGTGAGTGATGTCCACCTTAGATTAGGAAAGGAACTTGCTAGACCTTCATCCCCTCAAATTAATGAGATAGAGGATGAGGAACTTATGGTTGTAGCTTCAAACAACCCACCTTTGGAACCTAAGTCAAATCAGGTACACCAAACTGCCATAAGTCCAAAGCCACCTTCTCTTGAACACTTTGTCATTCAAAAGCATCACACACAAGCTGAGACAGACCTCCTAGGTCAATTAGAATATGTGAGCATCAAGATTCCAATAATGCAAGCTATCAAAGGCATCCCTATATATACTAAAACTATGAGAGACCTATGCACTAATAAATTGGGGAGGAAAAGGAAGGATCCTCAGATAGTACATGTCTTGGAAAACTTTGCAGATATCATGTTAGGGAGCATAACTATCCCTAAGTATACATACTCAGGTAGTCCAGTAGTGGACATCAAGATTAATGGAACCCTCATCAAGAATACTTTGATAGACTTGGGAACAACAATCTCTAAACCAACCATGTAGTTATTTTAGTTAGCCAACCTTAGACCTACACAAGTTGTTTTACAATTAGTTGATAGGTCAACAGTCAAGCCTAAGGGAATCATTGAAGATTTAGTCATGGCATTGGATTCTTGAGAATATCCTACTGAGTTTATAGTGTTATAGCCAAAGGTTAATCTTGCAAGCTACCCACTCATCCTAGGCAGGCCTTGGTTAGCTACAAATGATGCATTTATAGGCTATAGGTTTGGAAATATGATAATATCTAATGGGACAGTGACCAAAAAATTGGTCCTCTATCCTCCAACCCAACCTTATGCTGACCTTGAGCAAACTATTTGGCCCACTTTCAATGAGGAAGATAACTGTTCTCTATAGACATTGATGGCCATATAACACAAACCTTTATTGGATGATCAAGATGAAGATTAGCTCATTGCTCACATAATACAGAATGATTGTAGCAAGAGCCTGAAGCAATAGGACTATCTCACATGCCTACAAGACCCCTTGCAAAGTATTATACCCACCAATTCCTTAGAATAAATATCTTATATCTTTCATTCCTTATTTCCACAATAGTGTGTACCAATCATTCCAAGCCTTGACCTCTCACCTATGCAAGAATCATCCAAGGAATTAGAAGTCATGCTAGGAAAATGTTGAACATAAACAATGCCTTGCTTGAAGAACAACAAAATTCCCTACACAGTGTTGTAGGAACACTCAACAACATATGCATTGGATTTCCATGATATGAAAGGAATATATCTTGAATTATGTGTGACAAGTTTTATATCAAATATTGTTATAGACCCACTCGACAGCCTCAAAGATGTATGAACCCTACTTTGAGAGACATAGTTAAGGATAAACTCCAAAAACCTCTTTGATGCAGGTTTTATCTATCCTATATCTAACAGTGAATGAGTCTCACCTTTGGTAATTGTTCCTAAGAAAGGTGGAAAACAGAGAAATTGTGTAGATTACAAAGAACTAAATACAACCACTAGGAAGGACCACTTTCCATTTCCCTTCATAGATCAAGTACTTGATTCCTTAGCTGGGAAAAAAAGTATTTTTCATTCCTAGATGGTTTTAGTGGTTATAATCAGATAAAAATTGATCTAGAAGATCAAGAAAAAACTACATTCACATGTTCTTGGGGTACTTATGCCTACTCTATTCTACCCTTTGGCTTATGCAATGCTCTAGCTACCTTTCAAGGGCACTACTCAACATATTTTCTGATTATTCTTATGATTGCATGGAGATATTCATGGATGATTTCATCACATATGGAGATACTTATGAGGAAGCCCTCAACAATCTAGAAAAAGTGTTGAAAAGATGTAAAGAACACAACTTGTCACTCAACAATGAAAAGTGCTTTATGATGATGACATAGTGCATTTTTTTAGGGAACTTTATATCTAGTGTAGGGATTCAGGTTGATCCACATAAAATAGAAATTATTCCTACATTACCTATTCCATAGAAGCAAAGAGATATTAGAAGTTTCCTTGGCCATGCAGGCTACTATAGGAGGTTTATTAAAGATTTTAGTAAGATTGCTACACCATTGTTTTTTTTTTTGAGCAAAGACATTGAATTTGAATGGACATTAGAATTCCAACAATCATTTGAAGAGCTAAAGAAAGCCTTGACTCAAAAACCAATTTTGAGGGGGCCTAATTGGACTTTACCCTTTCATATACATATAGATGCTTCATATTTTTCCATTGGAGTAGTTTTGGGTCAGAAATAGGGTAACAAAGAGTATGTAATTGACTACATCAACATGAATCTTCAAGGAGTAGAGCTGAACTATACTGTCACAAAAAAGGAGATGCTTGCGGTCGTGTATGCCATTAATAAATTTAGGCATTACATTACTAGTTACTTAGTATGTTTCCACATAGATCACACTACTATCAGATATCTTATGAATAAACCAGTAGTAGAAGTAGATTGGTCATATGGCTACTCCTTCTATAGGAATTTGACATCACCATAGTGGACAAACTTGGTAAAGCTAATGTAGTGGATGATTTTTTGTCAAGATTACCAATGCAATCAGTTGATGGAGTGGTGGACGATTCATTCCAAGATGAACACTTATTTTCTCTAAATGTACACATTCCATGGTATGCTAATATTGCCAATTATTTAGTAATAGGGTAGATTCCACCACACTTTTCTCCTAGAGAAAAGAGACAATTGGTACACAAATATTTTCCATACTCTTGGATATATCAAGTTTTTTATTTTACATTGGCCCTAGCAACATCATGAGAAGATGCATAAGGGAAGATTAAATATTTGATATTATGAAGGATTTCCATGATGAGCCGTGTGGAGGTCATTTTACAACAAAAATAACATCATTTAAGATCTCCTAACAACTGGTTATTATTGGCCAACTTTGCACAAATATTTTGTTAAATACAAAAGGAGCTATGATAGGTGGCAAAGGCTGGGAAAACCAACAAGGTGTGATGAAATGTCATTGCACCTATAGAGTCTAAGTTAATGTTTTGTAAACTTGGTGAAAGTCACTCAGTTCATAGGATTAACAAACTGAATAGTCCACTTGACACTGCTTGATTATTTCCCAAAATTAACAAATGAAATCATTAGAACTGTGTTGTGTGTGCTATGGTGGTATGGTAGTAGAAGTACATCAAGAAACAAAAGAAAGGAGATTTTTTTTGAAGGTGGCAGAGTGCATTGAGCTAAATTATCAAGAATGAGTTGAATACATTGAGTAGATAAAGGGAAGTCATAATGGGAGGTGACTTTATCAAGTAGGAGTTGATGACTCATAAGAAAATTTTGGAAGATGTAATGGTTTTACCCATTTTTACCAGAGTTGGATGGCTTGATTATTTCCCAAAATTAACAAAATTTAGTGATTATATGACAAGAAGGTTTGTAGCTACACTTGACTATGATGAAGCAATGGTGAAGGGACTGTTAATAGATGCATGCAAGATCACCATTACACAAGTCACTAGGTTACCTAGAACTAGGGTAGAGTTTCCAACACATGCAAATGTAGTTGCAACTAGGGAGGAATTATGTGAACGAGAAGAGGAATTAGACTCATCTTTGCAAGTAGAAAGAGACTATCTCTTCCCTGGTTATGGGCTAATTTCACTTCCGACATTGTTAGATATATCACTTGTGACGATAGGCAAAATCTGTTGTATACAATACATTTTAAATTACTTAGTCACCTTTAGCACAATAAGTTAGTAAATGTACCAAACTTTCTTTATAATTTTTTGAAAAGGATGGCATAAAAATGTCAAAGAAAAAAATGACAATTCCCTATCACACCACTATTTTATTTCCTTATTGATAAAAATAAATTTGAGGATTCAATACCCACTAGTAAATTGGGAAGATTTTAAGGAATGTACAAATATTAACAGTTTTCTAGATGCACCTATGGTACTTGAGAATATAGAACCTCAAGATGAACCTATTAGAGAAATCCCTCATGTCTCCCCTATGGCTTCACCTACTCATAGCCAAGGTGAGCATGGGGAACATAATGATCCAGAGTCTAGGCCACCTATAATTGAGGAAATTCTATCTTCTTCAAAACCACAAAGACCCAAGAATAGGAGAGGAAGTACATCCACATCCTCCACACCTTCTAAAACAAAAGCCAAGAAGGATACTCCAAGGAAGAAAGAGGATGTTCTAAAGAATACAAAGGGTGCTCAAAAGGAGAAGAAGAATGTTGAGAAGGAGACACCTAGATATTAGGAAGACTTAAGAGACAAGGTGTCATGAGGGAAAATATAGAGAAACCTAAAGAAGAGAAAAAGAGCAAAGAACAGTAGCAAGAAGATGTCACCTTAGTAGAGATAGACTTTGAAGGAAAGGGAGAAATCCCTAGTGATGTAAATATACCAATTAAAAGGAAGATATACGTGATAACAACTTATGATTTAGAATCAAAAGATGTGTTTACTTCTAAGAAAGCACAAAAGGAAACCCTATATAGTTTTACCTTGAGGACTATGAAGGGGGAGATAATGAGCAGTATATGGATATAGAGGAGATTTACATAGAGGAAAGAGATGTTAGGAAGGAGCTCCAAGAAGCCTAGGATAGAATCAAATACTTGGAAGAATTAGTACAAAGCTATGAATAGAAGGACAAGTAGAGGGAAACAACAATAT
Organism: Sequoia sempervirens; assembly: GCA_007258455.2. NCBI lineage: Eukaryota > Viridiplantae > Streptophyta > Pinopsida > Cupressales > Cupressaceae > Sequoia > Sequoia sempervirens. The sequence continues at coordinate 677,488,153 of VDFB02271358.1, forward strand.
AGGAAATGGAGGAGAAGTTGCAAACATATGGCCATAACAATAAGCTTGATTTATTGGAACAATTGGCCATAACTAAGATCAGGGATGGAGAACTAGTAATACCAGATCAAAAATATCCTTCCATTAGAACTCCAACTCACCATACCACCTTATCACTTGGTCATCAACTATGGAGAATGATTGAGGAGTTTTCACAAGAAAAGGAAAAATGGAAGAAGGAAAAAGAAACTATGATTGAAGAGCATGCAAAGGAACTAGAAAAGAAAGAAATGGAATTAAGTAAATTAGTAGTCAGGTTGGAGGAAGTGTTAGAAAAAGCTGCATAGATTATCAAATGTAGGCCTCCATCAAGGACATATACATTGTTTTTGTAGGAAAGATTTCTATGTTTTCAATTTAGTAGGTTAATTAATAAACAATTAGTTGGTATGAGTAGAAATTTTGAGTTTCTTAATGCTTTTGTTGATTCTACACTTGAGGAGCAAGATCAATTGTGTGATTATTATTTACACAATTATCTGGTGCTAGATGAAACATAATGGAATCCTCTAATTTTTTTAGGGGATCTCTAGGTAAGGGCACTTTCATCCTATTACAAAAACAAACAACTTAGGGGTGAAATAATGGAGGAGTATGAGGAGAGAGAGAAATCAATTGCTCTTCCCATAAGGAAAGAATCTAAGAACCCTGATGCAGTTATTGATGAATGGTTGAAATTAATTGATCATAAGGGTGTAGGCAAGAAAATTATGAAACTCGGGGATGAAGATTATGAAAGAATGCAAACATTAGCTGTAGGGTTGGGACAATAATGCTACAGTTACATGCAAAGTAGATGGAAAAACTTAACTCTAGAACTACAAAGAAAGGAGCCTCATTCTATGTATAATTTCACTACCATGCTTCAAAGGGTACACAAGTGCATGACAATTGGTATTGTTAAAGGAATTTACTAGGTGCCACTCACATTTCACCCACCTATTCTACTATGTACAATTCCATATTATACTAGAGAGAAAGGTGAGGAATGTGAGAGGGATAGGAACATTAGAATGAGGTAACTTTCAACTTACAAGGGTTTTTACTTGAAATAGACCTAGGGAGTTGATGCTGTTATGTACTTGAGGTAGATCACCTTGTAGTATAATCAATAACCCTAGTGTTTTGCTTGGGGAAAATAAAAATTATAGTTGGGGGGAGTGATGGGTCTAGTTATTATCTTATTTTATGTTACTCTCATGCACACTTTCAGACACTTTTAGATATACCTTTCAAAAAATACTCCTACAATATGCTATCTTTTCATACTTATCATATAGACTTGGACCTAAATAATAGTAATGGAAATATGGTTATGACATAATAAGTATTGCATGGTTTTGTACGTGAATGTGCATGAGATGTGGATGGAATTATATGTTTTAATTATGGTAGTTAGTCTTGTGCATATACTTTGTGAATTAACCTTTTTGTGGCCAAGGAGGAACTATACCACGTAGCAATTGGAAGTTGTAACCCACAACAAATGGAAGATAGGTACAACAAAACATGGGAGTTCCAGATTAAGTTGAAATGCAATAACTATTGTTAAGATACTTGATGAAGATTGAAAGTGCATCATTATAACAAGTTAATAAGTGCTAGAAAAGGTTTGCTTTACTAATAGGATTTTGACAAATGTTTGTGTGTTTTACATGCAAACCTATTTTACAAAGTTTCAGTCTTATTAGGATTCTTCTTTCTTTTTAGTTATGGTTTGAACAATTCAATCTTAACTATACACTTTGATATATAGGAGTGGAAGTTAATGATTGTAGTTAGTTGTTTCTTAGAATAAGATTCCCTCAAGCTTCTATATAGCCGATGGTTGAATCCTTAGATAAGTTATTTGGTTTTTCAGTCTTTCATTATCAGTTATATTTCAGTTTCAAGATAGGATGGATACTTATGATGATTTTCATTGAATACTATTTGTGAAGAAGATCTTATGTAATCTTTCATGATATGCAATGAATGAAGTCAATTTCATGTGGATGCATAGAATCTGTTAGTTAGATTTGGTTCCAGTTAAGTGAGAACAACCACTTGAGCAGGCCACTCAAGGAAACTATTCTTCACTTCATTTTCTAGTTGTTTATCTTTGTTTAAATAGTTGTTTTTTGTTTATCATTACTCCATGAACTACATGGAAGTTAAACTAGAATCTCATATTTTTCTTATTAGTAATGAATGTTCATAAACATGCACGTAATGGTTAACTAGTAGTGGTCTGGAGGTTAAATTAGACAAGTTAGTTTTAATCAGTTTTGAATTGATACGATAATATCTTATTAGCTCAGTAGTTCAATTACAATTTAAGCTATAGGTACCCGTAGCCACTAGTTCCAGTTTGTTCTTTCACTATTATGCAATTTTGTAATTTCCAATAGGTAAAATATCTTAAGTGGGATAACTTAGGTAGTTTTGAGTATTTGAATGAACATATAATGCAACACCATCATAAGTTTACAAACCTTGGGTTGAAATTTTAATGTAGTCTTGCACTGTTGAGTGGACTGTTCAGTTAAATAAACCTTTGAATTGTGTAGGTTCTAATGTAGAGCAGGGAGGAGTTTGTCTTACAATCACAATTCAAAGTATCTCAAACAATTCTTCCACCTTGAAAACCCAACTTGACAATGTTTCACAATTCCTTCCTATTTTCCTTGTAGCATATCAAATAGAGAAAATTGTGCTGATCTTTTAGAAGAAACTTCCAACCCACAAAAGTATTGACATTCTAGATACCCTTTATGACATTGTTCAACATATCTAATTTGTGCATATAGTTATTTCAGACTTTGAACTCCTAAAATGGACTGCTATGCTGAAAAGAGGCTTAATTAGCTTTGTTTTCTAAAGCAATACCAAACCAAACACTCTTCCTACCTTAAACATGCATTTCAAGACCTCAACCAGGTTACAAAAGTCCTGAATCCACAATGTTTATCAATAGAAACAATCACAAGCTTTTCAAACCATAAGACCCTTGTTTAGGCCTCTTTAGGCTAGTTACAAGAGGGTTTATTGAAAATCTATACTCTAGGCCTCAAAAAACTTTGGAAACACCTCAAACACACCATTCTATGTATGAAAATGCTTCCTAAACCATCTCCTATCCTTTATCAATTCATTTTAATCAAAATTCTACTCTTAGCCATCAAATTAAGCCAAAACCCATGAAATTATCAACTAGGGTAGCACCAAAAAGTTATAAAACCCTACTCCCTACTCTTGAAACCTACATGAACACCTAACCATACCTAAATGCACCCATACCACCAAATTTCAAACAATTCTATCAGTGGAATGGGTCATCAATGCATTTTAAACACCCTCAAACCCTCCAAATAGGGTTTTCAACTCGTCATAAAAAAAATGATCGTAAAGTTCTTCAAACTCTATGAAATTCAATCAAATAAAAACCAAAATGATGTTACTTCATGCCTCCATTGAATTCAAAAGCATTTAGTTCAATATTCCTCTGTATGGGATCATACAGTGACCTGCAGTAGCAAAGTTGAATGAGAACACACATAATTTTTAGAGAAAACATGGAAATCTTATTGCTTAAACTTCAAGAAAAACTCTCCAACCCATTCCTTGAGGTTTTGAAGAATATTTAAATGTTTTCCAACCTCAAACCAATGGCTACAACTAAAATTTGAACTTATGACCCTTCAACTTCCCAAACCAAGCCAAAAATTGCAAAGTTGTAATGCAACTTTTGCAACAAACTACAAAACTTGACAACTTATACAAAAACTGACCCAAAATGACTCCATACATTGAAAATGGTCTATTAAGACCTTATTTAATGACATTAGACTCAAAATACCCTAAAAACCATCATATGACCATATTTACAAAAATTTATTAGGTGCCCTTGCACCATACACTCGAACAAAAAAAACTCAAGTCCCTTGAGTACTATATTGTAGTAAATCATGCTTGACCACACCTTCTCTTTGATCTCCAAATTTCCTTCCATCTAGTAACCCTTTCCACTGGATCAGGTATTGGAAACATGCATTGTATCTTCCCTTTGACCGGTTCTTTCTTTGAAAATGTTACTCTACACTTGATGTGTGATCCTTCATCTATGCTACCTCTGAAAATGCTGTCAAAATGGCTTCCTTATCTACTAAGATATCTCCTTGTACCTTGTAAAGCACTTCCTTCTCCTTTACTCTCCTTGTGTACTCAAAATTTTCCACATTTCTTTGTAACTCACCTTCCACCTCTTCGCCTTTACCTTTCATCTCTTCCACTAGATTCTTTGCCCCTAGTACCACTACTTTATTAGGTTTACAAACCTCTATATTGACAGAATTTGATTTCCCACTAGCCTCTTTTGAAATCAATGGACAAAGCACTCTTTCTATCATGGCCTCAACATGCTTCTTTAACCAATCTTGCATTCCCACAATCATTTCATCCTTGACCTTTTCTATATCAAATGTTGTCATTAACTTAATATTAGATCCTTCCAAAGGAAAGTTGTGCTTCATACCTACTATACCAAAATTTCCATGCTCTGAAATAACTGCAAGGTTCTTGTTTGCCTCTTTTCCTTCTACTTTTATGAATTCTTTTCCCTCCAAAATTTAATCATTTTTCAAACTTGTTGTCCTAACATCTTCATTGTTAGTAGAGGCTGCAAATTCCTCATATTTGTCTTCCTTAAGCTTTATAAACTCTTTCTTACCCAACATTATCACCTTAGCTTCCTTACCTTGTCCCTTATCATCTTCTAGTAATGGAGTCAAAGTGAAAGTATTTCCATCCTTTTCAATATCATAAGTATTGTTTCTACCATCATAAATTGCATGTCTATCAAACTGCCATGGTCTTTCTAGTAGCAAAGTGAAACACATCACAAATAATTTTTTCCTTATATCCACCAATATTAAACTCAACCCAAGCTTGCTCATTCAATAAAATAGATTGAATTTCATTCAACCAAGACACTTTATAAGGTGTTTCATGAGGTATCTTTTCCTTATCAACCATTTCAATAGACACCATGTTATTAGTACTCGAATCTATTACTACTTTGCATACCTTTCCATTGCATTTACAAGTTGTTCTAAATAGCGTTCTCCTTGGATGCTTTGAGGAGTGTTCTTCTAACCATAAGAGATTCTCCAACTTATGGATCAACAAGCTGATTAGGAGAGTTAACACTCTCACAATCTTCTTGTACCAGCTGAACTCTCTTGTCACCACCAGTTGAAGTAGAAGCTTGTTTCTTTGGACACTTCCATGCTTGATGGCCAAAATGATTACAATGATAACATCTCCCTAAAAATGTACTTGAACCTCTACCTTGTCCACCAAATCTTCCTCTGAAACCTCTAAATCCACCTCTTCGATTAGCAACTTGGTCTTTGCTTTTACTTGCATCTTCTTGGTCTTCATAGGACTGCCTTGAACCTCTTCCTCTACTAGTGCTTCCTCTACCTCTTCATTATCTTTCTTTCCTTCTTTTTAACTTCTCTTTTTCTGTAGTAGCCAACTGAAGACATTCTTCAACCATCCTAGGCGTAGCCAAACTCAATTCATCTTGAATTTAAAATCTTAAGCCATTCATATACCTTGCTATCTTCTCATTTTCATCTTCCACATGACCAACCCTAATTCTCAACTTGTGAAATTCCTCAGTGTAAGTCGTGACATCCTTTTCATTTTGCTTTAAGTTTTGCAACTTCTTGAAATTTTTTATTGCATGATCACCTAACAAGAATTGGCTCTTAATATTTGACACCATTCTATCCCATGAACTGATTTTTTCTTTTCCCTTTTCACTCTTTCCTCCTGCACATAATTCCACCATGTTAGAGCAAGGCCTTTCAACTTAGTCTTAGCAAAATTTACCTTCTGATCATCTGTAACCTCCTAGAATTCAAAGTAATTGTCCATTGCATCAATCCAATTTAGTACTTCTTTTGCATCCAACTTTCCACAATACATTGGAAAATCTATTTTCTCACTAGAAGCATCTCCTCTAACAGCCTTCAACATCTTCACCATCCTTATTTCATTAGGGTCCAGTTCATCTTCACCTTGGACTCCCCCTAGAGGGTTTTTATTCTCACCCTCTTCCTCTCAGTCACTTTCCTCTTCAGTGGCCTTTCCTTTCCTTTGTTTTGTCTCTATTGCTGCAAATCTGGCTAAAAGTGCTTCTTGTCATTCCCTTAAAAACCTTATTTCCCTACCAAGGGATAAAATTCCTTTAGGAGGCATCTTTCCTTTCAATTTCCAACTTTTCCCTCTTCAAAATTTAATCTTTTTCCTTCCAAAAGATCAAAAACCTATGCTCTGATACCACTTGATGTAGAGCATGGAGGAGTTTGTCTTACAATCACAATTCAAACTATCTCAAACAATTCTTCCACCTTCAAAACCATAACTTGACAACTTTTCACAATTCCTTCCTATTTTCCTTGTAGCATATCAAATAGAGAAAACTGTGCTTATCTTTTAGAAGAAACTTCCAACCCACAAAAGTTTTAACATTATAGATACCCTTTATGGAATTCTTCAACATATCTAATTTGTACATATAGTTGTTTCAAACTTTCAAATCAAAAAATGGATTGCTACATTGAAAAGAGGCTTAATTAGCCTTTTTTGCCAAAGAAAAACCAAATGAAACACTCTTCCTACCTTAAATATCCATTTGAGGACTTCAACCAGGTTACAAAAGGTTTGAACCCACAACTTTTATTAATAGAAACAATTACAAGTTCATCAAACCACAAGACCCTTGTTTAGGCCTCTTTAGGCTAGTTACAAGAGGGTTTATTGAAACTTTGTACTTCAGGCCTCAAACCACTTTGAAAACACCTCAAACAAACCATTCCAGGTCTTCACATGCTTCCTAAACCCTCTCTTATTCTTTATCAATGTATTTTAATCAAACTCCCACTCTTAGCCATCAAATTAAGCCAAAACCCATGAAATTATCAACTAGGGCAGCACCAAAAAGTTATCAAACTCTACTCCCTACTCTTGAAACCTACATGAACACCTAACCCTACCTAAATTCACCCATCCCACCAAATTTCAAACAATATTACTGGTGGAATGGGTCATCAATGCATTTGAAACACCCTCAAACCCTCCAAATAGGGTTTTCAACCTGTCATCAAAAAAATGCTTGTAAAGTTCTTCAAACTCTATGAAATTAAATTAAATAAAAACCAAAATTATGTTACTTCATGCCTCCATAATATTCAAAAGTATGTATTTTAATATTCCTTTGTATGGGATCATATAGTGACCTGTAGCAGCAAAGTTGAATGAGAACACATAGAATTTTTAGAGAAAATAGGGAAATCTTATTGCTTAAACTTCAAGAAAAATTATCCAATCCTTTCCTTGAGGTTTGAAAACATATTTAAATGTTTTCCAATCTCAAACCAATGGATAGAACTAACTTTTGAACTTATGACCCTTCAACTTCCCAAACGAAGCCAAAAATTGCAAAGTTGTAATGCAACTTTTGCAAAAAACTACAAAACTTGAAAACTTATACACAAACCAACCCAAAATGAATGCATACATTAAAAATGGTCTATTATGACCTTATTTCATGAAATTAGACTCAAAACACCCTAAAAACAATCATATGAACATATTTACAAAAATTGATTAGGTGCCCCTGCACTAGGTTGTATTAAGTTTACAATACATTAGTTTAGACTCTACATTTGTGATGATAAGAATGATGATGAGGATAGTATAGATAATATGATTACTCTAATAAAATTTCAACCTTGTAATTATTGAACCACTTTGTTACCTGGCATTTCTTTCACACACATTGATGCATCTATACATGCACTAGATGATCCTCTCTATATCACTAGATGTATTAATGACAAACCTACACCAAAGATACTCATTGATCCCAAGTTTTTAGAGAATGTGATCACTAAGGAATTCTTATTTTTTCATGAGATTTATCAATATTCTTATGAACAACCAAAATCATGGTTAAAACTCATGATGGTATTACTTGCCCTATGATAGGTTCGATAACTCTTTCACTTAAAGTTGGACCAAAACCACTAAATGTATCATTCTACATCATCTTGATGTTGAACCAACTGTGTGTGAAGCTAGGATATTCATGGCTATGCTCCATGAATTCCATCTTGTCAGTAATCCACAAGTGCATAAAGTTCCCATTTGAAAAAAAAAAAAATGCAATTCATCATAGTGGGTTTAATCCTTTGGATTCTTGTGGAAACTTTTCATTCGATCATTTTTGGCCTCAGCCTATGGAACCTATTAAACCTTGTGAGGATTTATTTTTCAGGTGGCATAAATTTTTTAAGGCAAAGTGCATAACAAATTTATCCCTTGGAAATATCCCACCTGAGAATGATAAGGCTATGGTTGTTCCTCCCACTCTATAGGTTGTGGATAAAACCATGTCTGAGGAAAGTATCCTCCCAAACCCACCAACCATTTATGTTGTAGTCCCTCCAACAATATCATACAAAAGACCAAGAGACAATCACATGACTACTTTTATGCCACAAAAAGAGAAAAAAAATTATAGACCTAAAGAGACAGTAGTTTTCAAACCCTTGATGGTCCCTTCAATTCCTCCTCTAAGGGAAGAAAATAGACCAATAGTTGAAAATCCTATTCTTACCCCTTCATAAATAAAAAACTACACAAGAAGAAATAGAAATGCTAAAGAGAGTAGGCGTAGACATCATGATATTTGTCGTCAGTTGGGTGAAAACAATAAAACATTACCTAATGATCAAACACCTATACAAATAAATCAAGAGGAATTACAACTTTCACCAAAATATGACATTGAGCCTTACATGTCCTAACCAAAACAACTAGTGAAACAAGAACATACAACTAATATTGTCATTAAAACACCCATTGTGATAAATTTGGATGATGAAAATGAAGATGCTAAGATTGATGAACAGTTCATAATGAACTATCTTTGTTGTTCTCAAAGTCTATGGATTTAGATGGGACAACCGTGATGATGCTCCTGATATGATTGATTCAATGTATGTTGAACCTAGTGATGCTCCAAGTACCTCACTTTTTGCAATCATTTTGGATAGTTTTCTACCTTCCATATATGATGAATTTTTTTGAGATGCAGATGATTTTCTTTAGATTGGATCACATGTGCAATATCCTTTTTTTCTTTATGTGTTATTTGTGTTTTCTTACACATGATGTGATCTCTCGTGTTGTGCTACTTGATGTGTATTTATATTTGTGAGTTTTCTTTGGAGGACCCTTGATGCTCTATTGGCACAAGGATATAAAGGAAATGGATTTTTCATGACATTCATCTATTTGTATCTATATTCTTCTTTATGTTGTAAACATTATTTTTTGTTTTGTGTTTTCCTTTTGGGGATGATGTAAGGCATTGAGACATTTATGTCTCTTCCATGTTGACCCAAAAGTTTTTTTTTTTTGTTGCAAGGTGTGTGCCCTTTGTCTCCTTATGCTATGCAGTGCAACATTTGGGTTCGTGAAATAACTTAACCACCTCCCATAGATTCATTAACTTTGGCAATTGTAGCAGACATTAATAGGTCAACCTTTTGGTACAATGAAAAACATTTATGCAACAATTGGTATCAAAGCCTGGGTTACAAGTTCAAACCCCTCACTTACACTAGGGGTATTGTTGCAAGGTGTGTGCCCTTGGTCTCCTTGTGCTGTGGAATGTAGAACTTGGGTTCGTGACATGGACTAACTACCCCTTGTGGATTCATTAACTCTGGTGGTTGTATCGAGAATTAATAGGTCAATATTTTGGTGCAAAGAAAACCATATGTGTAATAATTTTCTCCATGTGTCATTCTTTTGTTGTGTTCATAGTTCCATGGGTATTTGAGGGATTGATGTCAATTCTGAGCTCACTTGCATTGTAGAAAAGATGTATATTAGCCCTAGATCCATGGATCCCTTATGTGACCATCTTTGTGTTATTTGTTGCATTACATTGGGGGAAACCCCTTACCATGAGTTAGATTCATTTGGAAACATATCATAGGCATAGGGCTTTCCAAATAAGCTCTCATGACCTTGTCACATTGCATTTATCATTATCTACCTTAAAGAAATTTCTCATAGCATGGTGTTTAGCAATTACTTTGAGGTGGGGGCACACATTCCATTATGTGCTTCACTTTATTCACATGTGTTGGATGTAGTGATGTATTGGATTAGCATTTTTATCATTTCTATAGAACCTTATTAGAGTTATTGGGACTACAAATCTAAGTATGGTTGACATGGGTACACTACTTATTTGTCTTTGAGATATGAAATATTGACTACCACCTGCAAAAATTAGGCATTTAGTTTGTATGGTTATGAACCTGTTGAAGGGGTGGAACTATAACATGAAGAAAAACATGACATGTAAAAAATAAATGTTCCTTTGGGATCCTCATTCATGTAAAATTAGTACTAGGGAGTGGAATTATTAAACTACATCAATATTTTGTCAAAGAGGTGAAACTTACAATCAAGGAAAAAATAATCTAGGTAAACAAAGAATTTAACGAACGTACCTAGTGAAAACCAATCCTCACTATTCCTTATTTTTTTCCCATTTTACTACTATCTTTGAAAGGCTCA
>VDFB02271358.1:677503838-677662711 GCA_007258455.2 Sequoia sempervirens
AATAGGTTAGTCCATCAGTGCTAGGATCAAAGAACATAGTGCTGATATTAGACAATATCTAATCTCCAAGTCTGCTTTAGTAGAGCAATCCCACCACACTAAGCATCACATTTGTCTTGAAAGCACCCAAGTCATGGTTAAGGAGGAAAGTTTTTTCAAATGAAAACTCTAGGAAGCCATCGCCATTAAAAACCACCATACCAATCTCAATCGGGATGAAGGTTGGCACATTAACCTTACGTGGCAACCACTTTTAAACTTCCTCCATTCTATCCCTTCTCCTTAGTTTTCTCTCTTTGTTCTTCTCTCCCCCCTATTTTAGTTCCCTCCTCCCTTCCTCTTTTGGGCCTCCTATTCTCTTGTATCCTCTTGTTACCTTTGCCTCCGCCTCCCACCCTCTTGCCCCCCCATTTTCTCTCCTCTCTTTTCCTTCAGCTTGTGTTTGATCAGTCCTTCCCTTCCTCTCTTCCTTTCCTTTTCCTTCCTCTCTTCTTGGCTCCCTCCCTCCCTATCTTGGGCTCCCCTTCCTTGCCAACCTCTTTGTTCTTTCCCCTCTTTTTTTGATCCAGGTGGATACTTGTCATCAAAAATAGAAGTGTTCCACATGCTCCAAATTTTAGCACCATCTTGAAGAGCCTAGAAAACTAAATCTGACACAATTTGAATGAGGTCGAAAGGAGCTCGTATGTTCGAGTTACACCCAGTCAAAGTTAGGGTCAAGCTGGATACAAGGGCCATTCAGAAAGACAAAAAAAATCATCTCAAAAATGGTCAAAAGTAGCATCATGTCGAAGAGCTTGTTTCCACGATTCCGATGCCATTCTTTTCATCGAAAACGGAGCTCGTACGACGAAGATATGGTCAGTCAAAATGAGGGTTGACCATGATGATGTGGTAGGAATGATGACGTGGCAAGAATGATGATGTGGAAAAAATGAGGACATGACCATTTAAAATATAATTTAAAAGCTAAATTACCTTAAATTTAAATTATTAAATCTTTTAAGTTTTAAAATCCCATACTACGAGATTTTTAAGGGGTCTTAGATATTTTTAAGGATATTAAAAGATTTTGAGAGGATTTTAAGGGATTTAAATGGTAAAATGGCTTATAGAATATAATCCGTTCTTTGTAAATATTTTAAAAGGGCTTAAAATAATCTTAAAGATTATTAAAAAGGGATTTGGAAGATTATTTTCATAAAGCTCATAAAAAATAAGAGCTATTATTTAGGAATGATTTTTTTTGCAAAAGGTATATTGTTAGCCCGATTTGTTAAATAATAACCTCTTATGGTTATTATTTCCTCCTCCAACGTAACAAACCTAACCAAAGGCTAAAATAAATCATGTACAATATGTAGGGGGTTATTTGGTTAAGGGGGGAGTTATTTCATTAATTACGATGGTTTTCACCCCATATAGTAAATTTGATGTATAAAAAGGGGTAGAAGGAAGGGTTTTTAAGCTAAGTGATCTGAAAGTGGATTTTGGTGATGATTTTGGAGAGATGAAAATTTGTGAGAGATTTCCAAGTGAGGATTTTTGAATAGTGAATTTTTAATCCTTATGCATTTGAAGCTTAGTTAAGCTTGTTGCATTTGTTGAAGGATTTTCTTTGTAATTCATTATTGTCTGAGGAGACGAGAATCTTGTAATAGGTGGAAGACCTTGTAATCATTTTCTAGAGCATAATAGGATCGGTCACTCTTTGGAGAGGGACCCAGAGATGTAGTCACAATTGTGGCAAAGTCCGTTATTAGATTGTTTGCACTTTCTCTCTTCTTCTCTCTCAAATTTTGGCTATCACGTTGATTTTTAATGCATAATTTCAATAATGTACACTTTTTTTTGAGTTTCCATTAAATTTTTTAAGTTAAGAATTCAATTTTGCAATTAGTCTATATCCTAAATCAGATTATTTTTGTATTCTCTTTTGGCTTTTTTTTGTTCTTTGGCTTCTTTTCTTTTTTGTAGTTTGTGTTAGTGAATGGGTTTTTTCTTTTTCTTTTCCCTCCCCCTTCCTTTTGTGGCCTCTTATTTTTTTCCCTTTTCCTTTTTGTATGTATGTGTGTTTGTATGTATGTGGCTTCTTTTCTTTATGTAATCAGAAAGCCCATGTGATGGAAAATATAATGTTGTAATTTCATTTTCATTTTAGTGGTAATAGAAAATATTTGATTTCCTTATTGCATTTTGTTTGTGCCATTATCTGTTGTTCTTGTGAGTTTAGATTGTAAGGGGAGCACCCTTCATCAAGTGGTATCAGAGTAGGTTTTCCTGAGTGTGTAAATAGATCACCAAATGTGAGATAGTTTTCACTAGGACTTGTGGTTGTGGGTCTATGAGAAAAGATTCCTCCATGAAGAAATCGTGGTGGGAGAAATGTTGTGGTAACAAAAGATGGTTTTAGAGCCCTCTAGAGACAAGTTCAAGCACTGTAAGAGGAGTTACGTACCAGAGCTAATGTCAAAAGAAGAGATGAAAGTGAGGATGAGGCTAAAGATGAGGAGCCATTTGAAGAGGAAGCACATAATGTAATGGATCCTGGAGAAGTCCGATTGATTAGGGCCATTTCCAAGATTGGAAAGAGGCCAAAGATAGAAGTTTCTAATTATTCTGGAAACCCTAATCTAGAGGAGATGATCGATTGGATCAATGAGATGGAAGAGTATTTTGAGTATGAGGAAAAAAAAGACCTAGATAGGGTCAAATTTGCAAAGACCAAATTGAAAGGCCATGCTAGCATATGGTGGAAAGAAGTCCAGTTGGAAAGAAATAGAAGAGGAATAGAGAAAATAACAAGATGGGATCAAATAGTGGAAAAATTGAAAAGACAGTTCATTCCTGGGGACTATGAGTTGGATTTGTTGAAGAAGATGCAAGGGCTGACACCAACAGGAAAATCTATTAAGGAGTATACAAAAGAATTCTATTGAGTCTTGATTAGAATAGGTCATTCTGAGGCCAACAAGGAGAAAGTTTCCCATTACAAAAATGGGTTGAAGCCGAACATTCAAGAAGAGCTGAGTCTGGTAAGAGTGTCTACCATTAAAGATGCATATAAGTTTGCTTTGAAGGTAGAAGAGAAGTTGAATTATAGGTTTGAAAGTAAGAAAAGAGGTGGAGGTTGCGGTAGAAGGACTAGTGGACGGTCATATGGAGGTCAAAATGAAGACCAAAAGAAGGGAAAAGGATCTAGTAGCAACCAAATCTAGAAAGGAGATAACACCCATCATCCTTGTCATCAAAATAATGGAGACCAAAGAGGAAGAGGAAGATTTGGGCGAGGACCAGGGAGAACAGGATTTCATGGAACCTATTTCCAATGTGGAGAAGAAGGGCATAGGGCATATGATTTTCCTCAGCATCAAGGAAGGACAAATAGAAGACCTAAGTGTACTGCACGAGTTGCACATGTAGAAAAAGATGCCGAGTCTTCACATTCTGAGGATGCAGAAAGAGGAGAGGTTCTTGTTACTAGAAGAGCCTTATTGAATGAGGACAAAGAGCCAACTCAAAGGAAGAATCTGTTTTTCTCTAGATGTAAGTGTGAAGATAAAGTTTTCAATGTTATTATTGATGGAGGTAGTACTAATAACCTTGTTTCAGAAGAGATGGTTAGTAAGTTGTAGTTGGAGAAAAGAAGGCATCCAAAACCACACCAGATTGCTTGGTTGTAGAAAGACAATAAAACTTTGGTAAATGAACATTGTCTGGTAAAGTTCAAGATTGGAAATTACCATTATGAGGTATTGTGTGATATTATGGCTATGGATGTTTGTCATATGTTGTTAGGTAGACCATGGCAGTTTGATCAACGAGGAGTACATGATGGACATGCCAACACCTATTCTTTGACAAAGGATGGAGTTCATCATAAATTGAAGCCCTTGAAAGAGGCAGAGGAAAAGGTATGCAGTCATGCAAGAATTTGTTTGTTTGATGGAAGAAAGTTCCTAGAAGGTATGAAGAATGAATGTATATGTTTTGCATTGATCCCTAGAGTTGATAAAGAAGATATTATTGAGGTACCTGTAGAGGATTCAGATTTGTTGAATGAGTTTCAAGCTATTATTTTTGATAATGTACCTAAAGGTTTTCCTCCGGTAAGAAAGATTAGTCATCAGATGAACCTGATTCCTAGAGCCAGTTTTCCAAATAAGGAAGCTCATCATATCACTCCAACAGAGAGTGAAGAGATGAACAGACAAGTGCAAGAGTTGTTGTGGAAGGGATTGATTTGATAGAGTTTGAGTCCATGTGCAGTACCTACAGTACTAGCACCAAAGAAGAATGGGGAATGGTGGATGTGTACAGATTCTAGAGCCATCAACAAGATCACAATCAAGTATAGATTTCCCTTGCCAAGGGTGACATTATGAATTTTTTGAGTGGAGCTGAGTACTTCACAAAGATAGATTTGAAGAGCGGATGTCACCAGATCAGTATTAGAGAAGGACATGAATGGAAGACAACCTTTAAAACAAAGGAGGGCTTGTAGGAGTGGTTATTCATGCCTTTTGGGCTAACCAATGCACCAAGCACATTTATGTGGCTTATGAATGAGGTATTAAAAGATTTTTTAGGTAAATTTGTTATTGTTTATTTTGATGATATTTTGATTTTTAGTAAGACATTGGAGGAGCACCTAATGCATATCTGAATTTTTTTTGAGAAGCTAAGGGAGGAGAAGTTGATTAATTTGAAGAAATGTAGTTTTGTAAAAAGGGATTTAGTGTATCTAGGATTTGTTATCTCAGCAGAGGGTCTTAAAATGGATCCAAAGAAGGTGAGAGCTATCATTGAATGGCCTACCCCGAAGAGTGTTATAGAGGTAAGATCATTTCATGGTCTAGCAAGCTTTTACAGAAAGTTTATTAAGAGTTTCAGTAGTATTTGTGCACCTCTAACTGAAGCAATGAGAGGGGATAAAAAAGAGTTTAAGTGGAATATAGGAGAAGCAAAAAGTTTTGATATGTTGAAGAATAAAATTATAGAGCAACCTATTTTGGCACTTCCAAATTTCAATAAGCTCTTTCAAGTAGATTGTGATGGTAGTGGCACTATCACATGAGCGGTTTTGAGTCAAGAAGGTAAGCCTATTGCCTATTTTAGTGAGAATTTAAATGATGCTAAGAAGAAATATTCTATCTATGATCAAGAGTTCTTTGCTATAGTTCAGGCTTTGAAGAAATGGAGACACTTTTTTTCCAAAAGAATTTGTTTTATATATCAATCACTAGGCTTTGCAATATCTCAATATTCAAGGAAAGTTGAATCAAAGGCACTTAAAACGGGATGAGTTTTTGTAGAGTTATACTTTTTTTTGAACCACAGGAGGGGAAGATCAAACAGAGTTGCAGATGCCTTAAGTAGAAGAAAAAATTTGTTGATAGAGATGAATATAGAGGTTTTTGGGTTCAATGAACTGAAGAGTTTGTATCCAGAAGATCTAGACATTGTAGAAGGTTGGAAGGCTTGTTTGGAACTTGTTACATTGGATAGGACAAGATGGAATGTTGTTTAGAGAAAGCCAATTGTGCATTCCAAGGAGTTCTATGAGAGAGAATATAATCAATGAGAACCATAATGGAGGATTGACCTAGAATTTTCGTCGAGATAAGACCATTGCTCTTGTTAGTGAGAATTATTACTGGCCTTAGTTACAATAGGATGTGAAGAAGTTTGTACAAAGTTGTAGAGTATGTTAGATGAAAAAAGGAACAAGTTAGAATACTAAATTGTATTAGCCATTACCTATGTTTGAGAGGCCATGGGAGGACATTAGTATGGATTTTGTCCTTGGATAGATTTTCAAAGATGGCACATTTAATTCCATGTCATAGGACCAGTGATGTTGTTCATATGCAGAGTTGTTTTTCAAAGAGGTGGTGATACTACATGGTCTACCGAAGAGTATAGTTTTAGAAAGAGATACCAAATTTGTTGGTTATTTCTGGAGAACATTATGGAAGAAGTTGAAGATAGATTTGAAGTTCAGTTCTGCTTACCATCCATAGACTGATGGAGAAACGAAGGTGGTCAATAGGAGTTTGGGTAACTTGCTAAGATTCTTAGTAGGAGATAAACCAAAGGGATGGGATTTGATTTTACCACAGGTGGAATTTTCTTATAAAAATTCTGTCAATAGGATCATTGGTTAATCACCATTCCAAATTGTATATGGGAGTAGTCTAAGGAATGCTTCTGAACTGAGGAAGATGGACAAGGGAGAGAAGAGTAGTGCTGAGGCTGAAGATTTTGCTGAGCACCCAAAGAATTTGCATGAGGAGGTGGAGAAGCATATCAATAAGATGAATTCTTAGTATAAGGCTAAGGTAGATTAGAAAAGGAGGTATAAGGAGTTCCATGTAGGAGATGAAGTCATGGTTCATTTGTGAAAGGAAATGTTTCTAGTTGGTACATACAACAAGTTGAAGATGAAGAAGTTTGGACCATACAAGATCCTTAATAAGCATGATTTAGGATATGCATATGAGGTAGAGTTGCTTGATGGAATTCATAATTCACTTGTGTTTAACATCTCAGATTTAATAGAATATCATGAGGGAGGAGTTGTTGAAGAAATAATAGAGGCACAATGGAACATTCCAGCACCTATTTCAAAAAAGGAGGAGATAGAAGACATTTTGGATAGTCGTGTGGGAAGAAGCACAAGAAACAAGAAATATGTAGAGTACTTGGTGAAATGGAGAGGAAGGCCTATTGAAGAATCATCATGATTATTTGAGTTTGAGGTTAACCGTCTTGGTTTCCCTTTAACTCCTGAGAAGTGATAGGGTCACTTTTCAAATTACCTCAAGTGTCTGATGCAAGAGAATCTAGGGTGTAAGAGAAATCTCTAATCACCCATAAAAAATGTTGTTTCTTTTCAATAAGGGCTAAATTTGGTAGGGTTACTATTTTAGTAAGTTTGCATTTATACACAAATGGACATGAAATGTTAAACAAACCTACAAAATGGTAAATTGAAGCCAATGGTGACAAAATCATTTCAGTACCATTTGTCATTTGAGAGATATTAAAATTTTAATTTTTGAAAATCTTAGTAAAATCTTCGGGTTCAATTTTGAGGCACTTAAAGGCTCCAAATGGGTCTAAAAATTGGTGGAAAATTAAAGTAGTTGGAATTTAGGCCCTACTTTTTGGAAAAAATCTCTCAAGACCCTTCCTAAAAGGTATTATCATAGAAAATTCAACAGTCGGATCAAAAGTTATGACCCTGCAAAGTTGTAATACCAAAATTAATAAAATTTCAAAATATCTTCCTGAGGAAGTTACACTTTCTAAAAGATTCTAGGGCAGTTATGCTTTCCAGAAGATTCTAGGGTGGTTACACCTTCCAAATAAAGGATGTAAAGGGGGACTATAGAGAGGGGGGCAGAGCAGAGTCGATAGTGGCTCTGATTTATAGATTTGTAGATTTATGTAATTAGAAAGCCCATGTGATGGAAAATATAATGTTGTAATTTCATTTTCATTTCAATGATAATAGAAAATATTTTCTTTCTTTCTTGCATTTTTTTTGTGCCGTTATTTGTTTTTTTGTGACTTTAGATTGTAAGGGGAGTACCCTTCATCAATCATTTATTGTTGAGATTGCATTCTTGTATAGGATATTTTAGTGTTGTGAATGTACTTTTGAAATAGAGTCATTTAATGATGTGACATTGTGTTTTTACTTATAGTTAATTTGTAAGTTAGAATTACTTAAATAAAAGTGTCATAATAAACTTAAGAGGTTATAGGTTTTTCTCGAGGTTAAGGTTACTCCATCGCATAAGGAGATAGCCTATGCATAGGATATGAATGGTCAATACAAATCGATCTAGGAAGGTAGGTGAAATATGTGATGCCCACTCTAAATCTTGGTGATGAATACTTTGGCTAAAGTAGTGTAAGTTACCACTATTTACACTATCATTTCATTATGATCCAGGTTTACATACTAGGCAGGGAATGTCATATGGGTAGGTTGTAGCCACTATGTGATAGATTTAGATATGTAGGACATGACAACACCAAGCTCCAGGAAGGTCATTGTTGTTATAAGGATACCAAACCAATCTCTTTGTCGATGGGAGGACCATCTTTCCAATAAGGTAGATGTGTAGGGGACCATTGTGAGTCTGTGATTGGAAGAAAAGTGCTTGATTGATGCTTCTCCTCATCAATAGGTGACCAATATTTTATGGAGGACACCTGTACCATTCATATACCTAGTTCCAGTAATCTCATGGAAGCTATGTAAGTATTTTATGTATCCATTTCTATGGAAGTTGTAAAAGTGAAATGTTATCCTAAGATTATGTTATATGAAATCAATACTTTGGAAAGTTGTAATACTTTTTTATAATGCAATGGGAAATTTTGGATAGATGTTTATTTCAAATATACATTATATTATTTTTTATGAAAGGAAAAATTTTATCGCTTAAAGTTGTCTTCATTTAATATTCACTTGAGGTTAAAACATAAGAAAGTTACTGAGTAGAAGAATGGGCATGTTACACTATGCCTACTATCTCCCAACTCTCTCAGAGTCTCTCTCAATGGTAATCTAAGCTAGCTATATCTATTTCTAGGCTACTTTTTCCCATAGCCCATCCCTGTCTGTAATAAGTTGAGCCACCTATGTCTATAAGATATCTCTTTTAGCCCTTGACTAATCCCTATCTTCTTTGGCCTAGACTCTTTTTCAATGAGCCTCATATCGCTTTGAGAGCATTATAGCCACCTGTATCTAGGTTCTCTCCTCTCTGTGTGCTCCTCCTTGGGCCTATGCCTATGGCTGTATCTACCCTCACTTTCTTTATCCCCACCCCATTGGTGAGGTGCCTCATCCTCCATCTTGACCATCATTAGGATCTCCTTATCCATCATCTCCTCCACCTCCTCAATCTCCATCTATATCTCCTCTCACCACTACTACAATGTATATCCTCCACTTCCTAACTCACCGCCCTTAGCTAGCTCCTGTATATGGTTGTCACATTGAATCTCATATTCTAGTTAGTCTCATAGGCCTATGTCCATCCCACCATTTGACATATAGAGGAGTAGTACCTACATCTACTATTCACTCTCAAATCCAAGGCTAGAAGAGTCTAACTCTCAAACTTGGTAATAAAAATATCTCCTATAGTCATAGGACCCCAATCGACTATCTCTCGTTGTGTCCTAGAAAACATAGCCTCTAAAATAAACTCTCCACGCCATTTTATAAAATACTTCCTGAACCTCTTTGTCATGTACCTCTTAATGATATGGATGGTCCTCCCTATTAAGTTCCTAGGTTGCTTGTAGTATGATAAATTCTTGATATCCTCCTCCCATGCCTTGGAATCCCTCCAAGGTCTCTAGATTAATGAATTAAGGTCATCCAACTCTTTCCTCCAATACCATAGGTTTCCTAGTCTCTTATGTGTGACCATTCATACATATATATAAACATAAGGTAGCCCCATATTTCTCACCCTATATGCAATAGGTCTAGTCACAAAAATATGCTCCCATGCCCATACATATAGCACTATGACACTATAGGCTAAGTTGACACCAAATTGATATATTAACTCATGCACATCATGATATATATTAGCCAATATGCATAGCCCCCATGTGTATACCACTCCCTCCTTTAGCATCCACTTAAGAAGTGGCTCAAACCTACCCTTGGCTCATCATAGGTCCATCTCCCCATTCTCTATGCCTAGGTTGTCCATAAAGAACACTTGGTTCTATGAATTCTCACTATGAACCATGTCATATATTACTCCATCTATAGATTGGAATCTAGAGAATCCTTAATACATCCTCTATAGTAATGGTCACCTCGCCCATAAGTAGGATGAAGGAGCTATGCTCGCTATGCCACAACTCAACCAATGTTGTCATTGTAACCAAGTTTTCCCTAAACTCAAGAATATAGGTCATGTTCCAAAGGCCCACTGCTCTTAGGAATGCCTCATCCATCTTGCTAAGCTTCGATTATAGCAACATCATCACTAGATCTTGCTCTCAAAATATAAGCCACTCTAGGTCCTCATGCATCCATTAATTACATGACATTTGTTATACCCCATCTTATTGTTATTGAGTTAATTTTACCTTCATAAGTAAATATGATGATAGATGTTAATTGTGACCTTAATATGATTACCAACTAAATGAAATATGGAAATATGCATAATATGTTGTTTCTTTGGAATGAATGATTATGGTTACATTGATGAAATAAGATGAAATAATATGTATTATAATTTGAACATTCTAAATGCTTTGTCGATACAAATGTTTTATAATGCAAATGGATTTTTTATGAATGTATAACTACCTTTGTGTTGCACTAAGCTGAATGGAGGAACAAGTTGAGCCTCTGGAAGAGAGGGGATTGGTCTGGTAACCTTTGATAAGACCTAAATTGAGCTTTCACACACATTCACCAATAGTATAGTAGAGTTGAGTCAATAGTTTGGGAAAATGGTAAGTTATCCTTAGCCTTACTTGAGTATGATTCAAAAGACATTATGATCTTGTCTGTGAATGTTTAGATTTGGGTTATGTGTTTATATGTCAAGTGAAATTCTTTCCTTGTATGTTCATACTTACGTGTAGTTGATGAAATATATACACATTTCGTGTATATATATATCAATCAATGGTTATGAGTATGAGTATTTTTATAAAGATATAGAAATAATAATATTATGTATATATATAGTATATATATTAATATATATGTATTAAGCAATAGAGTTTCATATATATAAATATATATATATGGATGGTGGCTATTTCTTTTTATATTAAAGGTCATATAGGGAGTGAGATTTTCATTATAACCAACATCCATGCCTTCATTAAGCCGCATCATGAAGATGCATCACTTGATTTATGAATTGTAATCTAGCACATAGGATATACTAAGCCTTTTATATAGTAAATAAATCTTGAAACAAGCTTAGCACATGGACTAAGCGTTGTATTGATGTATGCTAGATAGTGAATAATTAAAGACTCAGTAAACAAGAGTAGTTGCCTATAATAGAGGTGTAGAAAATGTAACTCTTGAATGCATTGAGTAAAGGAAAAAGATGAAATCGATAAAATGATGAATAATGTGAAACCATTGGTGATATATAAGTAATAAAAATGTTGCACAAACAAAAGAATGCAATGTTGTTATAGGCACATAGATATTTAACCAAGTTATTACGTTTTAAGTAACTACCAAAGACTTTGTCAAAGAAAAAAAATATCAAATGCTTATACTTAGGTAATAGCTGACTAAGTCAAATATAAAACCATCGACCAAGTAATGTGGAATAAATAGCATAAGGTGGTACCAAGCTAGAAAAGAAATAGATTGAATACAAGTCTATTCACAATATGAATTTCCAGATTATTAAGAATATAAAATAAATGGAATAAATCAAGAGTGCAACTATCTTTGTAGGTCAATTTGTAGGGAAACATATACCTTGCATTTCTAATTGTCTTTCTTTCTATTTGTTTGTGATGAGTGACTCATTCACTTGGTCATTTATATGTTCCTTGTGCATCATTTTTATCTAACACCTTTTAAATACCTTACTCAGTTGAATCAATTGAGCTTAGAAGTGTCAATTCCCATGCCCAATTTTTAGCCTTTAGTTGTTGATTTTTGTGTATAAATAGAGGAGCTATTTACCTCATTAGGGAACATGCATATACTTGCATTCTGTTGTTATTATCTTAAGTTGTTCTAATCTTCTAAGGTTGAGAGAGAGTTTGCGAGAGTACTTGTGTGAGGATTTGTAAGTGGTTTTGTGAGAAATTGTGAAGAGCTTTTGGAGAGGGATAGTGATCTAGTGCTAAAGTTGATTTTGGAGGAAGCCAAGCTAGGATTCTAGGTTATTAGCTCATATAAATAGGCATGTTGACTTATAATATTTAATGTTTTAATACTTTTGAAAAGATTGAATGCCTTTGATTGCTTGTTTGGAAAAATGTGAATTGTTTGCCATGAAATGGTTATTATATTCTTTGATTACATAGGAAAGGTTCTTGATGAATCTTTCTTAGGAAAATTATATTACTTGATTTTTTGAATATATATTCCATAGTATGGAATGGATGTATATAATAATATTCAATACTATATTAAAATAGAGCTTATATAAGTTGACGCTTAATTTGTGAAGTTAGAAAATAGAGTTACTTGAGTTACGTTGGAATCTATAAGTAGAAATGTCAACATTATTAGGCTACGATGATATGCAAACCTTGATTGATAATCTTTATTTGTGAATGATAACTGTTACCTAATTTTCACCCTTAGGCTCAATCAGGCAGAATATCATGTGACAGAGGTTTGAGAAGGCCAAATGGAACATTTGCATTAAGGGTTATTTCATGCATCTGATGACATTTCACAAAGAGTTCAGTTAAGGGGCCTGCTCTATTGGAATTATGCCTCAGTAGTTATAGGCTCAGCCTACATTAGAGCCAAGTCGGGATGACATCTTCATTGTCTGGCCAACTAGCTACTTTGTTACTTTCTATTTTGAATAGGTCGCTGTGACCTAGCTTCTATCCTGCCGAACAAAGCTGCAGAGCCTATTGCTGTGATAGGAAGGGTTCGATATGATCTCTTGTCGCATCAGGATCTTTGGTTGATAGGCCATTCAATCGTCAGTCAGTGAGACTCATGGCGACCATGGGCTTCAGGATAACAAAGCGGCTCGGTGAGAAGTCCCAGCGAAGAGTTGATGTCTCACAGATAGCAGCCAGTTTAAAAGCCATCAGGGAAGCTCTCGCCAGAAGAAAGACTGTCAGTAAGAAGTCTTACCAACATCAAAAGGTCACACCGACTGCATTCCTTCAGGGTAAGTCCTAGCACTCGGTGAGAAGTCCCAGTGAAACTAACATGTCTCACCAATAGTGCCTTATGTTGAAGTCTTTGGCATGGCAATTTGAGCTCGCCAAGAGGTCTCGGGGACCTGGAGGTGCTTTGGTGAGAACAATGAACTCAATGAAAGTCCCCCTGACAGAGGGATAGGCTCTCAGCAAAGGTTGGTCCATTTGCCATGAGGTCTTACCGAGGATAAAAACTCTCCCCGACACAAAAAGAAGAAGGCCCTCAGTTCGACTAAGGGATCTCGCTGAGATGTCTCGGCGATTACAAAAGGTCTCCCCGAAACAAAGAGCTTAGAAAAAGCGAGGGGCTAGAAGGAAAAGAGGTCTCGATGAGCGGAGGATCTCTTGCCAAAGAATGAAAAGGGGGCCTCGATATGTTTTCCTTCGGCAAGAGTCTTGCCCACCACAAAAGACTTCGCCGAGAATGTTTGATATCGGCGTAAGGTCATGCCGAAGTGGAGATGTCTCCCTGATAGGAAAGGGAACCCATCGAAAGACAAAATGAAGGGAGGTCTCAGCAACCTGATAAGTCTCACCAATGAGAATGGCCTTCAGTATAGCATTCCAAGTTGGAGAAAGGTCCCCCTAACTCGACAATGTCTCGCTGACAAATGGAGCTCGGCATAAGTTATTGCATTTGGCATAATGTCTTGTTGAAGGATGAAGGTCAAACTGAAGAAAGCCACCAGTCTCGCCAATAAAGTCATATCGATGTGAGGTTTGGCCGACATAAAGGAGTCTTGGCGAATGGGAAAGATCTTCGGTGTAACACGTGAGGCCGGGGGAAGTCTACAAGATGTCTCGGTGATCAAGGAAGTCTCAGTGATGGAATGGGAATCAGTATGACCGATGGGCTGCGCTAGGATGTCTTCCCGACTTACCACAGTATTGCTGAAGACAAATAAGGAGGGCTCAAAAATCAAGGAAGTCTTAGCGAAACAAAAGGGAGCTCAGGTAGAATGAGGAGTTCAACATATGGTCTCAGCGACATCAAGGGGTCACGCCGACAGTAGTTGAAGAGAAA
Source organism: Sequoia sempervirens (assembly GCA_007258455.2). NCBI lineage: Eukaryota > Viridiplantae > Streptophyta > Pinopsida > Cupressales > Cupressaceae > Sequoia > Sequoia sempervirens. Next base: position 677,517,787 of record VDFB02271358.1, read on the forward strand.
AGGATCAACAGAAGATGTTGATTTCGGCGAAGGTTGGTGGGATCATTGTGAAGTCTCAGCGATGCAAAGGGTCTTTCCGATGCAAAATGAGCCCAAGGAGGAAAAGAGAGATCGACAAGAGGTCTCCCCAACATAAATGATATCGACAGAGCTCCCAGTTGTCGCGGTAACGTCTTATCGGCACAATGTAGTCTCAGTGAAAGGAGGAACATCGGCAAGACAATGAGCCTCGCTATGAAGTTTTCCTGCCTAGAGATCGGTGGATTGGAATGCATTTGGGGTGATATCAATAAGCTCTTGCCGAAACGATAAGGGGGTTCTCAGGGTAACGTTTTTCCTTCAGTAAATCATCTCACCGACAATTGGCTATCTTGGCGACCATAGAGGCAACATCAGTATGAATTTTGAAGCTTGATAAAGACTCTCATCGATGTTTCCATGTTGTGATGATAGCTACTGAGGGACATGATCGCATCGATGAGACACTTCCAGTGTCTCACCGAGATACAATTTCAACTAAACGAGTTTTTGACCAGAGGGGAGTCTGCATGTAGTGTGCCCAGCCAATCAAGGAGAGCTATGGCTGAATCGTTGGCAGCTTGACCAGTGCCAAGAGAATCAACAGAATGAGAACCAACGTGTATCTAGTCCGGACTCAAGAGCATTCAAGGTGCTCAATAGGGGGATTCAGTAGGTGGACACAAGGAGCAGAAGTAAATACACCCGGTAGCTTCAAAAGATCTAAGGGGTTTCTCCAGGCAGTAGTCTTTCACCGACACACACAGCAAGGACGCGTAGGGGTGCAACATTTAATTCAATCAAAAGATCTATGGGAGATCTTTCTGGGACTGATATTTTTTGTAAAGCCCTAAGGGGCCGAGATCTTTTCTGTATATAAGGCATTTTTTGCCTTTTTGAAAAAGAGTTTCGATGTATGCTCCTCTGAAGTCTGTGACCCTTTTTGCAGTTCTCTCTCAGACTAGCACATTTTTGTAACTCAAATTGGAACATAATATACAAAAGCTACCTAGATTACCATTGATGGCCCACCATTTTTTTTTCCTTCTGATTCTTGTGAAGTATTGTGCATTATTTTTTGATTCATTGAGCTACTTAGTGAAATATTCTCTTTCCTTATAGATTTTGTTTCATGTCATGCCTTTCTTTGCAGAAGTAGTATCATGTAGGTTACAAAATGTGTTTACTTAATCCTACACATGAGCTTCTAGTTTGTGAAAATCTACCTTTCCTTCTTGAAGGCATGTGGATGTCAAACCTGTTTGAATGTGTGATCTACAGGATCTTGTTGTGCAGTCTCATGGCTGTCACCAGTATTCAAGTGTAGCTCAAGTATCTCATTGTTCCTATCATTTCGGTGCATCACCTTAGAGTTTAATTTTCATTTTTATGCATTATCTCTCTCCCTTTTCCTTCAAAAAATCAGTAGTTTTAGGTGATACCCAAAGGAAGCCGGCCTTCTTCGGAGGTTGACCTCTACCTATAAAGAAACCCACATCTTTAGAGGTCTTCCCATGTTACACTGAGGCATTGAACATCAGGTTCAACAAGGGTGCAACTCCAGGTGATAATAGTTTTTGGCACACCTGGTGGGACCGTGAACTGCTTCTTAGTTCATGTTTATGCATTTTATTGCTGCTGTTTGGTGTTTACAACAATAGTTTCAGTCTTTCAGAGGAATTTTCTTTACATACCTGGTGACTCCAAGCTCAAATCTTCTGGTTTCACAGGCACAAGTCTTGGTATGTCTCAAAATAATCTATTAATTTTGAGTTTTCCAGCTCTTTGACTGAAAATATGTCAAGTAATTATGAAGATGCTTATTATTACCCTCCATATCATGAGTATGTTGCTCCTACACATCCATATCAGAGTATATTGGACTTCTCCAATAGATTGACCATACATTGTGGTATCTCAGTCAAGTTCTTCACAATATGAAGATTAATGATATTAGTAAGGTGCTTGTACGTCTATCTAAGATGTTGGTTAAGATCAAGATGCAGCAGGGTACCATTATGCAACAGAAAGAGGTGTCTGAGCAAGTCTGATTTTATGATCAAGAAAGAGTGGCAAAAAGAATCCGGTTCGAGGAAGGCCTTGAACAAGAAATAGTTGCTAAGGAAGAACAAATGAAGCTACTCTCTACTAAGGTGTAGAACACTCAAGCTTATTCAGATTATCAACACCAATTAATGGAGGAGTTGCAAAATAAGCGATTGGAAGAGAACCTTGCCCAACAGCTAGCTGCAAAGGAGGTAGAAAGGAGGCTAATTTTTTTTGAACAAGAGGTTCCCAAGTACAGCTTTTCCAGCTATAGGCAAAGTCAGCATCTTGACTCCCCTAGTAAGTCTTCTTAGCTTGAAATTCCAAGATATAAGGGATTCAATTCGATGGAAGAGAATGTAGTACCTGAACAAGATTAGTCCATCATCCCTCAAGAGCAACCCAGTGATCATGTTGGTTTAGTCACTATGGGGGAGGATAGAATCCCAAATCTATTACATCTAGCCATGGAAGAATATAGAAGACAACAACAACAAATGATTGAACAACAAGAAAGCATGGGTGGGTTGCTTATTGACAATAATAAGCAAGACAATAGGGCCTCAATTCAGAAAGAACAGCCTGAGATTGAACCTGATATTAGCTTTGATGTTTTTGAACATGTTGGGGTTGGAAAAGCCACTATTGAGTTTTTTGAGGAGGAAGCTAACTTTGATCCTTGTGAAGACTCAGAAGTAGTTGATAGTCATGATGAACTAGGACAACAGGTTCATGAACTTGAACAAATGCTGAAACATCAGGAGGAGCCTAATGAGCCTGATTTGCAAGGTTATAACTGGTTGGAGGGGCTTCCATTCCATTATGCAGAGGAGCTTGAGGCTACATCATTGCTTGAATTGTTGCCCCCCTTTATTGAGGAAAACAAGCCTAAATCAGAATGTAACTCTTCCAGTGATGATGAGAATTATGAGCAGCTTCCTTTCTGGTCTATAAGGGAGCCTGAGGTTGATGAATTGATTAAAGATGTATCAGAGGAAGCTATCTCTCTATTCTTCATTAAAGAAATAAATGTTCATTTAGGAAAGCATGAACATACTGAAGAGGTTTCTATTCTTTCACCAATTCAGTCATAGAGATTAGATCTTCCCAGCCAGCAAGGTGATAGAATGGCAGCTCATGAGCAAAAGATTAGCAAGGAAAGTGCAAACTTTTCCTTTGCTAAAGGCTTCCCTATCAGGCATCTAGCCAAAATGGAGACCAGTAAAGATATTGATACCTTCTTACACCCAAGCATGAGGGTACAACTATGGAGGAACACACTCAAGTTACCTTTCCACCCCAGAACGAGAATGTTCACATTCTGTATGAAAAGGTTAGTAAACTTGAATATGTTTTGCAAGAGATCTTACAACCATCCGTTGAAGTGTCATGCATGCTTCATTTCTCTTTAGTTGTTCTCTAGTGTGGCAAACATTGTAAATTTTTTAGAAAGGGTAGTTATTTTACCCAACCTATCAATGGGTTTGTTTGACCAATTTCTTGTTGGTTAGTGTAGGGTAGGTTTAGGTGTAGTCTACATTCCCTAAGTGCTATTTCAACATAGTTAAATAGTTTCCCTTCTGTAGTTTACTTGTTTTTAATAAGTTTCCAAGTGATCTAGTGAGTCTCAAAATGAGTTACAGCCATGCACAAAGCTGCTCTTGATCTTTTCTGAGTTTTCCCAATGAATCCATGCCCAATGGATAGGCCTAGGCTATTGGTCTTTATTTTTAGTAGGAAAACATCCAACAAAGGTCACCAGAAATGTTACCTAATTTTCACCCTTAGGCTCAATCAGGCAGAATATCATGTGACAGAGGCTCGAGAAGGCCAAATGGAACATTTGCATTGAGGGTTATTTCATGCATCTAATGACATTTCACAAAGAGTTCAGTTAAGGGGTCTACTTTTTTGGAATTATGCCTTAGTAGTTATAGGCTCAACCTCCATTAGAGCCAAGTCGGCATGAAATCTTCACTATATGGCCGACTAGCTACTTTGTTACTTTCTGTTTTGAACAGGTCGTTGTGACCTAGCTTCTGTCCTGCTGAACAAAGCTGCAGAGCCTATCACTGTGACATGAAGGGTTTGGTGTGACCTCTTGTCACGTTAGGATCTTTGGCCCATAGGCCATTCAATTGTCAGTCGGCGAGACTCATGGCGACCATGGGCTTCAGGATAACAAAGTGGCTCAGTGAGAAGTCCTAGCGAAGAGTTGATGTCTCGCCAATAGCAGCCGGTTTAAAATCGATCGAGGAAGCTCTCGCCAGAAGAAAGATTGTTGGTAAGAAGTCTTACCGACATCAAAAGGTCACACTGACTGCATTCCTTTGGGGTAAGTCCTAGTGCTCGGTGAGAAGTCCCAGCGAAACTAACATGTCTCGCCGACAGTGCCTTATGTTGAAGTCTTTAGCATGGCAATTTGAGCTCGCCAAGAGGTCTCGATGACCTAGAGGTGCTTTGGTGATAGAAATGAGCTCGGTGAAGGTACCCCCAATAGAGGGATAGGCTCTCAGCAAAGGTTGGTCCCTTCACCATGAGGTCTTACCGAGGATAAAAACTCTCCCCGACACAAAAAGAAGAAGGCCCTTGGTATGACTAAGGGATCTTGCTGAGATGTCTCAGCGATTACAAAAGGTCTCCCCAAAACAAAGAGCTTAGCAAAAGCGAGGGGCTAGAAGGAAAAGAGGTCTCAGCGAGTGGAGGATGTCTTGCCGAAGAATGAAAAGGGGGCCTCGATATGTTTGCCTTTGGCAAGAGTCTCGCCGACCACGAAAGACTTTGCCGAGAACATTTGATATCAACGTAAGGTCATGCCGAAGTGGAGATGTCTCCCCGATAGGAAAGGGAACCCACTGAAAGAAAAAATGAAGGGAGAAAGTCTCAACAACCCGATAAGTCTCACCGATGAGAATGGCCTTCGGTATAGCATTCCAAGTCAGAGAAAGGTCCCCCCAACTCGGTGATGTCTCGCCGACAAATGGAGCTCAACATAAGTTATTGCATTTGGCATAATGTCTTGCCGAAGGATGAAGGTCACACCGAAGAAAGCCAGCGGTCCCACCAATAAAGTCATATTGATGTGAGGTTTGGCTGATGGAAAGGAGTCTTGGCGAATAGGAAAGATCTTTGGTGTAACATGTGAGGCCGGGGGAAGTCTCCAAGATGTCTCAGTGATCAAGGAAGTCTCAGCGATGGAATGGGAATCAGTATGATTGATGGGCTGCACCAGGATGTCTTCCTGACTTACCACGGTCTTGCCAAAGAAAAATAAGGAGGGCTCAGCGATCAAGGAAGTCTCAGCGAAACAAAAGGGAGCTTGGGTAGAATGAGGAGTTCGACATATAGTCTCGGTGATATCAAGGGGTCACACCATCAGTAGTTGAAGAGAAAAGGATCGAAAAAAGATGTTGATTTCAGTGAAGGTTGGTGGGATCGCCGTGAAGGCTCAGCGATGCAAAGGGTCTTTCTGATGTAGAATGAGCCCGAGGAGGAAAAGAGAGATCCGCAAGAGGTCTCCCCAACATAAATTATATCGGCAGAGCTCCTAGCTGTCGTGATAATGTCTTATCGACATGGTGTAGTCTCAGCGAAAGGAGGAACATCGGCAAGACAATGAGCGTCGCTATGAAGTCTTCCCGACTTGATAATGTCTCTCCAAAGGAAATCTGGAGCTCGGTGGAGTGGAATGCATTTGGGGTGATATCAATAAGCTCTTGCTAGAATGATAAGGGGGTTCTTGGGGTAACATTTTGCCTTTGGTAAATTGTCTTACCGATAATTGGCTGTCTTGGCGACCACAGAGGCAACATCAGTATGAATTTTGAAGCTCGATAAAGACTCTCATTGATGTTTCCACATCGTGCCGATAGTTGCTGAGGGACATGATCGCATCGGTGAGACACTTCCAGTGTCTCGCTGAGATGCGATTTTGATTGAATGAGTTTTTGATCAGAGGGGAGTCTGGATGTAGTGTGCCTAGCCAATCAAGGAGAGCTATGGGTGAATCATTGGCAACTTGACCAGTGCCAAGAGAATCAATAGAATGAGAACCAACGTGTATCTATTTTGGACTCAAGAGCATTCAAGGCACTCAACATGGGAATTCAGTAGGTGGACACAAGGAGCAGAAGTAAATACACCCGATAGCTTCAAAAGATCTAAGGGGTTTCTCGAGGTAGTAGTCTTTCACCGACACACATAGCAAGGACGCGTAGGGGTGCAACATTTAATTCAATCAAAAGATCTATGGGAGATCTTTCTAGGACTGATATTTTTTGTAAAGCCCTAAGGGGCCGAGATCTTTTCTGTATATAAGGCATTTTTTGCCTTTTTGGAAAGGAGTTCCGATGTATGCTCCTCTGAAGTCTGTGACCCTTTTTGCAGTCCTCTCTCAGACTAGCACATTTCTATAACTCAATTTGGAACATAATATACAAAAGCTACCTTGATTACCATTGATGGCCCACCATTTTTTTTGCCTTCTAATTCTTGTGAAGTATTGTGCATTCTTTTTTGATTCATTGAGCTACTTAGTGAAATATTCTCTTTCCTTATAGCTTTTGTTTCATGTTATGCCTTTCTTTGCAAAAGTAATATCATGTAGGTTACAAACTGTGTTTACTTAATCCTACACATGAGCTTCTAGTTTGTGAAAATCTGCCTTTCCTTCTTGAAGGCATGTGCATGTCAAACCTATTTGAATGTGTGATCTACAAGATCTTGTTGTGCAGTCTCATGGCTATCACCAGTATTTAAGTGTAGCTTGAGTATCTCATTGTTCCTGTCATTTCAGTGCATCACCTTAGAGTTTAATTTTCATTTTTATGCATTATCTCTCTCCCTTTTCCTTCAAAAAATTAGTAGTTTTAGGTGATACCCAAAGAAAGCTGACCTTCTCTGGAGTTTGACCTCTGCCTATAAAGAAACCCACATCTTTAGAGGTCTTCCCATGTTACACTGAGGTGTTGAACATTAGGTTCAACAAGGGTGCAACTCCAGGTGATAACAATAACAACTTTCCACAATCCATAGTGATAAATGCTTGAAGGTTTTTGGATTTTATTGTGTGAATATTTTTGCATTGACGTTTCAGATCACACTTTGTGATCCATCATCGGGATGAAATTTTTTCCTTGAGCTCTCAATTCCATCCTGATGATGGATGTAGAGTGTGATATGAAACATTGATGCAAAATATTCACACAATCAAATCCAACAACCTTCAAGCAATTAATCTTTATTTGATTGATTACTCATTTCTCCTAGAAAGTAGGAAGAAATTCTTATTCCTGGTATTAGGGTATAAACTTGAAGGTTATATCGATATTCAATGATAGGGTTGATAGTTGCATTTTATGGTTATGCTATTATTTTGAATTAGTGTCTATTCATATAATTTTGAAAGGGAACTCACATACTAGCAAACCAAAGCCATGGTGAGTAGAGAACTTGTAGGTGAAAAAGCACAAACCCTTCTCATGCTAATGCCCTCCATATTTTACACAAATATAGTGAACATGAGAATATTTGTGATATTTTGAAGAGAGACTTTTATAATGGTCGCTTGATTGTTGCACTACTTTGTTGGAAATCCTATGTTAGGAATAACCTATTTTGTAGGGTTGTTTATTTGATTATTGATTGAAGCAAATAAGTCGAGGTTCACCTATATGATCTAATTGATTATTGTATTGTTGATTAGACTTTCAATTGGAGTTGATTTATTGCTAAGTCCATACTTTTGAGTGAGTCCTTTATCGATATAATTATTCATTTGATTGGGGTAATTTATTGTTGAGATTATACTTTGATTGAAGTTATTTATTATTGAAGGTTATACTTTTAAATTGAGGTCATTTATTGTTGAGTTTATACTTTTGAGGGAGTCATTTAATGTTGAGATAAACCCTAGATTGGAGACTTATATAGTTGTGATTGTACCTTTGGTACTACTGATGAGCCTAGTTTTTGGTCAAAATTTGGGTAGATTTGTCATCCTTTTTTCTGGCAGTGTCATGAACTTTAGTAGTTAAATGTTAATATTTACATAATGTTTCCCTCAAGCCATTGCCATTGGGTTTAATCCTATCTCTGTGAAGTTTTAATGACATTGGCATATTATGCGGATTATCTATATTGATTTTGCGTATGGTTGATGAATGTTCTTTAAGTTGATTATAGATGTGCAATTATTATGCGTACGAACACTGCTATGTAGGACACAATTTGTGGATGCTAAGTTGAGAAAGGAAACCAATAGATGGTCATGTAGGGGAATCATTCAAAAGAGTCAACTAAAGGACAACGACAACATATTCCCCATGACAGTCAATTGTAACTGCCTTGTATTTATGGCATTGAGAAATTACGGGCATTACTACAACACTGAGTCCACATTTGGGCATGCATGTCTGACTGGATTCCCTGCAGACGTAACCATTCTGCTACTTCTTTCCTCATTTTCCCTAAATGGCATCCTCTCAATTAGTGAGAGTTGACTACTTTATTTAGTTGGTAGTATAAATAAGGATTTGAGTCTTCTTCTTGGAGGTTCTTAGGTTCTTGATTGTCATTGTTACATGATATCAATGATGTATTAAGAATTCTCCACTTTTCAATATAGCCATGCTGGTACTTTTACACATTTTTCAGTGAATGAGATGATAGTATGAATTTAAGAATTTGAGTTTGTATTATTCTTAGTGGATAATCATCCAAGGGGTCCCACTTGGTGAGTAATATGTTCTTTAGAGTAATTAGTTTAGTTATTATTTCCTATTCTGTACTTAGTTCAAAATCTGGCATCGACTATTCCTACAACCACTAGAACTCTATTATGTGTCTGCTCCTATAGTCAAAGAAAATAGAGTAGTTTCCTTTCCATTCACCCAAATCTTTATTCTTGCTCTGTATTTCAAGTTGTTGGTTGATGTTCAACATTTTCTTTATTTCCTTTCAGCTATTTACTTTCAGTATTGTGTTTCTTAGCTGTAGGATGCAATGACTACTTGAGTCCCTAGTGCACATACAGTGCTGACCCATTTCAAGTTCACGTCCCTGGGTTGAAAAGTTAAATGCACTTTCATGATGATTGAATGGTTATTCAAGTTAGATGTCCAATCTCTAAATCAAGGCTATAAAGGCTTAGTTATGAGATCATCCAAGGAGGACGACGTTTTTGGCACCATTGTTGGGGATGGTGTCAAGCTAGGAAGTTCTTTGGAGTCATTGATAGTTTATCTACTATAGCATTTCTCTTGGGTTGTTCTTAGAGTACCCCCCTTTTCTTAGATAGGTAATGATCTACTATTCTTTTGCTCATTCTTTGTGTGAGTTAGCTAATGTTGAGTTGATACTTCATTCTTTCTTCTTAATGATCTTGATCCATTTCAACTAGCTGAGCTTCCAAATCTACCTAGAAACGAAGAAGAAGAGGAACCATTCCCCTTTGCTGATGCATATCTTGACCTAACTAGTTCTGAAGCCTCCATTAAAGACCAAAAATAGATTGATATCCCCTTTGCCTTGGGAATTTATCAAGAAGACATAGGTGATACCTTCTTGTCTGAGTTTGAAATGCTCTACAGAAGTTATGACTATACCACCAATGCTCCTAGGGTTGAGCTATTTCCTACCACTTTAACAAAAGCTGCACTAAGATGGTTTACGAGTTTAGGAAAAGACACTATAGAAACTTGGGAAGATATGAAGACAAAGTTCCGTGGAAAATACAAGGAATATTGTAGGGGAAGTGATACAAGAGGAGGTAATTTCTTTAGGATGCAGTAGAAGGAGGATGAGAGCTTGGAGGATTACATCTCAAGGTTTTTTTTTTGCATGCAAAAATATCCACACCATACACTCAATGAAGAATAAAAAAAGCTGATTTTCTTGAAGGGAATCAATGAGAGTTGCATTGATGCTTTGGGCCTAATGATGGGAGGAGATATCACTTAAGTTCCTTGGGAAGATATCCAGAAAATATGTGAGAACTATTCCACAACAACTTCAATGGAAGGGAGAGCTTACTAGAATTTTGTTGGTAAGTCATACCAGTGGAGTTTCAAGGATGGAGATTACTAATTTGTTGGTAGAGTTCAAGCAAGATATTACAAACAATCTAGCTACTCAACTGGATACACTCCAGGCCAAAGACAAACATGAGGAGGTAGAGGCAACATTGAGAAAATACTACCCTCATTATATACAAAAGAAGAAGGATTGTAGATGCAAGATGGTGGCTAATAGTAAAAGCAAGATTCCACTTGAGCTCAAAAAAATTTAGATTGAGGAAGGTCAAGGATACCTTGTTGTAGAAAGGGAGTCAGGGGCTCCAAGACAAGGTATGTCACTAGATCCACTATTTTTTTTGGGCCAAACTAGACAATCAGTTACATGCAGCCATATTCTCAACCCTAGCAACCTACTGTAACACCTCCACCTAATAATTCAAGCCCCAATGCACCTAGACCTACTTAGCTACTAGCTTTTCCCACACCCAATCCAAATAAAAAACCATAGTAGCACCCTGCATGTTTTTTTGATTCAAATCAATTTCCTGCATATGCTATGAGTGTAAATGACATCCATTTGCATCCATGAACCAATTTACCAACTCCTTCCACACCCATCATCACTGAGCTAGCTGTGGAAGAGGAAGAGGAACCTCTGAACGATCCTATCCAACTAACTAAACCTCAAAATCCTAAGGAACCCTAGGAGGATATCCTATAATTCTTGGAAGGCCATGATTAGCAACAAAAGATGCTTATATTAGGTGTTAGCTAGGTGACATGACTATTTTTGATGGCAGGAATACTAAAAAGCTCATTCTTTATCCTCCTACTCAGCTGACCATTGATAAAGAGGATTCTATATGGCCACATGTTGGTGAAGAAGCCAAGGAAGTTAACTCAGTGGCTCAGCTCATGATGTTAGGAAAAATCCTTTTTTTGCAACTTCAAGACAAAGATGAAGTGTCATCCAGTATAATTTAGAGCCATTATGAAATGGGAGAAGCATCATCTTCTACTTCTATCAGGACACTTTTGTTTTCTCTTCCTACAACCACTCTTCCTGCAAATGATCTTCCTATGACCTCTCCACTTGCGGATGAACTTCATGCAGCCACTCTTCTTGCAACCACTATATCTACAGAGAAACTTCCTGTAGCAACATGCATGTTCCATACCATGCTATCGTATGAACTCAAGGTACTGTGTATTAATAAAGTAGCTATGATAGGATTGAATATTCTAGTATAGGTGTCTAAAGGAAGATATTTGAATATTAACAAGTTAAGTGAAGGATAGAAATTGCAATTGGTAGACTTACTGAAGTCTCATCAGTATCCATGTGCATGGGACTATCATGATATTTAAGGATTGGATCCTAAGTTCAACACTCATAGGATCTACATCAAAAAATATTGTCAACTACTAAGGCAACCTCAATGAAGGATCAACCCTGCATTAGGAGGAATTGTTAAAATAGAGTTGCAGAAATTATCAATCTATCCTATTTCAAATAGCTAGTGGGTGTCTACATTGGTAATTGTGCCAAAGAAGAAAGGAAAGTGGCTAGTTTGTGTTGATTACAGAAAACTTAATGCTGCCACTAAGAAAGACCATTTTCTCTTGCCTTTTATAGATCAAGTTTTGGACTCACTTGCAGGAAAATGGTACTCTTCTTTCCTAGATGAATTCAGTGGCTACAACCAGATTCCAATTGCACCTAAGGACTAGGATAATATGACCTTCATCTGCTTATGGAGAGTGTATGCTTATTCGATACTTCCTTTTGGCCTATGCAATGCACCTGCAACTTCCCAAAGAGAAGTCATTAGCATATTTTCAAACATCTCCCTTGACTATATGAAGATCTATATGAATGACTTTACCACCTATGGTGCTGATGAAGCATTGGAGAATCTTAGGAAGATCCTATAGGAGTGTGAAAACTAAAACCTATTCTTGAATAGTGAAGAGTGCTTCATGATAATGCAGGAAGGTGTAGTTCTTGGCCACTACATTTCTCACAAAGGAATCCAAGTCAACCCTGCAAAGATTGAGGAAGAGTTCCTGCAACAATTCACCCAACATGCAACATACGAGCTTCCTGCAGTCGAAAGTGGTGGATGTAGCATCCCACGTTCTGACTAAATTAAGGTACGTACTTTTCATAATAAATATTTCAAATTTAAGTGGAAATCCATTTCTTCACCCACCCGCCCATTCGTCAATCCGTATCACCTTTCTCTCTCTTCCATCATTTCATTCTGCCTCACTTTACTTTTCTTCACCTTCATTAATTTCTCAAATATTTCTAGATAGGTGAAATGGTACTTTCTCTCCTTGATCTTTGCAACACATCTTTCATACACTCAGGTATGTATGTGGTAATTCTCATCTCTTAATTTCCTTTTAAGTGCATTTATTTAATCATGGTAGGTTACTATAGGTAATTACATAATATGTCAGTACTTCTTGTCAATTTATTGCTCCCTTCTCAAATGTGTGGACACAGATCCAAATTTAGGTTGGGGGGGAAATAAAAAATGTGAATATACTACCCATGTATCAAATCATAATTTGGCTACACTAGAAAATTTAAATAAGATGATTTGAAAATCTAGCTTGCATGTGTGAAGTGATGTTAACTGAGCCACCAATTTTGCTCTCATTTATCACCCCTTTTTCTTGCCTTAATTCATTAATTTCTCTATTGTAGTCTTGAGTTATAAGCAGTAAATGGTAAAAACAAAGAAAAAGGGGGAAATTCAGTTGACAATGGTAGTGTAAATTTAGTAGAAAGGTGTTGGCTTTTAGACAAGAATTGTAGAGGAAAGAATTTTTTCAGAGTGGCAGTGATTTCAGACAATGGGAGGTGGCTTAATCTAGAATGGGCCCTTAGTTCATGATGTTTGGTTGCAGGATGCATAATGCCTAGAAGAATTTCAATGCTATGGATGGTTTGATTATTTCATGAAGATGGATGGCTTTGACGAGGGAATTGAACTTGAATTTTCTCAATCATTCTCTGAAGGAAAAGCCACAGTCAAAGGGTTAGAAGTGGTGGCAACCGAGGAGAGAATTGTGGAAGTTTTAGGGTTACCTGTAGATGGTGAGCATTACCCTACCTCTAGGGATGCCAGGTTGGCAAGAGAAAAATTTATAGTACATGGCGACCCACCAATTAGCATTGACAAGCAGGGCACAAAAATAATGTCTTTTCCTAAACCATGGAAGCAGGAAACTGTCTACATTATAAGGTATATCACATGTGAGGGACAATTGTCAAACTTGTATGTAGTACATTTCAAGCTCTTGAGCCACATGAGGCACAAAAGGAGGATGAACATGCCCAATGTTCTATACAATCTTCTCTCCATCATTGTAGCTGAAACACAAAAAGGTAGGGACAGCTCTGTCTCCCACCATTGCTTGATAAAATTATTGGTTAAGAAATCTTTGCATAGTGTATCTAAGATGTCCTAGGAAGAATTTTTAAATGTTGAACAATTTAGACCTAAGGAACTGCAACCTATGGTTTTACCCCAACCTTGTAGGGTTAGCAAAAGATTAAGCATAGCTGAAACCTCTTCTGGTGCTAGTTCTAGTGTAGTAGAAGAATCCATAAACATTAGTTCCTCTAAAATAAAGCATTTAGAAAAAGCAAGATCTTCATCTAATTTTGATGATGATGTTCCCTTGCAAACCCTAACAAGAGCTAGGGCATAGAGGAAAGAGGCTGAAACAAGAAAAGAAAAAGAAAAAGCCCAAACACAGCCTATGAAGAAAGAGGTGCCGAGTGCTAGGAAGAGAAAGGATGACCCTATTCATCTTGTAGCCAAAGGAAAACATAAGAGAACCCCTAGGAAGTCAAAACCGGTTGGGCTGACCCTAGGCATCGTGAGACACCACATGGGGACACTGAAGCTCCAATGGAACAAGAGCATGTTGAAGAAAAAGAAAAGGATATATTTGAGAGAGCAACAAAAATAACACAGGCATACCTTGCTAATATTACAGAGGAGTTTGAGGATGAGTAGGGGTTCTTGCAACAAAACCAAGAATAAGGGCAGGAGTTCTTGCAACCACAACAAGTAGCACAACAAGAGCAAAAGAAAAACCAGGAATATGAATTAGAGGTCATGCAACAAGAAGGGGTCAAATAAATAGTACCCTTGCAACCATAGACAATTGGACAACCCGAGTTCATGCAAATAGTACCATATGGGGAGCAACCATCAATAAAAACACTAGTAGGAATCTATAACCCTCCAGATTTTATGATTCATGCTGCAATTTTAAATTTATGGAAAGAAATAGAAAGGAGGAAGAATGGAAACAAGAGACGAAGAGACTGAAAAAGGAAATCCAAGAGAAGGATGAGATTATTGAGGAGAAAAATGAGGAGATTGCTACTTTGAAGAAGAAAGTAGATGACATTGTGATCCTGGTGCCATGAATTCTAGAATGTAGAGCTCCTCTAAGGGTTTATGCCCTACACTTGAAAGATAAATATCTCTCTTTCAAGTTTTCAAAAATTGTTTCAAATTTAAACCCCTCCATTGAAACTCCTACTGAATTCTTTAATGCCTACATGATTTCTTCCCCTGAGATGAAACATTTATTATGTGAATTCTATTTGCACAATTATGTTGTCATGCAGGATCATGATTGGAACCCGTTGCTATATGTTGGGGATATTCAGCTAAGAGCATTTATGTCTTGGGTACAAAATGAGATTAATTGGGGTGAGAAAAACAATGCTTATAATAGAATAGAATCTAACATCCCCTTAGCCATTAGGGCTGAGTCAAGCAACCCAAGGGATATTCGTAGAGAATGGCTTAGGATACTTCTCAGACCAAGCTATGCTAACATAATCATGCCCTAGATTGAAGCTATCTACATTAAATATGAGGTCAAAGCAGCAACAAAAGAGAAGCTCATAAGAGGATACCTATTCCAATGATGGAATAGTTTAACAGATGAACTAAAACAAGTCGAGCCCCATTCTATTCACAATTATGTTGCAACAATGAAACAAATTGACAGGTATATCTAGATTGGTAGAACAAAGGGGAGATTTTGGCTTCCCTTAACTTTCCAGCCACCTATTCTCATGTGGCCATTACCAAATTACAAATTCTACCAATATGATATTGCTACAAAAAGGACAAGGTGGAACAAATTTGACAGATTTGGAGGATTTTATTGGGACCTAGACTCATGCTCTACTGAGATAGATGCTGGCTAGCTAGCAGTTGCAAACATTAGAGCTTTGACCAAACAAAAGAACCCTTCCACTGCTAGAGGACCAACAAGATGTTAGGTTGGGGGGAATGATGAGCCTAGTTTTTGGTCAAATTTTGGGTAGATCTATCATCCTTTTGCTGGAAGTGTCATGAACTTTAGTAGTTAAATGTTAATATTTGCATAATGTTTCCCTCAAACCATTGAGATTGGGATTAATCCTATCTCTATGAAGTTTTAATGACATTGGCATATTATGTGGATTATCTATATTGATTTTGTGTATGGTTGATGAATATTCTTTAAGGTGATTATAGATGTGCAATTATTATGTGTATTGACACTGCTATGTAGGACACAATTTGTGGATGCTAAGTTGAGAAATGAAACCAACAAATAGTCATGTAGGGGAATCATTCAAAGGAGTCAACTAAAGGACGATGACAACGGATTGCCCATGATAGTCAATTGAAACCAACTTGTATTTATGGCATTGAGAAATCACGGGCGTTATTGCAGTGCTGAGTCCACATTTGGGCATGCATGTCTGACTGGATTCCCTGTAGACATAACCATTGTATCGCTCTTTTCCTCATTTTTCCCTAAATGGCATCCTCTCAGTTAGTGAGAGTTGACTGCCATGTTTAGCTGGTTGTATAAATAAGGATTTGAATCTTCTTCTTGTAGGTTCTTAGTTCTTGATTGTTGTTGTTACATGATATCAATGATGTATTAAGCATTCTCCACTTTTCAATATAGCCATGCTGCTACTCTGTTTACACATTTTTCAATGAATGAGATGATAATATGAATTTAAGAATTTGAGTTTGTATTAGTCTTAGTGGATACTCATCCAAGGGGGGCCACTTGGTGAGTAATCCATTCTTTAGAGTAATCAATTTAGTTATTATTTCCTATTTTGTACTTAGTTCAAAATCTGGCATCAACTGTTCTTGCAGCCACTAGAACTCTATTTTGTGTCTGTTCCTGCAACCAAAGTAGACAAAGTAGTTTCTTGTCTATTTGCCCAGATCTTTATTCTTGCTCTGCATTTCAAGTTGTTAGTTAATGTTCAACATTTTCTTTATTTCCTTTCAGCAATTTACTTTTAGTATTGTGTTTCTTAGCTGTAGGATGCAATGACTACTGATCCCCTAGTGTACATATAGTGCTGACCCATGTCAAGTTCACGTCCCTAGGATGACAAGTTAAATGCACCTTCATGATGATTGAATGGCTATTCAGGTTAGATGTCCAGTCTTTGAATCAAGGCTATAAAGGTTTAGTTATGAGATCATCCAAGAAGGCCAACAACTAGAGTCATTAATAATGTGACCTTATGATAATTTCTATGGTTGATTAGTAAGAGTGAGTTACCTTGAATTACTTAAGTAGATGAGTTTTAGATAACATAGAAGTAATAGGTTATTCCTAGGGTTAGGATAATCGAATGAAGGGGATATCCTATGCATAGGGTATGGATGGTCATATATAAACAGAGCTAGGGTAGTGGGTGAGCATGTGATGTACACTTTGAAATTAAGAGTGATGAGTAATTTGACCAAAGTAGTATAATTTGCCATTGTTTACACTGTCAATTCACTTGGTTTCCACAATTTATGTCTTGGATAGAGGGAATGTCATATGTTTCAGTTCTAGCCATTGTATGACAAATCTAGATATTTTTAGGACTGATGCAGGAGCATCTAGGGTGTAAGAGTAATCTTGCATCACCCAAAAAAAGAAATGTTGTTTCTTTTCAATAAGGGCTAAATTTGGTAGGGTTACTATTTTTGTAAGTTTGCATCTATGCACAGTTGGACATGAAATCTTACACAAACCTCCATAATGGTAAATTGAAGCCAATGGAAAAGAAATCACTTCAATACCAATTGTCATTTGAGAGATATTAAAATTTTAATTTTCAAAAATCCTAGTAAAATCTTCGGGGTCAATTTTGAGGCACTTGGAGGCTCCAGATGGGCCTAAAAATTGATAGAGAACAAAAGTATTTGGCCTTAGGCCCTAATTTTTGGCACAAGATTTCTTGAGACCTTTTTGAAAAGATATTATAATAGAAAATATAACGATCGGATCAAAATTTATGACCCCATGAATTTGTAATACCAAAATTAATAAAATTTCAAAATATCTTCCTAGGGAAGTTACACTTTCCAGAAGATTCTAGGGTAGTTACACTTTCTAGAATATTCTAGGGTGGTTACACCTTTCAAATAAAGGATGCAAGGGGAGGCTACAGGGAGGAGGCAAGAGTAGAGTAGATGGTGGCTCTAATTTGTAGATTTATGTAATTAGAAAGCCCATGTGATGACAAATATAATGTTGTAATTTCATTTTCATTTCAGTGTTAATAAAAAATATTTGCTTTCCTTCTTGCATTTTGTTTTTGCCATTATCTGTTGTTTTTCTGAGTTTTAGATTGTACGGGAAGTACCCTTCATCAAGTGGTATCAGAGCTAGGTTTTCTTGAGTGTGTAAACAAATCACCAAATGTGAGGTAGTTTGCACTAGGACTTTTGGTTTTGGGTTTGTGAGAAAAGATGCCTCCACAAAGAAACTGTGTTGGAAGAAATGTTGGGGTAATAGAAGAGGGTTTTAGAGCCCTCTAGAGACAAGTTCAAGCACTACAAGAGGAGCTACGTAGGGGAGCTAATGTCAGAAGAAGAGATGAAAGTGAGGATGAGGTTGAAGATGCAGAGCCATTCGAAGAGGAAGCACATGATGAAATGGATCCCGAAGAAGTCAGACTGATTAGGGCCATTTCCAAGATTGGAAAGAGGCCAAAGATAGAAGTTTCTAATTTTTTATGGAAACCTAAATTGAGAGGAGTTGATCGATTGGATCAATGACATGGAAGAGTATTTTGAGTATGAGAAAATAGAAGACCTAGATAGGGTCAAATTTGCAAAGGCCAAATTGAAAGGCCATGCTAGCATATGGTGGAAAGAAGTCTAGTTGGAAAGAAATAGAAGAGGAAAAGAGAAAGTAACAAGATGGGATCGAATGGTGGAAAAATTGAAAAGATAGTTCATTCCCGAGGACTATGAGTTGGATTTGTTGAAGAAGATGCAAGGGTTGAAACAAGTAGGAAAATCTATTAAGGAGTATACAGAATAATTCTACCGATTCCTGATTAGAACAGGTCATTTTGAGGCCAACAAGGTGAAAGTTTCCCGTTACATAAATGAGTTCAAGCCGAGAATTCAAGAAGACCTGAGTTTGGTAAAAATGTCTACCATTGAAGATGCATATCATTTTTCTTTGAAGGTAGAAGAGAAGTTGAATAAGAGGTTTGAAAGTAAACAAAAACGTGGAGGTCATGATGGAAGGACTAGTGGATGGTCATGTGGAGGTCGAAATGAAGACCAAAATAAGGGAAAAGGATATAGTAGCAGCCAGAACCAAAAAAAAGATAGCACCTATCGTCCTCATAATGGAGACCAAAGAGGAAGAGGAAGATCTAGGCAAGGACTAGGGAGAGGATGATTTCATGGAACCTTTTTCCAATGTGGAGAAGAAGGGAATAGGGCATATGAGTGTCCTTAACATCAAGGAAGAACAAATAGAATACCTAAGGGTAATGCACGAGTTGCACATGTAGACGAAGATGCCGAGTCTTCACATTTTGAGGATGCAGAAAGAGGAGAGGTTCTTGTTACTAGAAGAGCCTTGTTGAATGAGGACAAAGAGCCAAATCAAAGGAATAATTTGTTTCGCACTAGATGTAAGTGTGAAGGTAAAGTTTGCAATGTTATTATTGATGGAGGTAGTACTAATAACCTTGTTTCAAATGAGATGGTTAGTAAGTTGTAGTTGGAGAGAAGAAGGCATCCAAATCCATACCGGATTGCTTTGTTGTAGAAGTACCATAAAGCTTTGGTAAATGAACAATGTCTGGTAAAGTTCAAGATTTGAAATTACCATTATGAGGTATTGTGTGATATTATGGCTATGGATGTTTGTCATATGTTGTTAGGTAGACCATGGCAGTTTGATCAGTGAGTAGTACATGATGGACATGCCAACACCTATTCTTTGACAAAGGATGGAGTTTGTCATAAGTTGAAGCCCTTGAAAAAAGCAGAGGAAAAGGTCTACAACAATGCAAGAATTTATTTGGTTGATGGAAGAAAGTTCCTAGAAGGTATGAAGCATGAGCATATGTGTTTTTCATTGATCCCGAGAGTTGATAAAGAAGATACTATTGAAGTACCTATAGGGGTTTCAATTTGTTGAATGAGTTTCAAGCTATTATTTTTGATAGCGTACTTGAAGGTTTTCCTCTGGTAAGAAAGATTAGTCATCAAATGGGCCTAATTCTTGGAGCTAGTTCGCTGAATAAGGCAACTCATCATATGACTCCAGTAGAGAGAGAAGAGTTGAATAGACAAGTGTAAGAGTTGTTGCAGAAGGGATTGATTCAAGAGATTTTGAGTCCATGTGCAATACCTATAGTACTAGCACCAAAGAAGGATGGGGAATGGTAGATATGTATAGATTCTAGAGCCATCAACAAGATCACCATCAAGTATAGATTTCCCTTGCCAAGGATGGATGACATTATACATTTTCTTAGTGGAGCTGAGTACTTCATGAAGATAGCTTTGAAGAGTGCATATCACCAGATTCGTATTAGAGAAGGAGATAAATGGAAGACAACCTTTAAAACCAAGGATGGCTTGTATGAGTGGTTATTCATGTCTTTTGGGCTAACCAATGCATCAAGAACATTTATGTAGCTTATGAATGAGGTATTAAAGGAATTTTTAGAAAAAAATGTTATTATTTATTTGGAGGGTATTCTGATTTTCAGTAAGACATTGGAGGAGCACCTAATGCATATCCAATTTTTTTTTGAGAAGCTAAGGGAGGAGAAGCTGTTGATTAATTTGAAGAAATATATTTTTGTAAAAAGGGAGTTGGTGTATCTAGGATTTGTTGTCTCAGCAGAGGGTCTTAAAATGGACTCAGAGAAGGTGAGAGCTATCATTGAATGGCCTACACCAAGGAGTGTTACAGAGGTAAGATCATTTCATGGTCTAACACATTTTTATAGAAAGGTTATTAAGAGTTTCAGTAGTATTTGTGCACCTCTAATTGATGCAATGAGAGGGGATATAAAAGAGTTTAAGTGGACTAAAAGAACATAAAAAAGGTTTTGATAGGTTGAAGAAGAAAGTTACAAATCAACCTGTTTTGGAACTTCTAGATTTCAATAAGGTCTTTCAGGTAGATTGTGATGCTAGTGGCACTGACATAGGAGTTGTTTTGAGTCAAGAAGGTAAGCATGCTGCCTATTTTAGTGAGAAGTTAAATGATGCTAAGAAGAAATATTTTGTCTATGATCAAGAGTTCTATGCTATAGTTCAAGATTTGAAGAAATGGATACACTATTTGCTTCCAAAAGAACTTTTTTTATATACAGATCACTAGGATTTGCAGTATCTCAATAGTCAAGGAAAGTTGAATCAAAGGCACTTAAAATGGGTTGATTTTTTACAGAGTTATACTTTTTTTTGAAGCACAAGAGTGGAAGATCAAACAGAGTTGCATATGCCTTAAGTAGAAGGAAAAATTTGTTTATAGAGATGAATATAGAGGTTGTTGGGTTAAATGAACTCAAGAGTTTGTATCCAAAAGATCCAAACTTTGTAGAAGCTTGGAAGGCTTGTTTGGAACCTGTTACATTGGATAGGACAAGATGGTTGGATTTCGTAATCCAAAATGGAATGTTGTTTAGAGGAAACCAATTGTGCATTCCAAGGATTTCTATGAGAGAGAATCTAATCAAGGAGAAGCATAATGGAGGATTGGTTGGACAATTCAGTTGAGATAAGACCATTGCTCTTGTTAGTGAGAATTATTACTAGCCACAGTTACAATGAGATGTGAAGAAGTTTGTACAAAGTTGTAGAGTATGTCAGATGGTGAAAGGAAGAAGTTAGAATACTGGGTTGTATCAGCCATTACCTGTACTTGAGAGGTCATGGGAGGACATTAGTATGGATTTTGTCCTTGGATTGCTGAGGACATAGAGAGGGTATGATTCCATATTTGTGGTGGTGTATAGATTTTGAAAGATGGCACATTTCATTATGTGTCATAAGACCAGTGATGTTCATATTGCAGAGTTGTTTTTCAGAGAGGTGGTGAGACTACATGGTCTACCAAAGAGTATAGTTTTAGAAAGAGATACCAAATTTTTTAGTTATTTTTAGAGAACTTTATGGAAAAAGTTGAAGATAGATTTGAAGTTCAGTTCTGCTTACCATCCACAGACTAATGGAAAAATGAAGGTGGTCAATAGGAGTTTGGGTAACTTCCTAAGATGCTTAGTAGGAGATAAACCAAAGGGATGGGATTTGATTTTACCACAGGTGGAATTTTCTTATAACAATTTTGTCAATAGGAGCATTGGTCAATCACCATTCTAGATTGTATATGGGAGTAGTCCGAGGAATGCTTCTAAACTGAGGAATATGGATAAAGGAGAGAAGAGTAGTGTTGAGGCTAATGATTTTCCTAAGCACCCAAAGAATTTGCATGACGAGGTGGAGAAGCATATCAATAAGATGAATTCTTAGTATAAGGCTAAGGTAGATTAGAAAAGGAGGTATAAGGAGTTCTAGGTAGGAGATGAAGTCATGGTTCATTTGTGAAAGGAAAGGTTTCTAGTTGATACATACAACAAGTTGAAGATGAAGAAGTTTGGACCATACAAGATCCTTAATAAGCATGATATAGGATATGCATATGAGGTAGAGTTGCCTGATGAAATTCATAATTCACTTGTGTTTAACATCTCAGATTTAATAGAATATCATGAGGGAGGAGTTGCTGAAGAAATAATAGAGGCACAATGGAACATTCCAGCACCTATTTCAAAAAAGGAGGAGATAGAAGACATTTTGGATAGTCATGTAGGAAGAAGCACAAGAAACAGGAAATATGTAGAGTACTTGGTGAAATGGAGAGGAAGGCCTATTGAAGAATCATCATGATTATTTGAGTCTAAGGTTAACCATCTTGGTTTCCCTTTAACTCCTGAGAAGTGATAGGGTCACTTTTCAAATTACCTTGGGTGTCTGATGCAGGAGCATCCAAGGTGTAAGAGCAATCTTGCATCACCAACAAAAAAATGTTGTTTCTTTTCAATAAGGGCTAAATTTGGTACGTTACTATTTTTGTAAGTTTGCATTTATGCATAGTTGGACACAAAATCTTACACAAACCTCCAAAATGGTAAACTAAAGCCATTGGAAAAGAAATCAGTTCAATACCATTTGTCATTTGAGAGATATTAAAATTTTAAGTTTTGAAAATCCTAGTAAAATCTTTAGGGTGAATTTTGAGGCACTTGGAGGCTCCGTATGGGCCTGAAATTTGGTGGAAAATGAAAGTAGTTGGCCTTTAGGCTCTACTATCTACCATATGATTTCTCGAGACCTTTCCAAAAAGGTATTATAATAGAAAATTTGACAGTCAGATCAAAAGTTATGACCTCACGAAGTTGTAATACCAAAATTAATAAAATTTCAAAATATCTTCTTGAGGAATTTACACTTTCCAAAATATTCTAGGGTGGTTACACTTTCCAGAAGATTCTAGGGTGGTTACACCTTCCAAAGAAAGGATGCAAGGTGAGGCTATAGGGAGGAGGCGAGAGTAGAGTAGATCATGGTTCCAATTTGTAGATTTGAAAATTTAAGTAATTACAAATCCCATGTGATGGCAAATATAATGTTGTAATTTCATTTTCATTTAAGTGATAATAGAAAATATTTGCTTTCCTTCTTGCATTTTGTTTGTGCCATTATTTGTTCTTTTGTGAGTTTTAGATTATAAGGGAAGTACCCTTCATCAAGGACACACCACTAAGCTCAGAAAAGGTCATGTTATTATGAGGTTACCAAACCAATCTCTTCATGAAAGGGTAGGGCCACCTATCAATTAGATAGATGTATGGGGGACCATAGTTAGTCCAAGGTTGGTGGAAAAACACTTGAGTGATGCTTGTCCTCATCAATTGGTGACTAAGTTTTGCATGGAGTATTTCTAGGACCATTTGTACATCTTTTGCCAGTAAGCTCTATGGATCCATGTTAGTGTATTTGTATCCATTATGATGGAAAGATTGTAAACGAGAAAGGATATCATGTTGTCATGTACTAAGTAATCAATACTTTGGAAATTTGTAATACTTTGGTATAATGCAATGGAAAGTTTGGAAGGAATATTTATTTCAAATGTGCATGCTATCTTTTTTAGTTTTGAAAAGAAAAATTTTATTGCTAAGTTTTGGAATTTTAATTTATTTACTTGAGGTTAAAAGCATAGTAAAATATTTGGTTAGAAAAATGGGCATGTTACACATGGTATTAGAGCTACTAGGTTTAGCTTTGGAACCTATGGGCTCATTACGCAAGTAAAACATAAACCTTATTGGAAGTTAAAGGTTGAGAGGTTCTTATTCCAAGATGGCAAGATGAAAAGAACAAATGGGAAACAAAGGGAAGTTAAGATTCCTAAAATCTTGTTTAAAGTTTGGATTAGGAAGAATTATCCCCAGATTTGAAAACTCCTAAATAGGCAATATAATTGTTCATGAAAGGTAAGAATATTGCTTATGAAATAGAAAAAGGAAGAATTATATACTCACAATCATGCTTGAAACTAGGTATGTAATAATTGCTGACATTTTTTGGAGGACAATGACAAGTCAACATGATTAGATGAGAATTTTGACTCAAAATAGTATATATCTTCACTGGAGAAAATAAATTGAGCTGAAAATCAGATTATAACTTTGGAAATGAGCAAAGCATGAAATAAATCTAGACTAACGATGACTTGGGAAGGAGTTTCATCTTTGCAACAATATTTAATTACTATATTATGAGAATCTATGTACCCAAAATTTGGAAGATTAAAGAATTAATGAAGTGAATTGATGTCATACTTAGGACACATAGTTATAGAAAAAAATTTTGACAAATAGGAAACCAATAAACATGGAAAGGGATAGAGTAAGATGCTGAGAGAAATGTAGCTAGATGTCATCCAACATGCTAGAGGATGAAGATAAGATATCATCATCGACATGACTTGTATACTCTTAGGGAATTCTAGAAAGAAAGTGGTAGATCATAAGAATAGTTTGATATTTCTATGTCAATGGAACTCACATAATGTTATGGTGGATAGAATCACCAAGGTAACCAATTTTGATTGGGAAATTTGATTTATAGGATATTGGTCTGAAACAAAATATTGAGTAAAAAGTTGCTTAAAGTTCCTAAGAAGGTTATCTCAGGAGGAACAATCAAGTAATGATAAGGTTTTGTGAAAACCATGATCAAATTATGAGAAATTCAATTGAATGGATAGATAGCTAGATAGGAAAAAGGGATAAACCAAATCTTGGAGGATGGGAAGAAGGATTCAATCTCTATAAAGCTAAGATAAGCTAAGAAATAGGATTAACCTTAGACCAAAAAGGTTGTCAAATGGAATAGTAGATTAAAAGGATCAAGGAGAACTTGTTGATACAAGCTTAAAATTATGAAATAGTATAAATATGTTTATAGTAGGTGGTTGTGGCAGTGATGGACTGTCTTGGCTTCTGAGTTGTCTAATGGCGTAAAAACCAAAAGAAAGGATGGTACCCACATGTCCTGTACAATACACCAACATTCCTTATCTTATAGGGTTAGACTAAGGATAAAATCATTAGCCAATGAAAATGAATTTTCTAGTCACTAGGGTATAGGTGTCATCTAGGATATGGTCACTAATGTGCTTATGAAGTACAAAGGTGTTAATATGATTATGAAGTATAGTTCTTCAGGGGAACTTCAGGGGAAGAATAGTTGAGAATATACTAATTAGAGGAAAAACCTATATTTGACTCAATATATATGTTTAGGGTTTAAAATCATTATGAATGATGATTCACAAGAGGGGAAGTATGTTACACCTCATCTTATTGTTACCGAGTTACTTTTACCTTCATAAGTAAATATGATGATAGATGTTATAAATTGTGACCTTAATATGATTACTAGATGAATGAAATATGGAAATATGCATTAAGATGTTATTGCTTTTGAATGAATGATTATGCTTATATTGATGAAATGCGATGAAATAATATGTATTGTAATGTGAACATTCTAAATGCTTTATTGATACAAAAGTTTTATGATGCAAATTGATTTATTATGAACATCTAACTACCTTGGTATTACACTAAGCTAAATTTAGGAACAAGTTGAGCCTCTAGAAGAGAGGGGAAGCATCACTTAGGAGAGGAGATTGGTTTGGTAACCATTGATAAGACCTACATTGAGCTTTCACACACATTCACCAATAGTATAGTAAAGTTGAGTTAGTAGTTTGGGAAAATGGTTAGTTATCCTTAGCCTTGCTTGAGTATGATTTAGAAGACGTTATGATATTGTCTATGAATGTTTAGATTCAGGTTATGTTTTTACATTTCGAGTGAAATTACTTCCTCTTATGTTCATACTTACATGTAGTCGATGAAGTATATACACATTTCATGTATATATGTCAATCAATGGTTATGAGTATGAGTGGTTTTATAAAGATATGGAAAGAATTATATTATGTATATACATATACATAGTATATATATATATTAATATATATGTATTGAGCAATAAAGTTTCATATATATATATATATATATATATATGGATAGTGGCTGTTATTTTTTATATTAAATGCTATAAACAACAAGTGGCTATGGAACGAGTCATATAAGGAGTGAGATTTTCATTATAACCAATAGCCATACTTTCCTTAAGCTGCATTGTAATCTAGCACATAGGATTTACTAAGCCTTTATATAGTGAATAAATCTTGAAATAAGCTTAGCGCATGGACTAAGCACCGTATTGATGTATGTTGGATAATGAATAATAAAAGAATTAGTAAAAATTCACCTATAATAGAGGCATAAAAAATGCAACTCTTGAATATATTAAGTAAAGACAAAAGATGAAAGTGATAAAATTATGAGTAATGTGAAACCATAAGCAATATATAAGTAATTAAAATGTTGCACAAACAAAAGAATGAATTTTTTTTATAAGCACATGGATATTTAACCAAGTTAGCACGTGTTAAGTAACTACCAAAGATTTTTTCAAAGCAAAACTGGTGCAGGAGCACCTAAGGAACAGTAGGCAGTTTCACTAGGAAATTAGAAAATCTAGAATGAAATTTTGTTTTACTATCATGAGGGTCATGTTGACCATTGAGTTGAGGAGATAGCTTAGGGATGTGTTTTATCTCTAGGATAGAAGTTTTGAAAGGATGGAAGAGTTTAGAAACTCATCTTACTTAGTTTTCTAAAAATTGGCAAAAGTTGAAAAACACAGTGCATTTTACAACTCTTGCCATTATGTAACTAATATGTCGACCAAGGGAGCATAACTGATTGAGGAAAAATATTTAAGGTATGCCTCGACTTGAGAGCAGGGTTGGAAGTATTGGTATTGTGGAAACATTTTTGTGAATTGAAAGAAAAATAGTATTTTGTGGGTTATTTCTGATTTTTGCTTCATAATAGAGCTTTAATGGATTGAAGTTGTTACTGTGTTTTGTGGAGGATGTAGTTTATTGTTTTCTCAAGCTTAGAGTGCCATCTTTTAGTCTTTTTGTTTCACTTATAATCATTGTTTGTAAATAGTTCATTTTAACCCTGTTGCTAGTCTGAACCAAACAGTTGTAAAGAATGGAGTGCTAGACCACTTTCCCACTGAACAAATTGTATAGCCCTTTAGGAATAGTGACTAGACTCCATGTGTGTACATATGGTAGGTTTTAGGGTTGAGCATAAGAGCTATCAGCAAATTCTTTCCCTAGGCGAGCCAGGAAGAGTCCGGCTAGGGAAGACAAGGAGTGCAAAGCACTTAACTTGCAGGGGTGATTGATTCTTGTTGTATTTCATTTTTGAGAAGGTAGGGGGAGGTATTACCAAGGTCTAGTAAGCAGGAGGAGGTTCCACTAACTCATTGGGTGAGTGAAACGCTTGATAGATTGAAGGCAACCATAAAATGACTTAAAAACCCTAGTTTATGCCCATTTTCAAGTTGTGGCTTTGTACGGCTGATAAAAGGCCCAAGACCTCAAAAATATTTGAGAGGTATGCATTTGAACCAAGGACCTCAGAGAAAGAATGAGGTGTTCTTGGGAAAGGTTTGAGCAAAGACCAGTTTTCTTAGAGATGGAGGCCTAATTGGGGCTCTTGGGCTAGTAGCCTTTTTAACCCTAGATGAGGGTTTGGTGAAAGCGATGAAAAGGTTGAGTGTGGTGAACCTTCAAGAACCCTAGGAGGATGGTTTGAAACTATTGAAGGCATCTCTACACCCCTGCAAGGTCTAATTGAGAGTTGAGGTATTGCTAGTCTTTAGGGCAGATTAAAGGCTAAGGAAGAGTTAGGGCTTTGGCACCAAGTTTGACTTGGTTGGTTGAATAGTGTTGATAGTGGGGTTGGCCAGGAGAACCAGGGGTACCTAAACATGAGAAGGGGACCTATAGGTTAAGGTGGTGGAGCAAAACACCTTGAAAGTCTTCTAACAAGACATAGGGCATGAAACTGCGAAAGTTTCACCCAACCTCCCTATCAAAAACAATATCAAATACTTATACACAAGTAATAGTTGACTAAGTCAAACAAAAAATGTATAACAACCCCACTGAGAACCCTAGAGGACAAACCTAAACAACTAAAAACAAGCAGTTTTTTTTAAAGTGAAATGTTGCATGAATAAGATTGAACATAAACTTAATTATTATCCTATATCCTCTAAGGCTCATGACTGCATTACTTAATTCCCATTATCTGATGAGGGCCACACCACCCAAAACCAACATAAATCACAATAACAGATATCAACATAGAAAATGTGAAACAAAAAATTGACTTACTTTCAATTATTTAAAAAAAAAGAAATTACAAATTCAAGGCTTACATGCTACAGCCTCATGGGCTTATTCATTACAACAAAATCAACTCAGAAAATAAAATCTACTATTTAGAGACACAATTTGCACTATTAGAGCCACCTTCTACAACCCCCCACTTAACCCTTTTTATTTTCCCCAATAACCACCCTAGAATGTTCTAGAAAGTTCAAATTTCCCCTTTTGTTTTGGTGCCAAAAGTCCTGCCGTTTGATTTTTGGCCTAGGAAGAAATTTTTATGAAATTCAGTTTTTAGAGGACCAACTTCGCGAGGCCATAAATTTTGATCTAGGTGTTAGATTCGCTATTATTGCATATCGTCGAAAAGCTCTTGATGAGCTCTACAATGCATGATCCATTGTAGGTCAGTTCAGCCACTTTTTGAGTTGTTTCAGGGCCTCCAAAGTTTTATATCTAAGTTTGAAGCTGCATTGGAGAAATTTCTCAGGATGGAAACTTTAATTTCTCCCAAATCATGTAGGGTATTGAGGTGATTCTTTCACGACCAATTTTTTTTTAGATCTGCTCCTTGGTGTAAAATTTCATGTCCATATGAGCTCGTTTTGGCTGACTTACTAAAAATTGTAAGTGCTCATTTTTTGCTATTTATGATGCTTGACAGTCTTATACCCCTTAAGTGCCATCACGGGACTAAAAAAAACTAAAGAAAATAAATAAAACAATTTTTTTGGGTGATGTAAGATTTCCCTACACCATAGGATGCTCTTGCATCAAACACCCAGCGTAATTTGAAAAGTGACCTTGTCCCTTCTTAGGAGTTAGAGGGACACCAAGATGGTTAACCTTAGCCTTATATAATGATGATGAATCTTCAATAGGCCTTCCTCTCCATTTCACTAAGTACTTTGCATATTGCATGTTTCTTGTGCTTCTACTTACACGACTATCTAGGATTTCTTCTATCTCTTCCTTCTCTGAAGTAGGTGTTGGAATTTTCAACTATTCACTTATCGGTCCCTCCTCTATATCACCTTCATTATACTCTATCAAATCAGCAATGTTGAACACAAGAGGAATGTTTATTCCACTAGGAAAATCTACCTCATAAGCATTTCCTGAATCATGCTTCTTTAAGATCTTCCATGGTCCAAACTTCTTCATCTGTAACTTGTTGTATGTACCAACTAGAAACCTTTTCTTTCACAAATGAACCATGACTTCATCTCCTACTTGGAACTCCTTATACCTCTTTTTTTGATCTTCTTAAGCCTTATATTGTGAGTTCATCTTATTGATATGTTTCTTCATCTCTTTATGCAAATTCTTCAGGTGCTCAACAAAATCTTCAACCTCAGCACTACTCTTCTCCCCCTTATCCATCTTTCTCAGTTCAGAAGTAGTTCTTGGACTACTCCCATATACAATCTGGAATGGTGATTTACCAGTGCTCCTATTGACAAAATTGCTATAAGTAAATTTCTCCTATGGTAAAATCAAATCCCATCCCTTTGGTTTATCTCCTACTAAGCATCTTAGCAGGTTGCCCAAAATCCTATTCACCACCTTTGTTTTTCCATTAGTCTGTGGATGGAGTGCAGAACTAAACTTCAAACCTATCTTCAACTTCTTCCATAATGTCCTCCAAAAATAATCAACAAATTTGGTATCTCTATATGAAACTATACTCTTTGGTAGACCATGTAGTCTCACCACCTCTCTAAAAAACAACTCTGCAACATGAACACCAATAGTCTTATGACATGAAATGAAACGTGCCATATTTGAAAATCTATCCACCACCACAAATATGGAATCATTCCCTCTCTGTGTCCTTGCCAAGCCAAGAACAAAATCCATGCTAATATCCTCCCATGGCCTCTTAGGTACAAGTAATGGCTGATGCAATCCATTATTCTGACTTGTCCCTTTCACCATTTGACATACTCTGCAACTTTGTACAAATTTCTTCACATCTTGTTGTAACTATGGCCAATAATAATTCTCATTGACAAGAGCAATTGTCTTATCTCGACCAAAATGTCTAGACAATCCTCCACTATGCTTCTCCTTGATTAGATTATCTCTCATAGAACTCCTTGGAATGCACAATTGGCTTCCTCTAAACAACATCCCATGTTGGATTAAGAAATCCAACCATCTCATCCTATCCTACAATGTAACAGGTTCCAAACAAGCCTTCCAAGCTTCTGCAAAGTCTAGATCTTCTAGATACAAACTCTTGAGTTCATTGAACCCAACAACCTCTATGTTCATCTCTATCAACATTTTTTTCCTTCTACTTAAGGCATCTACAACTCTGTTTGACCTTCCACTCCTGTGCTTCAAAACAAAAGTATAACAAGTTGCAAAAACTCAACCCATTTTAAATGCCTTTGATTCAACTTTCCTTGACTATTGAGATACTGCAAATCCGGGTGCTCAATATATTAAACAAATTCTTTTGGAAAAAATAGTGTCTCCATTTCTTCAAATCTTGAACTATAGCATAAAAATCTTGAACATATACAAAATATTTCTTCTTAGCATCATTTAAATTCTCACTAAAATAGGCAACATGCTTACCTTCTTGACTCAAAACAACTCCTATGGTAGTGCCACTAGATCACAATCTACCTAAAAGATCTTATTGAAATTAGAAGTTGCCAAAATAGGTTGCTCTGTAACTTTCTTCTTCAACATATCAAAAATTTTGGCTGCTCCTATAGTCCACTTAAATCTTTTCTATCCCCTCTCATCACTTTAGTTAGAGGTGCACAAATACTACTAAATTCTTAATAAATTTTTTTTGTAAAAGCTTGCTAGACCATGAAATGATCTTACCTCTATAACACTCCTTGAGTAGGCCATTCAATGATAGCTCTCACCTCTCTAGATCCATTTTGAGGTATCAAGGTGATTCTTTCGCGACCATTTTTTTTTCAGCTCTATTCCTTGGAGTAAAATTTCATGTTCATATGAGCCTGTTTTGGCTGACTTACTAAAAATAGTAAGTGCTCATTTTTTTTCTATTTTTGACGCCTGACAATTTATACCCCTTACGTGCCATCATGGGACTCAAAATAACTAAAGAAAATAAAGAAAACAATTATTTTGGGTGGTTCAAGATTTCCCTACACTACTGGATGCTCCTGCATCATTATCCAAAATTGCAAAACCATATAACTTAGTAATAACCAAATCCCAATCATCATTAAGCATCACATTTAATCAAATGAACTTTGAGATACAACCATACTATAAACATAAAAGAATAACTAATTACATCCATTTCAATTAACATATGCAATATCTCTAAGTACATAATTCTTCACATACATGAGATACATCAGTTTAGTTTTACAATTACAAGTTGTATAGTAATACTTGCTCGATACAAGTGAGGATTTCCCAACACATGATACATGATAGAGATACATTACAATGATCACAAATCTCAAAATAAGATGCAGGGCAGTAATCTTCAGATTGATTGAAACCGCCACAACACAAGCAAGAGAGGGGAACCCAATGGAGAACATAACATGTTCCACCCAACCATGTGAACCCAAAGGTTCACCCCCTGTGCTAGGAGGTAACAAGGACTCCACCATAACTGATAGACAACAAGGTGGCAAACAACAGACACAACAAGATTGTAAGGGATTCCCGCATACAAAGAACAAAATAACACAATACAACAGTGACACAGCTTCCAGAGGCACATAAAACATCAAATGGAAATGTCAGTCAAGTAAATGCAAGGTTGTAGTGGGGAGAGTGTCATCGCATGTTCTATGCATGGGTTGTCTTAATAGTCTTCCTCTAAATGCCAACCCCCATCTATGGTTGTCCTAATAGTCACACATTCGACGTTGGCCCCATAGGGTAATACATGTAGGACCAATTATCCTCTCGTGGAGACTAGAATATTGGTCTTACCGACTAGGCCTTCCCAACCCAACCTTAGTCTGAACGAGTGCTACAGGCTTGGGTGAGGCATCTAAACATCTTAGTTAAATGAAATTGAACCCAACTCCTTAGTTAATTAATTAGGTTTTCACTTGATTAGGAAACTCTCACATCGGTTGTCCTAGATGCCACTTTGTGCACTAGCCCCTATTGAGAGCCACTCCCCCTTCTACAACTAGAGAAGTCAATAGAAACAACAGGGCAACCAATATGCACAAACTCATAACAACAAGAACATACACCATGACAAGGCATGGGCCATCCCACACGAAGATTCAACCATGAAGCAAGCAAACAAAACATGGCTAGCCTCTTTCAATATTAGATGTAAATTGTCACATCAACGAATTTCAAGGATCAACATATACATCAAATCAATAACAATTCCCAAGCCTTTGGAAGACTTCTAATGACTTCATCCCACAATGACTTACACAATAGAATAATAATTCGCAACACATCAAGACAAAGATCACA
Organism: Sequoia sempervirens; assembly: GCA_007258455.2. Classification (NCBI taxonomy): domain Eukaryota; kingdom Viridiplantae; phylum Streptophyta; class Pinopsida; order Cupressales; family Cupressaceae; genus Sequoia; species Sequoia sempervirens. The sequence continues at coordinate 677,550,534 of VDFB02271358.1, forward strand.
CAAAACATGAAGTAGACATATTGTTCATGAGTAATCATCTCATGGTAACTAAATATCGTTCAAGATATTCACTGATCATGTTTACCAATTAATCATTAAAAAATGAGACATTCTCTTTTCCTCAAGCATTAAATTTCCATTTAATCTTTATAATTAGATTATTCCTTCAAAATCAACTGCCTTCACTTCCAACATATAACAACAACCAACTAACAATTGTATTCTTACATAAACCAACCTGTAGCATATATATATATATATATCAGCATTAGAAATTATAAAGTTTAACCATGCACACAAGCGGTGACTCACATCGACCAAAAGATCATGTTGTATTTTAATAAAAACAAAAGCCATCCATACAATGGAATGCGTACGTCGTTGGAAGCCATATATAACTTGGATGCCATTATAACACATAATCATAGAACAAATATCAACTACAGTTTACTTTTAATCTATCAGATCCAAATACCATGCAGGACTAACTAATACATGATCATAGACATCGACCACCCAAAGCGGCGGAAATAGATATCCTAGATTTGGTAAAAAGATAACCCACAATGTCGATATAGGTAGAAGTAGTTCCACACTTCAATGGACTCAAAGAGAGATTGCACCATCAATACTCATGAAAGGATAAGATTATATATATTTTTTCAGATAACTACTAGTTTACGACCATTAACCGGGCTCAAAAAATAGAGATACACTGGTGTCACATGAGGTACTTCAGCTGTTAAATAGTGCCAATTAGGCTGGCATACCTGTGGATCAGTTCAACATTCAAAGAATGCCAAATCGATTATCTACTATCCTAGAGAAAGCAAGAAAGAAACTACCAGACCATTATGATAAGAGGAATTACATTAATTTTCTTGCATTCAGCTGTTCTAGAGCCTACACAGCGCCATAAGAACCCCAGTCATTAATTACATAATTTTAATTTTCTTCAAGACAAATAAAAAAGATAAATCCACCAATCAACATACCAATATTAATGTTATAGAGCAACGTATAGGGCAACCTACGGTTCACTTAACATGCAATTTACACGTATATATATGTCATTGTACGCCAAGAGGAGAAGATTCCAGGTACAAGTCAAGACCCACACGCAATGAGAGGTGTAGCCTACAGCCTCCCAGAGACTCGAACTCACCTAAATTCGCCACAAACAATGAACTCCATACATAAAGAAAATGTATTGAACATACATCAGAAAAACTATATGTCAATTGCCCAATTTATAGAACTTGAAACTTGAATGAGACACAGTATAAGGATAGGGCATAAAATGAATGACAATCACACAATGCATGGATAAGGGAAGTATCAAATATTATATGAAGAATGTGAATCGAACACCAAGCATTATTAATACCTATCGATTAAATAAAGGCTGGTAACTTGAATTCAGATTTCATTGAACACAACCTATGAGAAATACATAAGATGCCAACATTGAAAACATTTAATCTCTACACAAGGCGCAGGTAAGGAGAGGACACCAAAAGGAATAGGTGGCAGCGATATAAGGGTGGAGGCTTTTATTTTCTGGGAGTCCATTGAAGAAATGCATTGACTCTATATTAAAATTATGCTTTCCAGATGTCAATATAGAGGGATTGATGCAAGCCAGAACATATGAAGGCTCTTTTTCCACAATCACCAAGAGGTATAGGCATGCAGACAAAGATGGCATGCGTGCAAAATGCTGAGAGCAGAATATGCCTAAGACAAGGCCGTGGCTAAGAGAAGGATAATTGTCTGATAGAGAAATAATGAAAGAAATAGGGGCGACGCCTGTTGTTGAGATTTATATGAACATATGAATATTACATACTTTGAGGAGTAGAAGTTGTATAAAAGAGCCTCAACTTTAATGCATACCAACTCAGATACCCGACTTGAACCAGAGATAAGATAATAGGACACAATAAAACTCCTTACAAGCTGGAACAATACTAAAACTTGCATGGAGATAAACTAAGATGAATAGATGAATAAAAGATATGCTTAAACAAAGTACTTCTAGATTCAAGACTTAATAAAAGAAAGCAATAGGATATTTCCAGTTTAACATTTATCTCCTATATGGTTTATAAACTGTAAAGATAATGGTGGTACCTGGATTAAATTTGTCCAGTTGATTGAAGATTGAAGCAGAGCTCAAATCCATTCTCCTACTACAACCTAGCAGCTCTGTTTTCCCAATCTTCCAAGAAGAATTTTCAAGAACCTGAAAGATTATTCCCGATTAAGCAGAACCACAAACTCTTTGAAAAAGAATTGCAAAATCAGTTACCTCTCCCTGAAATAATCCAATTGCCCCTCTCATCATTAACTTCCACTACTAATTCATTTATTCACCTCCAACTTACTTATTTTCCCACTCTTTCGTAACTACACAATTATTGATTATTTTATTTTATTCTTTTCTCCACTCTTTCAACTTCCATTTTATAGTTTTCACTTTTCACCTTGTCTTAGAGTTTGCACACAATATTATTAACATATTTATATAATTATCACTTTATTAATTTGTAAGTTTTAATTCATTTAATTAAACAAAACATTAATAGTATTTTATTTATTAAATTTACAAATTTTATTAAAGAATTCATTTAAAATTATCAAATAACTTATCCGTAATACTCTTTCATCAATATAAAATCCACTAAAACATCAATCCAACAAGCATCAAACAAGCAAATAATGAAACACGAAGGGGCATTACAAAACCATCAACCAAGTAATGTGGCATGAATAGAATATGGTGGCATCAAACTAGAAAAGAAATAGATCGAATAGAAGTATATTCATAGTATGAATTTCTAGATTGTTAAGAATATGAAATATATGGAATGTCAAAAGTGTAATTTTCTTTATAGGTCGACCTATAGGGAAACATATAACTTGCATTTCTAATTGTCTTTCATGTTGTTTGTTTGTGATGTGTGACTCATTCACTTGCTTGTGTATGTGTTCCTTGTGCATCATTTTTAGCTATCACCTTTTAAATACCTTGTTGAATTGAATCAATTGAGTTGAGAGGTTTCAATTACCATGCCCTATTTTTAGCCTTTAGTTACTGATTTTTGTGAATAAACAGAGGAGCTATTTACCTCATTAGGGAACACACATATACTTGCATTTTGCTTTTATTATCTTAAGTTGTTTTGATTTTTTGAGGATGATAGAGAGTTTGTGAGAGTCCTTGTGTGAGGATTTGTGAGTGGTATTGTGAGAAATTGTGAAGAGCTTTTGAAGAGGGATAGTGATAGTACTAAAGCTGATTTTGGAGGAAGCCAAGCTAGGATTCCAGATTATTATATAGGAAATATTCTTGATGAATCTTTCTTAGGGAAATTATATTACTTGATTGTTTGAATATATAGTCCACAGTATGGAATGGGTGTTTATAATAATATTCAATACTATATTAAAATAGAGCTTATATAAGTTGAAGCTTAATTTATGAATTTAGGAAATAGAGTTACTTGAGTTACATTGGAATGCGTAAGTAGAAATGTCAACATTATTAGGATACGATGTTATGCAAACCTTCAATGCTAATCTTTATTTGATTGATTACTTATTTCTCCTAGAAAGTAGGAAGATATTCTTATTCCTAGTATTAGGGTATAAAATTGAAGGTTATATCGATATTCAATGATAGGGTTGAGAGTTGCATTTTATGGTTATGTTATTATTTTGAATCAGTGTCTATTCACAAAATTTTGGAAGGGAACTCACATATCAACAACCTAAATCCATGGTGAGTAGAGAACTTGTAGGTGCAAAAGTACAAACCCTTCTCACGCTAATGTCCTCCATATTTTACCCAAATGTAGTGAACATGAGAATATTTGTTATATATTGAAGAAAGGCTTTTATGATGGTCATTTGATTGTTACATTATTTTTGTTGGAAACCTTAGGTTAGGAATAACCTATTTTGTAGGGTTGTTTATTTGATTATTGATTGAAGCAAATAAGTTGAGGTTAACCTATATGATCTAATTGATCATTTGATTGTTGATTATACTTTGAAATTGGAGTCGATTTATTATTGAGACCATACTTTTGAGTGATTCCTTTGTTGACATAATTATTCATTTTATTGAGGTGATTTATTGTTGAGATTATACTTTGATTAAAGTTATTCACTATTGAAGGTTATACTTTTGAATTGATGTCATTTATTGCTAAGTTTATACTTTTGAGTGAGTCATTTAATGTTGACATAAGCCCTAGATTGGATATTTATATAGTTGTAATTGTACCTTTGGTGTTGGTGTTTCAAATCAAATAATCCAATGAATCTTATAGAATAGCCACTTTCTAATGATCAAACTCAATGGTGGATTTGGCCAAATGACAAGATTCAGTCAAAGACTGAGATCTTCTACACTTTTGGCTCTGTAGGACCAAGGTGGGTCAACCTATGTAATGCCTAAAACTTAATTCAATCATATATAAACATTCTTTTTATAGCAGATAACTCCTAATGAAAATAAAGGAAAGCATTGACAACCTCAAATCTAGTTGCATTCTTGGTATATCAACAACCACTTAGTAATTGGGAGGCAAGACACTAAACCTCAACCAAACAACAAGGATTTAAAATGATTTTGAATTTAAACTTGTTTCTGAGAATGCACAAAGCTAAATGACAGATCAGTGCCTAATTCTGGGCCTGGAGTCAAACATAAAAATAATTCATCAGTAAATGAACTTCAACTAGTGGATTTACAACTATTAATGTCTTACACCAACAAATCCACTCTTGTTGTCAATCAAATTATTCTTACTAGATCCAACCTGTACACTTGAAATCACAATTATTTGCTCAAAGTAATTTAACCATTTCATTAAAACAAAACCATGAACAAACAAAATAATCTCAGGAAATTGAGATGATAAAATCAAGCATACTTTGTATCATTGAATTCATATGACTGAAAATATACAAATATGGAGACAATTTGATGACATTCATGATTTCTTTGCACAAACTGGCTGATATTCACTCATGAAATTAGAATTTAAAGCTTATAGACTCAAATTATGACTCAGAATTCAGCATTTCTATCTACCCAGCCCCACATAAGAATTCAAAACCCATTACAAATGAGAATAGAAGGCTCCAGAAGTTAATCTGTAGATGCCATCTGGAAGCTCCATCCAACGTCAATCAACAAAATGAAAAGAATCTCTCCTCTCTCTTCCTTGCAACAAACTTTGCCTCTCAATTTAACTTTGTTGTATGTTGTTCATCAACAAAAAATTTCACCATGTAGAGAATTTCACTCCATTTATCTCCATTTATTATGTAGTGTGAAAATCTGTTTGCCAGTGAAAACTTGTGTTCATTTCTCTTTGTTTCTGCGTTTTATTTATTGCACATCATACTTTCACTTTCTAGATATTAAGGTTTAATAACTTTAATAGAATCCACTAGACAGTGAATATTTTATTCACTTTACCCTATGCAATTTCACATGTGCACAATACTTTAAATATTTCATTTGAAATATTTATTCTCAGAGAATTTCATTAGGAAAAAAAATTTCACCCATGCCAACATCTTTGATTTTATATTTCCCAACACATCATTTAATTTTTACCTTTACAAATTAAAAGTTTCCCTTTACAAATTACCCATGCACACATTTCAGGTTTCACATTTTACCTTTTCAAAAGACTTGGTATAAGTATTTTTACCAGATGCACCAAAATATTTATTTAAAATGAAAACATTTTAAATGAATACCATCGGGCCATTTAAACATTTCACCCCACCTCACTTTGCATTTTTAAAACCAGCCTATCGGGCAATATTTGAATTTTAAATGTTTTTCCCATTTCACTTTCACTTTATATTTTCTTCTTCATGAGCCAGTTTTAATCCCTTTAAAATTTTTTCTTTTAAAAGAAAATGAAAACCTTTAAAAAAAACTAAACCATCAGGCATATTAAAGTATACCCATGCATTTAATTTTTTGGGCCCACCACTCACGTGCATTCTCGCACACCCCGTGGCCTTAACAAGTGAGAAGCTTATTTGGGCGAGCGAGCGAGGTACGGTGAGGATTTTGCTGCACTTCTCATTCATTTTGTGTTGTTGATTCATCTTTGGTCACCTTCATTTCATATTATTCTCTAATCCTCACCTTTATGCTCATCATCTTGCAAAATCCTCTATCCATGGCGATTTCAAACATAACTACCTGTATTTGATGGCTTTGCAACCCTTCAATTCATAGAATGCATTTTGTACATCTAGGAATTCTTTAGTGACTTGTCTGCTTTTTGCACTGTCAACTCTTGCCATACTAAGTCAACCCTAGCATAATGGCATGCCATCATTTGCAGCATAAGTCTCTCCTCAAACAACTTTAAAACATTTTCATTGTGGTGTAAACCTTCCCTTGGCACTAGTTACATAATTTTTTTTTGCTTTTTCTGTGCCAACACCATATTGCAACACAATTCATAAGCCTCCCCAAGCCGTGGGTTGGCAAGAGGAAAATAACTATAGAAGAATCTTTCCTCCCAAGTGATCAGTCAATGCAAGACACCTTGCATCGATTCATTGCAAAGAGCTTTTAATGTTTCTTTGTTTTGAGCTAATCATCATCTAAATTCCATACTTTATATTGTTTCTTGCAGCCTTGACTGATTTTGCATGACTCTGTCTTTGATAATTGTCATGCATTTTATGTATGGAATCTTGCTATTAAGAGTGTACAAAGTCTCCACAGTAGTTGCTTGTTTATGTAATAGTTATTCCTCTATAGTATCAAAGTAGTCACTTTCAACAAACATAAAGAAGGGCGCCATGTTCATTACACAAACATTTACATAAGGCTCACTTTATGAAGTCTTGAATATTTTATTTCAAGCCAGCTATCAATCTTCATCAACTCCCAAGTTACTCCACCTACATAAACCCTTCATTGAATTTTGTTCATTTCAGGTGCATCCACATGATCAAAGTACCCCAACAATAGTGGCATGTAGAAATGTTTTCTTTTCAATATCATGTCTTAGTGCAAATGGCCTAGAAAAATTGAATATAGTTATGACTTTTTTTCATGAGAAAACAAGTAAGACACTACCCTTTATCACACTTCCTTTCCACATCATCATGCTTCTATAGCCCTAGCAAAGAATATTATAGTTTAGTGGTTATTTGCAACATCACACTAGCGTAATTTGAGGGATTGTAAAGATGAGTAGCTCTATGCAAAATGCAACATTTTCACCTTCACTTGTGCAAAGCATGTCGGGTCCCCATGTGGGCCTACCTAAAAAAAATCATTTTCAAACAAATTTTCCTTTTGAATTGATCTGAGACAACTCCTGATTGCATTTGAAGTGAAAAGACGAATTGGGTTTTCATTAAAACTTTCTTTCAAGTATATTGGAAAAATGAGCAAAACTGGTTAGGTGGGCTTTGGAATCGACCTTGAAAATCAATAAAACGACCTCCTGAAGTCATGCAAACTTACAGGCATGTAGACATTCAACCCAAGAATGGAGTGCAACAAATGATGCATAGAAACAGATCACAAGGTGAAAGATACTCACGACCAAAGTTGCTTTCTCAAACTTTTCTACAACTGCACTTGTTCACAACCAATTAAAACTCATCAAATCACCAATTTGAAAAAATGTCAAATCAACTCCTGGCGAGCTACCACTGGACAATGTAGATCACTTTGGTACAGTGAGCAAGTGTGTAAGATGAATTTTCTTGAATCATTATTCATCAAAATATATTGAAGGTCAAAGTTGACCTTGAAGGGTTTCAAAAAATGCAAGTGCAAAACTAAACAAATTGCATTTGGCTTTGATCTGTTAAAAATAGCAAATCAAATCATGAGGCTATGAAAACTAACATGGGAGTTCATGAATGCATGGATAATGGAGAGAAACAATTTTTTTGACATGACAATCATCCAGTTGCAAAATGTAAGATTGAATGGGAGGCTACTTTGCAAAACTGAAAGTTTGCAAACAACAAAAAAATGCCAAAACCCTCTAGCTTCGCTTTTCAAAACCCTATCAAACTCATCGTGGGAAGCTAAAAATTGACACACACATTTACATATGTCACATTAATGGGTCCACAAAGGGGTTTGTCTTGAAAATCAACTGGAAGTAAAATATGACCATCCAAAGTGGGTCACTTACACAGATTTGTCAGGTGCACTTCTGAGAGTGCAAAGGCAAATTTTTTGAAATGGACACTTCAAATTTGCAAAATTTGAGAGTCCCAATAGTGGCTCTGACTAGTAATGTATTCCCCCTAGTGGCATATAATTATTCCAAATCTTTGGGGAGTAGACCAAATACTGAGTCCATCAGATGTTCTCAAATTTCTCCTTTATTCAACCTTCTTTTCAACTTCATTTGGTGACCCCGAGCCACCAAATGAAAAGGTGGAGTCAATTCTTACCTCTATCAAACAACAACATGATCAAACAACAACATGAGTGACTGCACTTGTACAAACACAAGTATTAAGCTTCCTTTGTGCAAGTGGAAACTTGCTTTCTGTTTGGCTTTATCATCACATGCAAACAAAACAAATAGGCCACATCAATGCCACTCTCTTCATTTTTTGATTCTATATCAAGTGGCAACATTTGAGGATAGTGATCAAGACCATATGGAAACATAGCTTGATCACAACCATCTGCTTGAAAAATCATGTTGGTGCCTCCCAATAGGAAATCATATACAATATTATCAACATATTCAAAATCACTATGCATCTGAAAGTCAGGAATACCTTCAAAATGTTGATTATCATGTAGCAACAACCTATCATATTCATTATGTAAATCATTTTCAGACTAAAAACAACTTTGTTCAATGTCTTGCACATTGCCACACTTTATGAAAACTCCTTCTAGCTGACAAAAGTAGCACTCATAATCTGCTTCATGGATGGTACTATTAAGCTCAATCTGATTACTAGTTTGCATATCAAAAGTGAAACTATCACAAGAACTTACCAAAAGATCTTGCTCGCCATGCAAACTATCTCCAAGTGTATGCAAAGAGATACACTCATGCATTAGCACACTCTGTAACTGTTCTCCATCATGTTGGTACAGAGAGTCATCAGAGATTTCTGAATTGTCCTCATTTGTAATCATAATGCCATCCTTTGAACATAACATATTAACATCTTCAACATCCCAAGCTTGCTCAAAAGTGAGTAGTTCTGGGTCAGAAGGATAATTTGATTTTTGATTGAAATCAACATCCGTATCCACATTCAAAGACTCATGACTAGGCTCATTCAAGTCAGCAAATAAATACTTGTCCAAGTCTACATTAAAATTTTCAAGACCTGGCTCTTTAGATGCACAAACCTCATGGTTATTTGCTGCTTCAAACTCATCAAAAAATATTTCTAATTTTGCATCAACATGTACACTATCATACTCATCATACAATGCATCATTACCATGAGATAGCTGCTTGTCTTCATCCACATTATCATCATGGTGATCAGATAATTCATAATTGGAAGGAGAATCAAAAGCGCATGCATCATACCTCAAATCTTGAAGACCATCATAACTTTCAAAAACAATGTGAGAAGCACACAACAACTGAGAGTTTCCTACATGTGCACATTTATGATATTAAGTGGTTAATAGATTTGAAATTTGTTCAATGCTTAATAGATCATTGTTCTAATCCGTTCTTTCAACCACTTCCTATTCTTGAATTTCACTAGAATTGGATGCATTATCCAGTTGTAAATCAAGATATCCCATCATGCCATCATCATCATAGTCTAAGAACTCAATGGGTTGATCATAAACTAGATTTCTCCATCATAAGAGATTGAATTGCTAACAACATTGTTAGAAGCATGGTCACCATCTATCACAGAGAACATGATGTCCATTTATTCATTCTTACTTACTTCTAGGTTATCATAACAACAATCCAAATCCTTTTGCATCTCAACATTGGACTGGGTGTCTTCATCAAGTTTGTTATTTACATCCTCTTGAGCATATACACAAGAATTTTCACTGTCAAACTAAAAACCATCAATGGTTTCTTCATTGCAACTACTTGTAGTTGATCTTGCCAACTAAAATTCATTGTTCACTTCATCACTTGTAGTTGATAGACTGAAATTCTCAACAACATTTCCCAAATCAGCAAATTCCAATATCTCATTATGGAGACTTGCATCAAAGCTACATTCAACACATGTAGAATTGGCATGATCAATTATACCATAACATTGTTGATCACATATCTCTTCTTCAAAGAGTAAATCCAATTTATATCCCTCTTCATGTTCTTGGATTGGAAAACTTGGCTGCTGATTTTCATTTGGGTACATTTCTTTTGTAAGTTGTTCAAAGACAACTTCCTCATCACCTGATGATGCATCATTCTTGACCCTTACCTTCTCAAGTGTGCATTTATTTGAAGACCTCCAATCATTTGTATTTACATAGCTGTTGGTTTCATCAACATGTTTACCCAAGACTGAAGACAACAAACTTTGCATATATTCATTACTTCTCTTATCCAAATCATCTAAAAATGTATAAGCAATCTACATACTCAATATTCTAAAATCTTTTAACAGTGCACTAGATCCCTCCTCAAAGGCTTCAAAGTACATATGAATACAATTTGGAGTACTATGTCTAAAATTTTTAGGGATTAGTGAAAGAGAAACAACAAATATGTGACTGAAATCAATGCTTAACTCTTAATCTTGCTTCTTGATCTCCTTTGACCTTCTGACAAGGTCAAAAGGCTCTTTTGCAAATTCTTCTCTATAAGCATTCACTAGTTTATCCCAGCAAGGGAAATATTTCTTAGGGAAACTTAGGTACCATTCCCTAGCTCTTGCTTCAAGAGATCTGACAAAAAATATCATCCACATATCTTGGTATCCAAATGAATGTTTCTCCATGAAGCTGGAAAAACTTTTAACATGTGCATCTCCTTCACATACATTGTATCCATTAAATCTAGGCATCTTCTTATAGACTTGAGTTGGCATACTTTCAACCTTGTAATCAACCCATGAAAAATCTAATTGAGCATACAATGGATCAAAGGAATTGAAAAAGGTACATTAACTTGGCAAGTAGATACAGTATGATTGTCTCTTGACTGGGCTTGTAAAAACATTCAGTGTCTTTCATCCATTTCTTTAATTCCTCTTTCATATACACCTTTCCATTCTGGCCTTATCTTAGTTTTGTGCACTCTTGAGTTTTTGTACTTTGGGGTGTCAAATGTTTGAGGATTATCAGATTCTGACACTTCTTGACAAGTTGTATCAAGGTGTCTATAGGTATGGCTATTTTATCTTGATGATCCATGGATATATGCAAATCAAGGCTCAACTAATTGTGCATAATCACAACCATGATCAAATGAAGGATTACTATGACAATTGCTGACATGGTGATAACTTGGGCTTGAAACATATGAAAATGAAAATGGATGGAAATCCCTAGGATATACAAATTCATTCTAACTATCCACACTAACAAATATTTGAGCACTAGACAAAATTCTTTCAATGGAACTACAATTACATTTAATATGATAGATCTAGCAAATGGGAGTGCGCAAAATCAATATTATTGTCCTTTCCCTTTGTTAGTGCTAATTCACTCAATAGAGAAGAAAATTATTCTCCTAAGAAGCTAAAATATGGTTTTCACACACAAATTTCTTGAAAACTAAAGGTGAAGAATACCTAGAAATGTTGTAGCTGTTGCAAATTGTTTTGGAAATATTGTAGATCTAGAACTGTATTCACCTCTTCAACAAGTTCTTTTGTTAGAGTCACCACCTCTCTTCTTAGAGGATTGAACTTCAAATAGTATGAATCTCTTTCACATATAATTTTCTTTCTAAGTTCCTTTCACCAATAGAGCACCACAGGTCATGAAATCTTTAGGTTCACTACAACAAATTCTTTCTCCTAGTTTAAAATCCTTCAATAGTTGAACCAAATTTAGAATGGAAAATAAATAACTCAATGCAAATGATATGACTTTGTAATAGAATAGTCTACACTTGGAGATTCAAGTTACTCCCCAACAGAGTCACAATTTTGTTGGTGTTCCAAATCAAACAATCCAATGAATCCTATAGACTAGCCACTTTCTAATGATCAGACTCAATGGTGGATTTGGCCAACTGACAAGATTCATTCAAAGATTGAGATCTTCTACACTTCTGGCTCTGCAGGACCAAGGTTGGTCAACCTATACAATGCCTAAAACTTAATTCACTCATATACAAACATTTCTTTTTATAGCAGATAACTCCCAATAAAAATAAACCAAGGAAAGCATTGAAAACCTCAAATCTGGTTGCATTCTTGGTATATCAATGCTCATTCAGTAATTGGGGGGAAGAACACTAAACCTCAACCAAACAACAAGGATTTAAAATTATTTTGAATTTAAACTTGTTTATGAGAATGCACAAAGATAAATGACAGATCAGTGCCTAATTCTAGGGCATGGAGTCAAACACAAAAATAATTCATCAATAAATGAATTTCAACTAGTGGATTTACAACTGTTAATGTCTTACACCAACATATCGAATCCTGTTGTCAATCAATTCTTCTTACTAGATCCAATCTACACACTTGAAATCACAATTATCTACTCAAAATAATTTAACCATTTCATTGAAATAGAACCATGAACAAACAAAAAAATCTCAAGAAATTGAGATGATAAACTCAAGATACTTTGTATCATTGAATTCATATGACTGAAAATGTACAAATCTGGAGACAATTTTATGACATTCATGATTTATTTGCACAAACTGACTGATATTCACTCATGAAATCAACATTTATAGCTTATAGACTCAAATTATGACTCATAATTCAACATTTCTATCTACCCATCCCCACACAAGAATTTAGAACCCCTTACAAATGAGATAGAAGAGAACATATAGAAGAATAGAAGGCTCCAAAAGTTAATCTGTAGATGCCATCTGGAAGCTCCATCCATCGTCAATCAGTAAAATGAAAAGAATCTCTCCTCTCTCTTCCTTGCAACAAACTTTGCCTCTCAATTTTCCTTTGTTGTAAGTTGTTCATCAATAGAAAATTTCACCATGTGGAGAGTTTCACTCCATTTATCTCCATTTATTTTTTAGTGTGAAAATTTGTTTGCCCGTGAAAATTTGTGTTCATTTCTCTCTGTTTCTACCTTTTATTTGCTGTACATCATACTTTCACTTTCCAGATGTTAAAGTTTTATAACTTTAATAGAAGCCACTAGACAGTGAATATTTTATTCACTTTACCCTGTGCAATTTCACATGTGCACAATACTTTAAATATTTCATTTGAAATATTTATTCTTAGAGAATTTCATTAGGAAAAAATATTTCACCTGTGCCAGCATCATTGATTTTATATTACCCAGAGAATCATTTAATTTTTACCTTTGCAATTTTAAAAGTTTCCCTTTACAAATTACCTGTGCACACATTTCAGGTTTCACATTTTACCTTTTCAAAAGACTTGGTATAAGCCTTTTTATTAGATGCGCCAAAATATTTATTTAAAATGAAAACATTTTAAATGAATGCCATCAGGCCATTTAAATATTTCACCCCACCTCACAGTTTTGCATTTTTAAAACCAGCCTATTGGGCAATATTTCAATTTTAAATGTTTTGCCCATTTCACTTTCACTTTATATTTTCTTCTACACAGGCTAGTTTTAATCCCTTTAAATTTTTTTCTTTTAAATTCAAATGAAAACCTTATAAAAAAATCAAACCATCGGGCATATTAAAGTATACATGTGCATTTCATTTTTTGGGCCCACCATTCACGTGCATTCTTGCACACCTCGCGACCTTAACAAGTGAGCAACTTATTTGAGGGAGCCAGTGAAGTAGGGTGAGGATTTCACTGCACTTCTCATTCATTTTGAGTCATTGATTCATCTTTGGTCTCCTTCATTTCATATTATGTCGTAATCCTCACCTTTATGCTCGACATCCTGCAAAATCCTCTATCCATGGTGATTTCAAACATAACTACTTGTATTCGATGGCTTTGCAGCCCTTGAATTCCTAGAATGCATTTTGCACATCTGGGAATTCTTTAGTGACTTGTTTGGTTTTTTCACTGTCAAGTCTTTCCATACTAATTTGACCCTAGCATAATGGCCTGTCATCATTTGTAGCATAATTCTCTCCTCAAATATCTTTAAAACATTTTCATTGTGGTGTAAACCTTCCCTTGGCACCATTTATAGAAAAAATTTCCCTCTCTGTGTGCCAACACCATATTGCAACGCAATTCCTAAGCCTCCCCAAGCCGTGGGTTGGTAAGAGGAAAAGAACTATAGAAGAATCTTTCCTCCCAAGTGATCAATCAATGTAGGACATCGTGCATTAGTTCATTGCAAAGAGCTTTTAATGTTTCTTTGTTTTGAGCTAATCATCTAAATTCCATACATTATATTGTTTCTTGCAGCCTTGACTAATTTTGCATGACTCTGTCTTTCATAATTGTCATGCATTTTATGTATGGAATCTTGCTATTAAGAGTGCAAAGTCTCCATAGTAGCTGCTTTCTTATGTAATAGTTATTCCTGTACAGTATCAAAGTATTTACTTTCAACAAACATAAACAGGGGCGCCATGTTCATTACACAAAAATTTATATAAGGATCACTTTATGAAGTCTTGAATATTTTATTTCAAGCTAGCTATCAATCTTCATCATCTCCCAAGTTACTCCACCTACATAAATCCTTCGACGAATTTTGTTCATTTCAGGTGCATCCACATGATCAGAGAACCCCAACAATAGCAACATGTAGAAATATTTTCTTTTCAGTATCATGTCTTAGTTCAAATGGCCTAGTAAAATTGAATATAGTTATGACTTTGTTTCATGAGAAGACAAGTAAGACACTACCCTTTATCACACTTCCTTTCCACATCATCGTGCTTCTATAGCCCTAGCAAAGAATATCATAGTTTAGTGGTTATTTGCAGCACCACACTAGTGTAATTTGAGAGATTGTAAAGATGAGTAGCTCTATGCAAAATGCAACATTTCCACCTTCAATTGTGCAAAGCATGTCGGGTCCCCATGTGGGCCCGGCTAAATTTTTTTTTGTTTTCAAACATGAAACAAGACTAACTCCCAAAATTTAAAATACAGGGATTTAAATTGATTTCCACAAATTACTTCTCAAAATTTTATGCACAAATTTTAATATAATATTTAAAGCTTAAGTAAATACTTTGAAATTAATTGCATATAATAAATTGATCAACAAATTGCCTTCAATTACATTCAATCTTGCTGTAAATAAATTAATAATTCAATAAATTCAAAGGATTTAAAACAATTTTATTGCTTAGACAACTTATCAAGCTTTAATACTTATCTTTGAAATGTGCAGAAGAAATCCTAACTATTGCTGGAATGGATCGTGGTTTAGCCTCTTCTATCTATGAGCAGTTTGGGAGGAAAGCGAACTTTGCCGCTCTACACGAGTGCTGGTTCCACCAGAACAGTCCTCAACGCTCATGCCACAAAACCATGCCCTGGCTAGGACCATCCTAAGTGAATGCACTTGAGCCTCAGGTTGGGCACCCATTGTAGGAGTGCCCCTTCTCTGTCCTACTCATAGCCTGCTAACCTAGAGCCCTATTCCCACAATGTGCTCTACTTGATTTTCCTTTTTTTCTATTTTTCCCTTTGCAAGTTTCACATGAATGCTTATATAAGCCTTTGGGGTGGTTTCCAAACCATCACACCTTTCACAAGAGTTTCATTTTAATAATTAAAAAAATATTCTCTCATTTGTAAAAGACTTTTCTTAAATATTCTTCATTACTCTTTATTTATGCTAAAGAAGTATATTATCCTTTATTCTTCCATCCCCTTTTTAATTCTAAAGGGTTATTTCATAACTTTATCTTCTTTTGGGGAAAAAGTCACATAAAAAAAAAAAATCCCTTCTGAATTGATCTGAGACAACTTCTAAGTGCATCTGAAGTGAAAAGACGAACTGGGTTTTCATTAAAACTTTCTTTCAGGTATATTTGAAAAATGAGCAAAATTGGCCAGGTGGGCTTTGGAATCGACCTTGAAAATTAGTCAAATGATCTCCTGGAGTCATGAAAACTTACAAGCATGTAGACATTCAAATCAAGAATGGATTGCAAGAAATGACTCAGAAAAAAAGATCACGAGGTGAAAGATACTCACTACCAAAGTTTCTTACTAAATATTTTCTCCAACTGCACTTGTTCATAGCCAATTAAAACTCATCAAATCACCGATTTGAAAAAAATATCAAATCAACTCCCGGCGAGCTGCCACTAGACACAACAGGTCATTTTGGTATAGTGAGTAAGTTTGCAAGAGGAATTTTCTTGAATCATTATTCATCAAAAGATATTGAAGGTCGCAGTTGACCTCCTTGAAGGGTTTCAGAAAATGCAGGTGCAAAACTGAACAAATTGGATTTGGCTTTGATCTATTAAAAATAGAAAATCAAATCATGAGGCTCTGAAAAATGACATGGAAGTTCATGAATGAATGGAGAATGGAGAGAAAAAAATTTTTTGACATGAAAATCATCCATTTTCAAAATGCAAGGTCGAACGGGGGGATACTTTGTAAAACTGAAAGTTTGTAAACAACAAAAAAGTGCCAAAACCCTCTTGCTTCTCTTTTCAAAACCTTGTCAAAACTCATTGTGGGAAGCTGAAAAATTGACATGCACATTAAAATATGTCACATGAATAGGTTCACAAAGGAGTTTGGCTTGAAAATCAACTGGCATCGAAATATGACCCTCCAAAGTGGGTCACTTAGGTAGATTTGTCAGGTGCACTTCTTAGAGTGCAAAGGAATTTTTTTTGAAATGGACACTTCAAATTTGCAAAATTTGAGATTCCCAACATTTGGTACTAGAGTAATTAATAATGTGACATTATGATAATCCGTATGGTTAATTGGTAAGTAAGAGTTACCTTGAATTACTCAAGTAGATGAGTTTTAGATAACATAGAGGTAGTAGGTTATTTCTAGGGTTAAGATAATCCAATGAAGGGGATATCATATGCATAGGGTATGAATGGTCATATATAAATCAAGCTAGGGCAGTGGGTGAGCATGTGACGTACACTCCAAATTTAAAAGTGATGAATACTTTGGCTAAAGTAGTGTAAGTTGCCATTGTTTACACTGTCAATTCATTGTGTTTCCACAATTTACATCCTGGATAGAGGGAATGTCATATGTTTAGGTTGTAGCCATTGTATGATAGGTCTAGAGATGTTTAGAACACACCACTAAGCTCAAAAAAGTTCATGTTATTATGAGCTTTCCAAACCAATCTCTTCGTTGAAGGGTAGGGCCATCTATCTGTTAGGTAGATGTGCAGGGGACTACAGTTAGTCCAAGATTGGCAGAAAAGTGCTTGAGTGATGCTTCTCCTCATCAGTTAGTGACCAAGGTTTGCATGGAGGATTTCCAATACCATTTGTACATCTTTTGCGAATAAGCTTTGCGGAGCCATGTTAGTGTATTTGTATCCATAATGATGGAAAGATTGTAAAAGAGAAAGGATATCATGTTATCATGTACTATGTAAAAAATACTTTGGTATAATGCAATGAAATGTTTGGAAGGAATATTTATTCCAAATGTGCATGCTATATTTTTTAGTTTTGAAAGGAAAAATCTTATTGCTAAGTGTTGGCATCGTAATTTATTTACTTGAGGCTAAAAGCATAGTAAAATATTTGGTTAGAACAATGGGAAAGTTACAACATTAGACTCTAGATAAGATTTTATATCCTAACCCTAGCCTTGCTTCATATGTTCCATTCTATTGAGCGTTAGCCCAATTACATCAATTATGTAGCATTTTCTATCACTAGTGTTGCATTTTCAATCATTTTCAAAATTTTATCAATTGTGTAATGTTGCTAATCATATGCATTTCATTTTCCTACATTTGCATAATTATGTCAATTGTGCAGAATTTCCTATCATTTGTGACATATTTTTTTATCAATTATGCAATTTCACATTGCATATGCATAGTCCTAGCCATTATTTTCACAATTACATCAATGTGCAATGTTTCCCTACAAATGCATAGTTGCACATCAATTACATAATAGTGCTCATCATATGCACAACATCACATCTTTTGTGCAATTTTTCCCTACTATTGCGCTTTTGTACTAAAACTACTTTTAGCCCTCATAAATGTACCTATGTCTATCGATAAGGACCACAAGGATAGGTACTCACTGCTAGTCCTACACCATTTGACTGCTTGAAGACCCACACACGCTCCAATAGGTGAATAGCCCTCAAAATGCTTTCCATCACACTAATTGCTTTGCTCTAGGATGCTCTAAAGGCTCTGGATTCTTGAGAGTGTGAGAGTGAAAATGAGATCTTTTGACTTCCCCATCACTATATAGAGCCTTCTCAACCTTATTTTTTCATCCCTAGCCCTCCTTAGGAGTTTTATTTATTTATTTATTTATCTTAGTGTCTTTTCTAGCTTCTTTATTTCATGTTGAGCTTAGATCTTGAGCTTTATTGAGTGTGAATTTAGTACTTTCATTACATTGTTATTGTTTTGCATAATTTACATTTCCATCATCCACATAAATAAATATTTTTTAGTTTTTTAATCTAGAAACTAGGGTTTGAAATACATATTTTAGCGTTTATAATCTAGAAATTAGGGTTTCAAATAGACATTTTGTAATGCCCTACCACAAAACCCCAAAGGAGAACACATCTAACTAACAATTATGACACAATTGTTTTTCTAAAAAGTGAATCAACGTATAGGTCATACTAACAATAACATAGAATGTAATCTACATGTACATTTTCATTGACTATGTCCTTTAGTGTATCATGACTACATTATGAACATATCAATTATCCAATCTAAACATACATCATAAAATAACAACAAGAGTTCAAGTAAATCCACTACATTAAATATATTAAATGTATATATTTCCACATATACAACACTATTAAAGATCATATAGTATGAGAAAATGAGTACATGATCAATTTCTCTTACATAAGGGTACACCAATACATTATCACAAGATTACATCACAACTTCCATTACAATAGTGTGAAGAATACATCAAATGCAAGATAAGATACAACTGAAATAATTACATTACATGGCATCAATGCTAACACAAGTCCGGTATAAGATATGGAATCTCTACATAAGATGCAACATCCATGCTCACGAACATCAAATAGGAACCCAATGGAGTGCATGGCATGTTCCACCTGACCATGTGGAACCCTAAGGTCCACCCCTCATGCTAGGAGATGGCAATAAGGTCCCACCACCAAAGCAGTCAAGAAAATAGTAGCACAACACAAGGGCTAACATGACTCCAATACACAAAGTACACAAATCAACATATAATTGTGACACTGCTTCTAGAGGTACATGCAAACAACAATGGGAAACAAATGACTTGGGAATGCTAGGTTTCTATAGGGAGGAGTGTCATCACATAGCTTGCTATGGGTTACCCTAGCGAACCTTCCTAGGCTACCGGACCCCCATACTGGGTTACCTTGGCCACCTCTACCAGTCACCGAACCCCCATACAAACTCATGTAGGATCAACATACCTTCCAAGAGGTCAAGGTAGTTGATATTTTCATTCTAGGACTTCCCACTCATCTCAAGCCTAAACAAGCACTTGAACCATGAGTGAGGCATTATCTTGATTAATGTGAAAAAAACTACCCAAGCCCCTAATTCATTTTAGATTATCATTGATTAAAGAAACTCTCAATGAGTTACCCTGGCACCACTTTGTGCATCAAACCCCCATAGAGAGCCACTCCCCCTACTAACAACTACTAGATCCAAAAATATCCAACCGAGTAAAACCATTTGTACAAAATCACAAATCACATGCATGCACACATAAAGAGAGGCTTGAACCCTCTTGCTCACAAATATCAACCATAATAACAAATAATAGTGCAAGGCTAAAGACCCTCATGAACATAATTCAAGTACAAAATCAATCCACCTTTAGAAAGACCAAAAATGTGAAACCAAAACTCAAGCTATAGTCCTCAAGCCTCTAGAAGACCACCAACAACCACTTCACAAATGAATACTTCAAGGACAATAACCCAAAATTGACTCAATAACAAAATAAATCACAATAGTCAAAATCTCCCAATACCAAAATAAAACACGATTTTACATACAAATAATCAAACAAACATGACTCCCAAGAAAGCCATTATTCCCTATCTCATGATACTCACTACTAAACCACTTTTTACTTAATTGGCCTTTCACCCAGTAACGATTGAACTCAATACTCAATTGCACAGTAAATCAACATAAAGAATCATCAACTATTATTTAATCATGAGGATATTCTAATTCATATATCTAATTATTCCTTCATTTATTTAAATATAATAAATCACTAACTTAACCTGAGAAGCCATTCACATATTAATACTCGAATGTCTATGGTATCAATTAATCTAATTTACAATTCATCTATTTAATGATTAAGAAGGAAATAAAAATTAACACATAATCTAATTTATTATCTAAACATTCCCTTCAATTTCAAAAATATAAATAAATCTTTTCTTCTATTTAACTTTCACATATGTTTATCTACATAACCAAACAATCATAAAGCATAAACCATTCTTTTTCTATCACTTTAATATAAATACATGTATACATTTATATAAACATATCTTATAATAGAAAGGTTGTTTGAAATCATTAAATTTCAATTTAAAGGTATTAAACATTTATTTACATACATACATACATACATATATATGGGTATGTGCAGGATCATGATGGGCCAAAAAGCGACAATATGATGGGTATGTGGTTGACAACTTTTTTACCCAAAATTGATGAAACAAAAAGGGTTTTTAAAGGATATTCTTAGCTTTCTAACAATATAAATTATGCTTTACTTTGAATTTAATAAATAATTATTATTCATTTTCTATTTGAATTACGACTAATTTCCTAATTGATAGGTTGATTGAAAAAACTATAGCTTTCAATCGGTATCAAATTTTTGAATCTAAAACATGTCATATATAGGATTAAAAAATAAAATTGAATTTCATTAAGTTTTGACCAAGTTAAGGTTCACAAGTTTTATTTTTTAAAGTTGTAATAAAAATTTATAATTAATTATTTACTTAGAAAAAATTACAAAAAAATATGCATCACATCGGACATGAGTCCTCTATTTATATCTAAAATATTATAAAAAAATATTATCATTTTAGTATGGTTAGGTGGTAAAGACACCTACTTCTTATTTTTCCTGAAATTTAAGTACTACTGCATTGAAATTTCAAATTTTCACCAAATAGATTTAAAAATAAAATAAAATAAACCTAGTAGTTTAGAAACTACATTCAATTTTCAGAGATTATTCTTACATATTTTTTAAATAATATAGATAACTTATTAAAATTTTATGTCAAGTTGCCTAACTCTGATTTTTCTGAATTTTTGCCACTTAAGGGCCTATTTTTTCCATGATGATCTTGCACATACCCCTATATATATATATAGAGAGAGAGATATATATATATATATATATATATATATCAATTGACAAACAAAAGAACTAACCATCAAAATAAAATCGAATACCAACTATAAGACTTACATATCAAATTATGTACATAGATAACTAATTGCCTATATAATACAAAATTTTGTCTGAGTTAAATAATCAATTTCCAATCAATACCCAACATAATCGAAATTACCAAATGCAACCAACAAAAATTGAATTCAAACATAATCAAGGGTAGGAAAAGGGCATCTAGATGTGGTGTGGTTCAAATAGTAATGAGATTGATGAAAGCTAGAGGAATTTAAAAGATACTTTGATGTAGTTGGATTGAATGCCATAAAATGGTGCATGCTAAATGAAACAATCTAGAAACTAGACTTACATTAAAATAATTTCAAACAAAGTCACTTGGTGGATGTAGAGTCAGGGTCATAAAATTTTCCAACAATTAACCTCACTACTTATGCCACAATGGAAGCAATGAAACATGGCATGTGCATTCCTTATAAGACAATTGATAGAGAAATTATGTGAGAAAATGCAACTGTGTTGGATACATGGATGAAAAATCTGAAAGCATGGTCAAGGCATGCAAATTGATTGACATAATGCCACAATGAGATGTCAGGATGGGAATCCATTTCTTCATGCAAAGGCCAGCTCAATGATGTGATATTCTCAAATTGAATTCCTCACAGGCACATGCCATCAACTATAGATGAGCATTTATCTTCTTGATGAAATCATGAAGCTCGTTGACATTTCCTTCATGCAATTTAAGATTTAGGTAGATGGGTAATGAAAATAGATCTAAACTATTTTGGTTTCAAGATCTCTGTATGTTGTAGCTGAATCTTAATAGCATGATATGAAAGTAGATTGCACCTATTCAAAATGTAATTTTTGGATTACGTTGTTCCATCTTTTGATGAGGCTTTTCACAGTTCAAGAGGGTTCGACTATTCGCAACATGCCTCTATAGTTTGGAAATGGCTCAGTGTATTTTCTAAAACTCAAATTCTATAGAGAAGGTTCTAACTATCAAGTTGCATACTTGGAGGGAAGATATGGATTTGAGTTGAGAAGACTAAAACAATTTTAGAGAACCTAACATTTTGAGATAATGGGAAGGACCATAACCATTCCAAAGTTTAAATTCTCAAGCTTCTAATAACTTTACGTTACAACTACTAAATGTGTGCCAACATAAAGAAAACTCATCTTAAAATAATTCTCTTCAATTAGAAACTTACTCAGTTACAACAACCATTCCTTGTATGTAGAAAACACAGATGAAATGATTCATGAAAAATATGCTTCAAAGAGAGAATACCTATGAAATCAGTCTAACAGTTACCTGGTCAATGATAAACCTAATCTTTTACCATACTCCAACAACGAAAGACAGTTGTGTACTCTCCCAGATTCCTCTATGCAATGTATCCTCCAAGATCTTGACATGATGTTATGCAATACCTCAGACCCATGAATTTCATCTTAGGCAATCTTGCATCCTGGTCTTATTCCCTTCTCCCATTCCAACATCCAAATTCTTACCCGATCTATAGAGCATTTCAACCATCTCTCCCTGAGGCAGTCTCGTTTTTATTTTCCTTCATAGTTTTTTTAAAACAGTTCATAAACACAACTCATTCAACAGAAGAATTTCTTAAGAAAAAGTTCTCTATTTTGAAAACTAAAAATCAAAAGATGAAAACCCAAAATCTCCCCAAAAATGATATTTAATAACCAAGGAAAGCTTTTGTTTTTCGAAAACAAAAAGTGGATAAAAATCAAGCAATGCCCACTTAAAAAGACAAGTTTCCATTCAACAATTAGTTCGGAGTCATGCATGTGCATGAACTCCACTTTTTCCATCTTTTTACTTTTTTTAACTAGTTGTTCATTATCTTCTTCCGATTTCACATTTTATTTTAATATTTTAGTTCCTTTTAACATTTTCTCACATTTTAATTTATAATTAAAAACTCTTAATTAATAATCAATATCCTTATATTTAATTGTCAGATTACTTTTTAACTTAATGATTTTGTAGTGCCCCTCTGTCCTTGCTGTCGTTGTGTTGTTTTCTGTGGGAGGTCGGGTACTGTTTGATTTTAATTTATTTTATTAATGATGATTTGATTAAATAAAATGATAGTGGAAGTAATAAATGATAATAAATAAATTTGTAAGTCAGTCAAGACCTAAATTTAGGTTGTCCATGTAACTATGTTGTATCCGCTTGGCAAGAGGAGTAAAACTAATAAATAATAGTATGATAAATAAACTAAAATGCAATGCATTAATGTGTTAGTTTTTAAACAAGATTTAAATATAGGATATTGCATGTAAGTATCAAAGACAAGTTAGAGAGTGCTTCTTAATACACATTTAGAGATAATATGAGTTCCCATGCATAATAGACTAATCGGAAAACAAGATATGTACAGTTGGATTCTATGGCCATATATTATTCTTTGTTTTGAGGATATTCATTTATGTTCCTTCAATTTCATAATGCTTAAGTACAATAACATTATATGCTATCCATATGATTATAAGTCCTCTATCTCTATGTGTGTGTGCAATTAATAGGCATATTGTTCTCCAAAAGTATAGTTGTTTATCATCTAGACCTGACTCAAAGCAGGCCTCTAGACGTAGGAGGCACAAATCAACATTTCTTTTGGTCTCTATTGACTTACTAATATGTGGCAAAGCCCTTATGTATAGGAACAATCCTGTCTGTATTCATCTTACTTCTTGAATGCTACTTGGAATGGTCCCCACTTGGGTTGCTGCTGATATGCAGAATGATGGTCATTCTCTTTGGCTAAGTTGCCAAGCCTTAGGGGTTCTTACTATGCTAGAATCTTCTCTAAATTTGCATATGACTTCATAATTTTTTGATTTTTTCCATAGGTAACATGATTTGAGCCCTTTTGGAGTGAGTGAAAACTTACTGTTACCACTAGTGCACACTTTGTCACTAGAAATTAAAAATGTACTCCATATTTTTAGCACTTTCTTCAGAATGGCCGATGTAATGTTTTTCTCATGTAGCTTGGTTCTCAATTACATTGTTATTCATTTTTAATAGTGTTTTCATCCTTGAATGGTCTTAGCTTTTCAATTTTGGGTTTTAATTAAAGTCACTTCAGTGAGTGAGATGAAAGAAAAATCTCTCTAATGGGAATTATATATGCTTGATTTGAGAAAGTAACAAAGAAAATATATTAATGGGGGTTCTAGGAAGATAACGACTTTAGTCTAATAAAGGTACAATTGAAACCTAGAAAAATAAAAAGACATGACACATAAAGGTGCAAATAAAATAAAGTAGGCATGGGAGCTCCAGTAAAGAAAGGGGAATAAACAAGAATGACTTCAAAAGATGTAAATTTTTGACCAATTTTAGTTATTATATGAGACACAATGCACGCAACACTTAGCTGCAATTACTAGGAAAGTACCCAAGATATCATTTGAGGAGAAACCCAATTCGAAAGAATTCTTCTAGGGGATTCTTGGTGTTGGTTCTCCAACCAAAAAATAGATAATTTCTAAGAATTTCTCAGGTTTCGTGCTCAAGATTATTATCAAGTTGGCCAAAAAATGGGAGACAATTGGATATTTTCCTCTATAGTTCAGACTCTACAAAGCCTAGGTGGGTGGACCTATAAGATTGCACTGACTAAAGATATACAACAAATTGGTACAACAGTTCTTAGTAGATGTAAAGATTCATAAAAATTGACAAGGATCCGTGCGATTATTGTAATGTCCCATTGATGCCCCAATTTCTGCTCTAGGATTTGTAAAAGAAAAAATTAGTTTGAGCAATTAAAAATCATACACCAATGTAGAAATCTGCTAACCCTACCAACACTTGACTGAATAAATAGATTCTAGATTAAAGATCTAGCTATTCATTGTTGCTAGGAAACAATAGATCTGAGAAATTTTGAATAGTTCGTGCCTTGTCTCTACTTTTACCTTTTTACACACAACATTTGATAATAATCTACTACCCTTCATGCTTGGCTATATATGTGTGTGTGTGAGAGAGAATAAATGTATTAGTATATGTGAGACCTTTTATGTAAATCTTTGATTATTGTTGAAAATGATAGGATGGGACCATTAATGTAATTTCGTTATCATATTCTTCTTTGATTATGATTTGAACCTATTCTTTAATTCTCTAATTCCCTAACTGATGCCATGCATGTTGGAAGGACTTTATGTGTCCGCTAAAATATATATAGATTCTTATAGGAGTAATGAATACAATTAATTTGGGAGTGTGGCTGTTAGTAACTCGAGATAAATTCCCTATTGCTTAGTTACCTTTAATAATTGAATTCATTTGATTATATATTTGTTTCATGCGATTTTGGAATGTAATATATATATATATGTGTGTGTGTGCGTTTGTGTACATTTATATGAAACAACGTTGTCTATGAAGTAAATTTTTGAATCTAATATTTAAATTAGACTCTTATTTAAGATTATATAAGTATATAAAAATATATATAATTATATATTATAAAGTAGAGTTGCTAGGTTGATATATACATGCAATATGTGTATGCTAAGATATAAATTTATATATGTTTTCATGTATTTAGTATGTTTATTACAAAAGTACCTTGTTGCTTAAAGTGTTGAAAATTTTAATGTTGAAACAAAGAATCATGTCATATGGAAGATGAATTTATTGTAATCTCATAACTGAAAGATGGCCATTATGGAAAAGCTTTTCTTAAATTAAATGATTAAATTAGTAACATGAAATGATTAAATGCATACCCAATTTAGAGTTCATATTTTATTATTATCTTGCTATGCTTGTATGAGATTTGAGAATGTTTATTGATTAAGTATTGATTTGTAATTCCCCTTTATGGATAGTTATATAGAACACTGGTGTTGATTATCCTGATTGATTCCATTATTGGTGTGGGTTAATTTCCGTATTGAGATTGTGTATTAGTTGATTGTTGTTGTTGTGGTATTTTTTTTGTGTAAGTTGTTTATTAGCTGGATTATATGTTTGAGTGAGTTATCAGTGGTTGGGTATCTTGAGAGGAGAAAATAGAGGTCTCCCTTGGATGCCCGGTTGATTTGTATCGAAATTTTTTGTGATAGCTTTGGATGAGTCTGAAGATTTTGTTGGGATGTTTCCATTCATTAGTTCATACTTTTTGACTCGTTAATTATGGGGTGAAAATAGCTCTTTGAGATCTTGTTATTGATGACATTTATTTGATGGGGAAACCTTGTGTTAACATTTTGAGAGTCTTCCCGAGGATGGAGGGGATATGATTTTTACTTGCAAGGGTTGGCATGGGGGCCAACAACCTAGGAGGATCCACCTTGGATAACCCATATCAAGCCTAAAGTATTTATTTGAGTTTTATGTTGTTTCACCTATAAGTGGGTGGTTTCTTGATTTTGTTATTTGATGATGGTTGACCTTTACACTTGGATTGTGTTTATGTGGGTTTGAGCCTTGCACAGTGGAAATGGTTTTAATGGAGTTCTTCTATGAGCTATTGCTTGCCTTGTTTGTGTGAATATTTATATGGTTTTTCTAGTTTGTGCAAGTTGGCTTGTCCCATTTGAGTTTATGGGATTTCTTGTTAAATGGGGGAGTGGCTCTCAGTGGGGGCTGACGCCCAAAGTGGCTAGTCTAAGATAACCCATTGTGAGTTTAATCAAGTGATAACTTAATTAATTAATTAGGGGGTTTGGGTAGTTTCACACATTAATTTAGATAATGTAGCCTCACTCATGGGCCCAAGTGGTCATTTAGGCTTGGGATGAGTGGGAAGGCCTAGAATGGAAAGATCAATTACCTTGTATCTGCATAGTAATCTTGCAAGGTATATTGATCCTGCATAGTGAGCATGGGGGTTTGATGGACAGTAGAGGCTACTAGGGAAACCCAGGATGGGGGTCGACAGCCTAGGAAGGTTACGCTAGGGTAACCCGTGGCTACCTATGTGATGAAACTCCACCCTTTAACAACCTTGTATGTTGTTGTTCCCCTCTTGTTGTTCTTGAGCCTCTAGAAGCGAATGTTGTCATGTGCTTGTTGATGCTTTGTTATGTTTCCTTGTGATGGTTATTTCTTATGTCAAAATTATGTTTTGTGTTAGTTATTCCTTATGTTGGAGGTTGCCTTATGTTATTTTTGCTCATTACATGAAGTCTTGGAAACCTTGTCTTTCTTGATGGTTTTCATTGTGGTCCTCCTTGTCATCTCGTAGCATGGGGGCTGGGCCTGAGGGTCCATGTGGTCGGGTGGAATGTGATAAGCACCCCATTGGGTCCCTAGCTGAGATTGAGTTGTACTTGTTGAAGTGGCTTGAGAGATATATCAATGATGGATCCGGTCTTGAAACTTTGTACTCATACATTCCAGATGTATTATTCCATGATATTGTACTTTCCCCATTCATTATGGGAAGCAACATTGCATTGATGCAATCCTTGAGCAATGTATCTTTATGTTATAAATGCATTGATTGTGTTCATGTCTTATGTAACTGGTGGATGCTTATCATACTTGTAATGTAGTCAATGTTGAATCGAAAAGTAATGCAATCATGTAACCCCAGGGGACTTAGTTATATGTTGTAAATGTATAGTTTCACTTCCAGTGTTGTATGTTAATATTATGTTGCATGTTAGTTACTTTAAACAAAAAAAAAATGTGCCATAAATGTTAGATGTATTAGATTCCTTTCGAGTTGCATGGCGAGGCGTTACATATTTAATTTAATAAATTAAATATCCAAGAACAACATATATCAATTTATCAAAATTCTTTATTTAATAATTTATTTAATTCGTCACCAAAACAAACAACATTATAAAACCAATTTAATTCAAACAACACAACCAAAATTAATGAAACAATGAAAGGGTGAATCGTGGAGGGGCACTACACATTTTGGGTTTCAATTTGACATTATAAGGTTAAAAATAGTTGTATAGGTTTCAATTTGATATTTTAGGGTTATAAATTAATTGTATAGGGTTTCAATTTGACATTTTATGGTTAAAAACTAGTTGTATAGGGTTCCAATTAAATTTTTTAGGGTTTTAAAATAGATACTTAGGGTTGAAAATGAACATTCTAGGGTTTCCAAATAATTGTTTAGGGTTTAAATTTGACATTTCAGGGTTACAAAATAGTTGTATAGGGTTTCAATTGAACATTTTAGTATTTCAAAATAATTCTTTAAGATTTCAAAATAGTTGTTTAGGGTTTCAAATAAAAATTTTAGGGTTTCAAAATAGTTGTTTATGGTTTCAAAAGAGTTGTTTAGGGTTTCAATATAGCTATTTAGGGTTAAAAAGTAGCTCTTTAGGGTTTAAATTTGACATTTTAGGGTAATAAATAATGTGAATACAATTTTAGAATATATATTGAAAACCACAAATATGGGTTTTATAAGTAGCATGTGGACAATAGACCTTTGTTTGAATCCACATGACACAATGACAAGACAAATTAGTGCTCGAAGACCCTTATCTACCTATCGTGTGTGCACTATTGAAGTCAACTTGCAAAAGGGATGAGATCTCCATCGTTTGTTGCTAGAATCTACAATGTGAAAGGGAAATGGCTTCTCACCTTTTCACTTTTAATTAATTTTTTCCCTTTAAAATAATACCTTATTTTGAAGGTCATCTTCAAACAAAGGTATTATTTTAATTTTTTAACAATAAAATACTATCTTCAAATGAAGGTGATGTTCAAGTGAAGGGACATTGCCATTCAAAGGTGTTCATGATATAACCTTTGAACGAAACCACCTTTGTTCGAAGAAAACCTTCATTTGGAAGTGTTTGGCAATTTTGAGCCTACCACAAGATAAAAAATAGTAATGTCCCGAGTTTGGGACTCACTATTGAGGGATAAGCCAATTATTTTATTTTTTATGTGGGTTATATATTAATTTTTAAGTTGGATTTTTTAAATAATATGTGGATTATGTATTTTAAATTTTTTTAAATTTGAAGCATTATTTTATTTTTATATACATATTATATTTTAATATCTATTCAAATGATTAGAGACACACATGTACACATAAATAAGTAAATAAAGTTAAATTCTTTTTTATATTTTAAAAGTTTATAAATGTGATTTATATGAGCAATTGTTTATGATGAGACTAATTTTAAGCTCCTTAAGAACACTAATAAGACAAATACTTAGCTTCTTACAAACATTAACAATAATTAATAACTTAGTGGTTGCCTATCATAGTATCAAACTAGCTAGGGATATGAAGATCTCTAAAATTTGGATAGAAGGTGTTCCGTTAAACATTGTTAATTGCCTTAATAAAATATCTCCCCCTTCTTGGTCTATTAATAATCTTATTTCGGATGCAATTTCATTAAGTGGTGAATTTGAAGATATATATATTTATCATGCCTATAGAGAGGCAAATTTTGTTGTTGATTGGTTGGATAATTATGGAGTGACATCAGTTAGATCGTGGATGGAGGATGATGTCCTACCTATTGATTTAAGGAACCTTATTCATAATGATCTTCGTTAATTTTTTGTTTTTTCCCACCTCCGTGGCCTTTGGTTTGCGTGGGTATCATGGAGTTTGTTGTTTGATTAGAATTCTTGCATAGCTGATGCTCATTGGAATTTGTGGCCTTCTTCAGCTAACTTGTTTAAGCACCCTCCTCATTATTTCCATTGGTATTGCCCTCATTAGCCTTACACACTTTCTAGGTGTTTTTCTGGTCATTGCTCTTGGCTTGTTTTGGTTGTGCTTTCCTTCTACAAGTAATCCGATGATGGGTGGGGATAGGTGTCAAACGAAGCCTTTTCCTTCTGATGAAACTAGAGCCAATGCCAACATTTGGGAAATCTTGCAGAGAGGTGGTGTTACTTCCTTTATGGAGAGATTGAATGGTTTTAAGTCCTCTATTTCTAAGGAATTTTTTTATGCTTGGAATGACCATGTGGTGAGTATGTAAATGGTAGGGATACTACTATTAATGAAGATTTTATTGCTGAGGTCACAGGTATGTCAATGGAAGGCATAAAATTTTATAGGAATAAGAAAATTTCACAATTGGCCAAACATAATTTTCTCCATGATAGAGAAAGGGCTAAAATGGTTCGTTTGGATTGTGAGGGCTATGATAGAACCAAGATTAAACCAATATGGTAGGAGGTTGTAGTGGTGTTGATGTGTTACTTCAGTCTTGATGGCAGATATACAATGTTGTATGGTCACAACTTTGTGTTGCTCAACCACTTTTGCCATGGTAAGCTGGTGTCTTTCCCTTTTTACCTGTTGATGTCTCTGGAAGAGGGTATCTTGAATTTTAGGAAAAACCCTAGAAATCCCTTTTTGCATGAAGGTTTGATGTTGCTCATTGTTGAGTTTATCAAAGAAAATTGTATTGTTAGAATCCCTTGGTCCCTTGTTTCTAAGAAGAAGGGGAAAGGAAGTGTGAAATGTAGGATTGAAGAAATTCAAGATTTGGAGGGTACAGAGTTGGAGGAAGAGTCGAAGGGCTGGTCCAATGGCTATGCTACTGATCTGGATTATACTCCTTCAATGGGTACCATGTTAAGCCCTCAACTTCCAAGGCTAACTCGCATGCTAAATGCAAGTTGAAGGCGATGGAGGGTGTTGTTAAGGGTTCTACTGGTAAGAGGTTTAAGAGTTGTGTAAAGGATGTGGGTGACAAATTTCAGGAGGTGGAAGGGAATATTTAGGGTGATGATTTTGGTATTGGTGGGTCCCCTATGGTTGGTAAGAGGAATTTGATGGTTAATCTGGAAGACTCTACTTCGGTGTCTGTGTCCAAGGATAGGGGAAGGCCAAGCTTTTCTCTAAGGGTGTGCATGAGGAGGATCCTCTGGTTGGTTCGCACTAGGGCAGGGGTGTGTTTTGGGGGGCGTTGGATTTTTCTCAGGTGTCGGGTTTGGTTAAAGAAGGGGTTGATATCATGTTTAATTTTCTTATGTGGCTTGTGCAAGAGGTGCATGACCTCCACAAAAAGCATGAAACCATTTCCCTTTGTAACATTTCTACTCTACGTAGTCTTAAGGAGAAGGGTTCTATTTTTGGGCTTACCAAATCTTTAAATGCTAGTGTTAGTTGTGTGGTGGATGAGCTTGCTAGTTTGAAGAGTGACTGTGGTCCGAGGTTGGATCTGCTAGAAAGACAAAACAAGCAGCTTTGTAGGGATTTGAAAACGATTATAAATATTAGCAGAGAGAAGTTGGAGGCCTCGACTTAGGTATGATTTTCCTCAATCAGAAGGTGAAGAAATTGACTGGGAAGGGATTATTTGATGACCATGCAGCTATGGAATGTGGGGAGAGTGTTGGGATGGACATGCATACTACCAATTTGGATGTTGGACCGAGTGTGCATAATTGGAGAAAAAAAAGAAAGGTAAAAAGGACCATGCTTGTGATGTTGAGGAAATCATAGAGATGCATGACAGGATGGCGTCTAAGGATATGGATGCAACAAAAGTGCTTAAAGAACTACTCTAATGGCCATGTGGTGTGTCTTTCTATTTTTTGTGTTGGTTGTTTTAGTCTACTGATGGTTTATTGATGGTCTGTTAATCAGCTGATTTTTTGTTGCTTTTGGATGGGTAGTTAATTGTCTTATCTTTATTGCCACTATCTTTTTTGTTCAGGGTTTCAAGTTCCCTTCAAAACATGTTTATCGTTAATCAAAAACAATAATTAATAACTTAGATATTCATACTACAAATTAGTAGTAGAATAACAAGATTCACAACTTAAAAATTTATTTAGAAATCAATAATTAAAAATAAAAAATAGCAACTTAAATTTCATATCTAATACCCCTTTAAAATTTAAATATAAACATATTAATTTTAAATTTTATTTATTTCCTTTAATGTAACTCTCAATCTAATTTAAAAAATAAAAAATAAAATAACGAATAGAAAAAGATAAATCTTTTAAAAAAAAATAAAAAATAAACAAATTTTATGGCCATGAAAAAATATTTACCTAAATGTAAAAGGAAACAAATTCATTTTAGAAAGAGACATAAGGCGTGATATTTTTTTTACAGCAAATAAAACATGCACGTGGAAGAATACCACATGATGAAGGGGGAACAAATGGAAAATATAGAGATATGTAGGTGATTGACTAGGTACTAGGAATTGTTAGGTTACGTAGGATGCAAAATTCTAGAGATATGTATTTTATTGTTTAAAGATGAATAAATAATTAAATTTAAATATGGAAATGAATCCCATGTCTATAAGTACTAATAATGAAACAAAAATATTTTGTTAATTAAATTAATTAGAATTTTCTTGTTATAGATTAGTGTGTAAGAAAATTGTATTAAAAAATATTTTGGATCATTTTAAAATAATTCGATTTTTAATGATAAATAGATATTCTTGATAATTCATATTTAGTAATAATAAATTCTAGCCAGTTAATCTACTTAATCTACTTAATATTTAATAATCATTAAATATATGTATAGTTTCAAGTACAAGAATGCTCACTCAACATGTAATATCCCTGGCCTTACCTACTCACATATACAAATATCAACTCACAAAATAATAGATCATTAATCTTTGATCCATGTTATATATTACATTATATTGATTTAGATATAAAATCATATCTTATGATTGAAATATCAATAAGGGAGAGGGGCCCAAAGTAGGGTGGGAGCCTATATTGGGGATGGAAGTAGTCCCACATGGGCCCCACACTAGACCGCCTTAATATGCAATTGTAAACCAATTTTCATTCACAAAGTCAACAAGGGTACTCGAATCACTGTACCACCAAAATTGTATTATAATTAGTTTATATTTATCCTAAACACAAATAATTAATTGTAGTCTTGCATGTCAGAGAATATTCAAAGCACATCTGACACCACAAACATACAAGCCATATTGATTCTTACTGGCACATAGCTTTACAACTTGCACCCAAAATATAAAATTAGTATAACCCATGCTCCCCTATAATATCACCACTTGCATTAGCTCACAACCACTATTTTAATACAAGTGTCACGAGGAGAACAACTACGAGCCAAGAATGTACCATCACCGAATCCAATCGAACCCACCCCCTATCCCACTTTGCCATCAATACAACACTGAAAGGAAAAGAAATCATTCATAACTATCCCATTTGTCAAATCCATTCGCATGACAACTGGTTCATACTCCTCTTTTGCCACTTTCAACCACCAAAACAATGGCAGTAAGGCCACCAAAATCTTCTAACCAAAAAATGAACACTGCACGCTATAAATACATACAAACTATACAATTGAAGGCACCCAGACATATTTTCAAATTTGAAAAAGGAGGACCAAAATTAAAGACTCCATACCAAACAACATTGAACATATAAAGAGATTTTCAAATTCAAAATTGCATTTCCATTTACCATGTCTCCCTTTCATATTTAGTATTGCGTTTTCTTGGAGGCAGATGAACAAAGAGGAGAAGAAGAAGCAACACCAGCATCACACTATCAACATTCAGGTACTCTACACAAAGATATTGTTTATGCCTATGAATTCCAATCTCAAACTTCTTGTTTATGCTTATGAATGCCAATCTATTCAATGTTATGCAAATGATTTTCACCATATAGTAAATACCTTTGCTTTTTCATATAAACTCTTCATGTCCCAACAACGATATGTTGTATGTGATGTTAATGTTTCTCAATAAAACCTGTAACTCAACATCTAGGGTTTCAACTTACACTATTTGTGAATGTCCAAGAAGTTCTTTTCATTTTCTAGGTTCTTTTTATGTTATCTATGCCTCCTAATATAGATATGTTCTATTGACTATAAAAGTTATGTGACCCACAAAACTGTAACTCAATATCTGGGGTTTCAACTTACACTGTTTATGTATGTCAAGTCATTTAAGTTTGTTTGCCGAAGTTTTCTTATGCTCAATATGCCTGCCAATATAAATCAGTTCTATGCACCATAACTATTTTTAGAGCACCATTCTATAAAAATTATATCTGGGGTTTCAACTTTCTTTATTTATGAATGTCAAGTAATTTTAGCTCAATTCCTGGGTATATAAATCAATTATTTTCACCGTAAATGTTTCTCACCCACTGCCCTCTGACTCAATATCCGAGGTTTCAACTTAACACTATTTATGGATGTCAATGCATTTCAGTTCCTTACAATGTGATTGTTGCACAAGGCTAGGTCACTTTTTTGAATGACAATGTCATTGTTGCAACATATTCTTTCTAACTCACTATTTGGGGTTTCGACTTATACTATTTATGATTGTGTATGAATCTTCAATTTCAACATTTTCATATATCATCTATATGCCTGAGAATGCCAATATGTTCTATGCTATCTAAATGTTTCTCACACAAACTTGTAACTCAATATCATGGGGTTTCATAGTTAGTAACTATTGATGAATGACAATGAATTTCAATTATCTACATTGTTAATTCCAATCAACTTTATGGCATAAGACCAGCCCCTTTCATTTCAATAATTTTTTTCAAACATGTGCAATTCAAACAAAGTAGTATGATCACATAAAACTTCAACAGTTACCAAATTTACCATTATAACTATCAGCTAACACAAAAAATAAAATAAAATAAATGCATCACTCTATCTTTAAGGGTGTTCAATGGTGGTTCTTATCATTGTTTCAAACATGTCTCAATAATGTGTGTAGGTTCAATATAAATTTGATATGAGGTCCAAGCCAATGAAGAAGAGAGCCATAACAAGGTGGCCTACATGTAAAAGAGGGATTACATTCCCCCCTAAAGAAGAACAAAATGTAGAAGCGGAGATAGTTGTGGTAGTTACTGCTCTATTTGGTAGGTGGACAACAACATCATGACATTGGGAATTAACAATGAATGAAACAGTTAATCATCAAACAAATGACATGGTGGAAAGCCAACGTGAAGAACATAATGATGGCCTAACTCTTTCCTCAACCCCTACCCCACTATTTTGGTTGGCAGATGGATCTGTGAATATGGGTAATGATAGTCTAAGTCTTCCATCACCCCTTTCCCAACCATCTTGGTTGGTAAAGGGAGCTACTAATGTGGGTAATGATGGTTTAATCCTTCCCTCAACACCTAACCATCTTGGTTGGTAGATGGAGCCAAAAAATTGGGTATTGTCTTACAGTGAGAAGAAGAGCAAGGAACTTATTCATTGCATTCTCCACCTGCCACATTTCCCACACCACAATTGCTAGATTACTATGCAGATTTGAGCAAGGAAATAGAGCAAAAGGAGGAAGACAGAGCTGAAAAGAAACAAGATAGGAAGGAGAGAGAGAAAAAGAAAGAGAAAGAGATAGTTTAAAGGATACAAGATAGGAAGGAAAGAGAGAAAAAGAGGGACTAAGACCGAGTTCAAAAGAAACAAGATAAGAAGGAAAGGAAATAGAAGATGGAGCAACAGCTTGGGTTCAAAAGAAACAAGATAAGAAGGAAAGAGAAATCAACTAGGCCCATAGGTCATTGCAGTGAGAAAGACATAGCAGTCCTAAAAAATCATTAGCACACAACCATGCCTTGTTTCAGGATATATTGAACATATACATCCCTCTGTTTGGGGAGTTGAATGTCAATTCAAGTGTCAACCCAAATGTAGGCTGCACTCCACTCTCCATTGCAAATAGTTGTTCAACACTATTGCATGCAATTAGCACTCAATTTACAAATGCAAATGAAAATCATGTAAGGACAACTTAGAACATAGAAGCAAGAGATGAGAACACATCTCCAAATGTTTATCTTGGAATGCTTGATTGATGTTGGGAGGAACCATCACTACAACTATATGAATGATTGGCTACTTTTTTGTTGTGTATTCCAAGTTGTAATATATAGTTCAATTATTGGTTGTTTAATTTTGTTGTTGGGGACTATAATACCTTGATATTAACCACATAAATTTACCCATCATGTCACCCTACCACTTGTGCATTGGGCCCAATATTTTATTTTGAAAAAATCGAGCACCTCGCCACCTGTTAAGCACCATTTACTCTGACATGTCCAAAATGGGTCCATTTTTTCCTCCACCCCAAAGTGGAACCCATCCACCTCCTTAATCGAAAAAAAACATCTACATATAGTGGATCAGATGGTCGTCTGTCCACGATAGCCTCGCCACCCTAAATGAATAGTTTAGAGCATTAATCGCTCACCGCCTCCTTTATTACCTCCACTAACCAGCTTTCCTTACGCGTCCCTTTGCATTTACTCGGATTGTCAGGAAAGTAAATTGGAGATCAAGGTTCATTAAATGCTCCAAATTCTTGCATATCTCGCTCACTCTCATTCCTTTTGTTTGCAAACATCCTTGAGTGTGCGTTTGGTTACACAACCATACCGGTTCAGCTATGCATTGGAGAGGCTTCTTTTCACCAAAGTATTTTTAGTATTAAACCACGTTGCATACACTAATAATTTGTAAAGTATAATGATACATAGTTTAATACTTAAATGCTCTTTTGAAAAAGAAGTCTCTTCAATGCTATAACCTCCAATGTCACTACAAATTTCTATCCTATAATATGTAAATGTTGTTGCCAACATTATGTACATTCCTATATTTAAGATTTGATATCAAATGGATCTATTTATTGGTTTATTAAATGGATATGTTTATGGGCCTACTTAGCAATATGATGTCCATAATGTGGCAGTGTAGTGCAATTGCTTGTTAATGTAAGTCTACTTAATTATATTGAAATTTTGTTTATGGTGATTTTTTGATTGGGATGAAATGTACAACACACTTCGCATAACTATTGCATGTATACAACACTATGCATTAACAACCACTAACAATATCACTTGAATCTTCATATAGTCATGTACACAACACTGACAACATTATTTACATGATATAGAATGTATAAAGTGCAATAACCTCTTCTGTATAATATAATGGATTTGGTGATGGGACAGTCTTGGCTATTTGTTGTTCTCGTGCCATTGGATGTATGAAAATATTGGGAGTGATGTAATGCAAGTGGTGATATTATAGGGGAGTGTTAGTTATACTAATTTTATATTTTGGTTGCATGTTTTAATGCTACTAGCCATTAACAAGAAATGTGGCTTGTATGTTTGTGGTATCAGATGTGCTTTGAATATTCTATGACATGTAAGACTATGAATAACTATTTGTGTA
This sequence comes from Sequoia sempervirens, assembly GCA_007258455.2. Lineage (NCBI taxonomy): Eukaryota > Viridiplantae > Streptophyta > Pinopsida > Cupressales > Cupressaceae > Sequoia > Sequoia sempervirens. Next base: position 677,588,491 of record VDFB02271358.1, read on the forward strand.
TGTGACAAACATAAACCAATTGTAATACAATTTTGGTAGTACAGTGATTCAAGTACACTTGTTGGATTAAGATTTTGGGGTATTGCACGGGATTTCAATTGTAATGTAATCTTGTTTGATATCCCCTTATTATTTAGTTATTCATTGCACAATAATGCAACTTGCGATTTGCTTTTTATATTTCATTGTTACTAAAAAATATGGAAAGGGTTTGAATGGCTCTCTTTTGGAGGGTTTTCTTCCATGTACTTCTATTCGTCTATTCTTCATTGCACAATCAATCATTGTGCAGATACATATATATGTATGTACATAGATTATTGCATGTACAAACATAGTGGATGTCCATATGTATGTGCATGTACTAATCTATGAACATACATACCTACGTTCATATATGTATGTGCACAATAACTTTGTAGTTTAATTTCAAAGGTTTTATGCCATGCACTTGTATTATTCTTTTCTTCAGTGCACTTTTTTAATAACTTGTATTGCATATAAATGTATGTGCATAATTTTTTACATATATGCATATACATATATGTACAATTATGCATAAACATAAAATTACATATATGCATATACATATTAAAAGCATAGGTGGCATGGTCACGTGGCAGGCAATTCAATGAGGACAGATTTTGGCTAACCATGAGAGGAAAGAAACATAAGAAATGAAACCCATTAAAGTCAGAGTGATGCTAGAAAGAAGCATTATTTTCCTTGAAATAGTGTGTTTAAGAACAAAAAATTTGGAAGTGTTCATAAACACCTTGGATGCCATACACTTCATCAAGCACATTTTGGATGCACCAAGAAAGCCACAAAATTCCTTCAATTTATGAAAAACCAAAAAATAAGATCAAAATTAGAGAGACAACAGAAAAAGCTTCAACCTAGGAAAGACAACACACCCATTACAAATCAAATAAATAGTACGAAAAAATGAATTATTGACAGGAGACACTGGTAGAGCCTTACTGTGGTTAGAAACCTCACTTGTATAGTAGGGATTTTCCCGATAATGTGTCTTGTTGCACTCACCTATATCTTGCTTGCTGCAAGAACAAATGAAAGGAGGGATCAATCAATACATAAAGTATTTTACACAAATGTAGGCAGTGCTTAGCTTAATACACAAAGAATATTACAAAATTGTATATTTTTCAATTGCAACTCACCATCAGTGAAGCTTGGAAGGAACAATGGGATGAGCTGAATATGTATTTCTTTGCACACCGATGAAGTAGAGTGAACAAGACATAAAATGACAAGGTGTTAGCCAAATATACCATAATCTCTATGATATATAGACATACATATATACATACATATATATATATATATATACATATATATATATACATACATACATACATATATATGTATATATATATATATATATGTATGTATATATATATATATATATATATGTTTATATATATATGTTTATATGTGTGTGTGTGTGTGTGTGTGTGTTTGTGTATATTCTTCATCAATTCTAGCAATTCTATATTCTTGGTAAGCAAAATAATGCATGTAAGAAATTGTATAGAGTCGTGGCTATTGTTGCATTCAATAATGAATTAGGGAGACTTGATTTTATGAATGCTCCTTTGATGGCAACCTATGCTGCACTAGTCCTCAATTCCATTTGAATTGTGAAGTGTTGCATAGGGAGCCATTGGAAGCCTTTACAAAACCAAGTCCCCTAAGTGATTCAAATACATATAAAGATAGAAAATGTGAAAGGGATGTGCATTAAACATGAGTGTACATAAGAATAGAAATAACTATTTGATGAACAATTGATTATACAAGAGTTTAAAGAATAAAATGAAGAGCAATTTCTACACATTAAGAATTGAACATTTTCCTTGTATACAATAGATTGCAATTTCCTACCATAAAGAATATAAATGGAAAACCCAATGTAAACAGTATCATGTAGAAACATGTGGACTCCAAACATAGGGTGTATAGGACCCCCTTAATATGCAATTGTAAAATAGTTTTCACCCACAAAGTCAACAAGGGTACTCGAATCACTGTACCACCAAAATTGTATTATAATTGGTTTATATTTGTCCCAAACACAAATAGTTATTCACAGTCTTACATGTCATAGAATATTCAAAGCATATCTGATACCACAAACATACAGGGCATATTTATTGTTAATGGCCCGTAGCACAAAAACATGCAGCTGAAATATAAAAATTTTATAACCCACACTCCCCTTAAATATATGCTATTGCTTATGCTTTTTCCTCCACTACCTCCATGTAGAAATGAGTATGGAAGTGAGATGTGGTAAATGGAAATTGGAAAAGATTGATAAATGCATTTTGGATGGAGAGTATAACGAATGGAAGGTATGATGCATTTTTGATGGAGAGTGTAATTCTGCTGTTGCTTTTTCTCTTGCCTCCACCCCACATTAAAAGTAAGCTATGCATCATTCCTTCCATTTGTTACACTCTCCATCTAAAAGAAAAACTTAAATTTGTATACACATATTGCTCGTTAATGGCCTGTAGCATTAAAACTTGCAGCCAAAATATAAAATTTGTATAACCCACACTCCCCTATAATATCACCACTTACATTACGTCACTGCCAATATTTTCATACATCCAATGACACAAGAACAATAAAGAGCCAAGAATTTCCCACCACCAAATCCAATTGAACCCACCCCCTATCCCACTTTGCATAGCATACAACAAATTGGCATTCAAAGGCTTAAAGAATTAATAAAAAAGTCAAGTTCTATTGTGATGGAAAGTGTAATGGTGTTGCTGCTTATGGTCTTGCATACACCCTACATTAAAACTAGTCTAAGCATATCCCTTGGGTATGCATCATTCATTCCATTCATTAGACTTTCCATCTAAAATAACAACTTCACTTTTTTGTTTGAGGAGTTGAATGTATGTAGTTCCATGCAAATATGAATATGGAAGTGAGACTTGGTAAATGGAAACCTGAAAAGATTGAGAAATGCAATTTTGAATTTGTAAATCTCTTTATATGTTCAATGGTGGTTTGGTATGGAGTCTTTAATTTGTGTCCTCATTTTTCATATTTAAAAACTTGTTTGGATGGCTTCAATTGCAGAGATTGTATGTATTCACTGTGTGCAATCCTAGTTTTCTTCTCGGGCAATTATAGTGGCCTTAACACATTATTTTTTGGTCCAGTTGCATGTGGAAAAAAGAGAAGGAAACTATAGTTGTGTGTTGTAATCTCACTAGTGGAACACATGTGAATGATTGATTTTCCATGAGTGTTGTGTTGTTGGGAAAGTGGGACATATACATATATGTATACATATATATACATATATGTACACATATGTATATAAATATATGTACACACACACACACACACACACACATATATATATATATCCACATATATATGTAATTTTCCACTTCCTTTAATATTTTGTTGTTATGCACAAACTTTAACTCTATAATTCGCCTTTGATATTTTTTTGTTATACCCAAATATGATAATGGGTTACGTTGTTTTCATTTCCATGTTTGGTAGTAACAATGAAATAAAGAAAGCATTTCACAAACATAACTATTATGCATGGAAGAACAAAATAATACAATTGCATTGAAAAATATCTTAGAAATGAAAACCAGTGATACCATATTCATATTTCATAGTAACTATCACATATATGTACATAAACAATTACATATATATACACATATATATACATGTACATATACATATATATATATATATGTATGTATGTATATGTATCTATGTAATTACATATATATACATATACAAATATACATATATATATGTATATATATACATATATATATATATATATAATATATATATATATATATATATATATATATATATATATATATATATATATATATATATATATATATATATATACATATACATACATACACATACACACACACACACACAATTGCATGGTTTATATCTTCAAAATGAAAACAAGTTAGCTCACTTTCATATTCTAGAATAACAAAAAAGTATCAAAGGTAAATTGTAGAGTGAAAGTTTGTGCATTGTCGACCACACGAATACAATTGCACAACATTCAAAGGCATAAATAATTAATAAAAAAGTGAAGTTGTTCTTTTCAATGGAGAGTGTAATGTTGCTGGTGCTTATGGTTTGGCATCCACCCCCCATTGAAAGTATTTGGTGCATATCCCTTGGTTATGCATCATTCATTCCATTCGTTACAATCTCCATCAAAAAAAAAAACTTCAGTTTTTTTATTTGGGGAGTTGAATGTCTGTAGTTCCATGTAGATATGAATATGGAAGTGAGACATGGTAAATGGAAATTGGAAAATATTGATATATGCATTTTTGAATTTGTAAATATCTTTATATGTTCAATGTTGGTTTGGTATGGAGTCTTTAATTGCATGGCAGAATATCTTCAAAATGAATACAAGTTAACACATTTTCATATATATATATATATATATCTTTTTGATGGAGAGTGTAATGTTGCTAGTGCGTATGGTTTGGCGTCCATGCCACATTAAAAGTATGTGGTGCATATCCCTTGGTTATGCATCGTTTGTTCCATTCATTATCGTCTTCATCAAAACAAACAACTTCAATTTTTTGTTTGGGGAGTTGAATGTCTTCAGTTCCATGTAGATATGAATATGGAAGTAGGACGTGGTAAATGGAAATTGGAAAATATTGAGATATGCATTTTTGAATTTGTAAATCTCTTTATATGTTCAATGTTGGAAAATATGAAAATAATTTAAATTTTTTTCATTTCAAAGATATTATACCATGTAACTAAAGACTCCATACCAAACCAACATTGAACACATAAAGAGATTTACAAATTAAAAAATGCATATCTCAATATTTTCCAATTTCCATTTACCACATCTCACTTCCATATTCAAATCTACATGGAACTGTAGACATTCAACTCCCCAAACAAAAAATTGAAGTTGTTTATTTTGATGGAGAGTATAACGAATGGAATGAACGATGCATAACCAAGGGATATGCACCACATACTTTTAATGTGAGTGGATGCCAAACCATAAGCACCAATAGCGCTACACTCTCCATCAAAAAGAACCACTTCACTATTTTATTAATCATTTATGCCTTTGAATTCCATGCAATTGTATTCATGTGGTCTACAATGCACAAACTTTCACTCTGCAATTTACCTTTGATATTTTTTTTATTATTCCAAAATATGAAAATGAGTTAACTTCTTTTCATTTTGAAGATATAAACCATGCAATTATATTTATATGTACATATATACGTATATATATATACATATACATATATATATATGTATGTATATATATATATGTAGTATATGTATATATATGTATACATATACATATATATATATATACTACATATATATATATACATATACATATATATATATGTATGTATATATATATATATGTAGTATATGTATATATATATGTATACATATACATATATATATACATATACTACATATATATATATATATATACATATATATATGTATGTATATATATATATATGTGAGTATATGTATATACATACATATATATATACACATATACATATACATATATGTATATATATATATATATATATACATATACATATACATATATATATATATGTATATATTTATCGAATGGAACGAAAGATGCATAACCAAGGGATATGCACCACATAGTTTTAATGCAGGGTGGACGCCAAACCATAAGCACCAACAATGTTACACTCTCCATCGAAAAGAAAAACTTCACTTTTTTATTAATTATTTATGCCTTTGAATGCCATGCAATTGTATTCATGTGGTTGACAATGCACAAACTTTCACTTTGCAATTTACCTTTGATATTTTGTTGTTATTCCAAAATATGAAAAAGAGTTACCTTATTTTCATTTTGAAGATATAAACCATCCAATTATATATATATATGTATGTATGTATGTATGTATGTATGTATACATATACATATACATACATACATACATACATACATACATACATACATACATACATACATACATACATACATACATATATATATAATTGCATGGTTTATATCTTCAAAATGAAAACAAGTTAACTGATTTTAATATTTTGGAATAACAAAAAAATATCAAAGGTAAATTGGAGAGTGAAATTTTGTGCATTGTTGACCACACAAATACAATTGCATGGAATTCAAAGGCATAAATAATTAATAAAAAAATGAAGTTGCTCTTTTTGATGGAGAGTGTAAAGCTGATGGTGCTTATGGTTTGGCATCCTGATAGGGTAGGGTTGGATGAGACACTCACTGTCCCATGCTCTGGGTCTCACCTTGGCAAACCCTTTGGTGTCACTCTCCACCTTATTAACCTATAGGCCATAGTGCTTACTAGGCACCCCTGGTTCTCCTGGCCAACCCTACTATCATCTGCATTCTCCTAACCAAGCCAATCTTGGTGCCTTGCCACTATCTCACCCTTGGCCCTTACTCTTCCCTAAAGGCCACTTAACCTCCAAGCTTTACCAACTTGTTGCAAGGGTGTGTGTTGATTTCCATAGCTTCAAATCTATCCACCTAGGGTTCTTGGTCATCCACCATACTCCATTTCTCTATCACTTTCACCAAACCCTATTCTAGGGTTTAAAAAGGGCTAGTAGCCCTTAAGCCCCAATTAGGCCTCCTAACCCGAGAAAGTAGGCTTAATCTCCCAAATTCCCTGAAGAACATCACAAACTCCCTTCTGAGACACTAGCTCATTTTCCAACCCCCCAAGGATTTTAGAGGTTATAGGCCTTCACAAGCCGTACACATGCGTAACCCTTTGCTAGATTTAGGGCTTTTTAGGCCATTTCTTGACTAGGCAGTGATCTGTTTGCTTCTTTTACCCACCAAATGGATTGGTGAAGACTCTGCTTCCCTACCAAACCTTTGTAAGGACTCCTGCATCCACCACACACCTTGGGTTGCTAAGGGATTGACACCCCTACAAGGTTAGGGCTTGGTTTTCATTGTTCTTTCCTAGTCGGGCACTGTCAGCTCGCCTAGGGAAAGATCTTCACCATGCTTCCTTGACACCTACTGACTTCTAAACCTAAAATATGTATAGGCATGGATCTTAGCCTCATTACCCCATAGACTATACACCAGGTACAGTGGAAAAGAGAGGTCTGAGACTCCATGATTAACAGCTAACCAGTCTGATCAGCAATGAAAGAAACAAAACTAACAAAGAACAAGGCTAGAATTTGATAAGATAAACCAACTACTAACTACAAAAAGCTTGGAAAAAAATACCACACGTTCCACACACTGTTCAGTGCTTGGAACCCTCCATTAACACACAAATAAGCACTAAAAACCAGAAAATTTCAAGAAACTGATTGCTTTTTCATATGATCCGTAATTTCCAATAGTTACAAAGATTTTTCCAACCCCAGATCCAGTTCGAGGTTCCTATTTTAAGGGTTCATAAGTGGTTACATCTCCCCTTGGTTGGACATAACCACCCTATTAAGCCCAAATTGCATAATTGCAACATTTTGGCTTTATTTCCCAAATTCTAGTGAGTCCTAGTGAAAACAAATTGTGCAATTCTTACCATCTACCATATGCTATTGATCAACCTTCATCCTAACATCTTCTAACACCACTAACTCAAAATTAAATTGTCAACATGACCTTGAAGTATCAAGACACAAAATTTGTTCCTAGGCTTCCAAAATTGCCTAGTGTTTCCCAATGTTACCTTGGTGCTCCTGCACCATTCTCCCCCTCTCAGCCCAAACACTAAGGAATGGAAGGAGGAACCAAGGACAATTCAATACCCAACTACTTGAACTAGGCTTCATGTACCCATGTGGCTTATGATTCATGCTTGTTCTTCCACTTGATAAGGTGCTCCATGTACACCTTGTTTCTTGTAGCCTTCTTCACTCTTGACTCCAAGATCTTCTCTACCTGAGGCTTATCTTGATTAGGTAAGGGTACATTACTAATGTCCTTGAAGATCTCCTAACTGTTTTGATCCACATCATGGACTGTCCCCTTATACTTGATCAAATCAGCTACATTGAACACTAGAGAGATCCCTAGATCGGTAGGTAACTCCACCTTGTATGCATTCTTGCCATACTTGGCTAATATCTTGCAGGGTCCTACTCTTTTCATCTATAGCTTGGTTGAAATTCCCCTCTGCAACCTTGACTTGTTAAGATGGACCATAACATAGTCCCCTATTGCAAATTGCACATCTTTCCTTGACATATCTGCCTTCTCCTTCACTTTTTGTGTAGCCTCAGTGACTATCCTCTTTACTTGCTCCTGAATCTCCTTCTTGGTCTAACTGAAGTCCTCTGCATGTCCACTTCTATGTTCCATAGCTCCAAGATCTTTGAGCTCACATATGCCTCTTGAGTGCATCCCATACACAAATTCAAAAGGACTCTTCCCTATGGTCCGTTTCACACTATCATTGTAGGCATACTCATCTTGTGAGATAGCCATATCCCATGTTTGTCCATACTCCTTAGTTAGACACCTTAGAAGGTTATCTATCACCTTGTTAACCACCTCTATTTGACCATTGGTCTGAGGATGGTAAGTTGATCCAAATGACAGGTTGGTACCCAATCTTCTTCATAGAGTCTTCCAAAAGTGACTCATGAACTTCACATCCCTGTCTGAAACAATGCTCAAAGGAAATCCATGGATCCTTACTACTTCCTTGAAGAAAAGATGAGTTATGTAACTAGCATCATGAGTAGTTTTGTAGGGAATAAAATGACTCATTTTGCTAAATCTGTCTACCACTACATAAACACTGTCAAAACCAGTCTTGGTCTTAGGAAGGCCTACCACAAAATCCATGCTCACACATTCCCATGGTCTGTTAGGAATGGGTAGGGGTTGATATAAAATAGTATTACTAGCTCCTCCCTTAGCTTTCATACACACCACACATTGTTCCACATACTTTCTAACATCTCTTGCCAATTTAAGCCAGTAATAGATTCTTTGCACTAGTTCTAAAGTATTATTTATGCCAAAATGTCCACTAAGACTGCCATTATGCTTTTCCTAAATCAAATTTTCCCTCATTGACCCTCTTGGAACACATAACTAATTTCCCTTAAACAATAACCCACTTTGCAAAGTATACTCATAGTATTGGCTATGGAAATCATTCTCAAAGTTAGAACATACCTTATAGACCTCTGAAAAGTCTTCATCTTCTCCATAGAGATCCTTGAAACTCTCTATGCCAATGCTCTTGATCTGTATTTCTTGCACTGTCAACAATCTCCTGCTTAGTGCATCTGCCACCTTGTTCAACTGTCCTTTCTTATGCTTGATGGTGAAGGTAAAAGTTTGGATGTATTCCATCCATTTCAAATGCCTATTACTTAACTTCTCTTGAGTGTTGATAAAGCTAAGTGCTTGATTGTTAGTAAAGACTACAAACTCCTTGGGTAGAAGGTAATGCCTCCATTTCCTAAGTGACTGAACCGAAGCATAAAGTTCTAAGTCATAGGTTGAATACTTCTTCTTAGCTTCATTGAGCTTCTCACTAAAGAAGGCTATAGGCCTGCCCTCTTGACTTAGCACTCCTCCTACTGTCACTCCACTTGCATCATATTCAACAGTGAACAACTTGTCAAAGGTAGGTAACAAGAGAATAGGTTGAGTTGCCACTTCTTGTTTCAGTTTCTCAAACCCTTTCTCAGCTTCTTGAGTCCACACAAACTTAGTTTTTAAACCAGCCTTGATTGTATCGAGGACTAGTGCACATATGCCACTAAAGTTTCTTATGAATTTTCTATAAAATTGAGCCAATCCATGAAAACTTCTTACCTCTATCCCTGTGGTTGGTGTGGGCCAGTTTAGGATAGCTTCCACCTTGCTTGGATCCATCTTCAATGATCCTTTGGACACTACAAAACCCAAATAGACAAGCTCTTGCTTAAAGAACTCACACTTCTCTAGATTTATTGCCAACTTCTCCTCTTGCAACCTTCTAAGAACCATCTCTACATGTTTTAAATGTTCTTCTGCTGTCTTACTGTATATGAGGATGTCATCAAGGTATACCACCACAAATATCCCTATAAAATCCTTGAGTACTTCATTCATAAGTCTCATGAATGTGCTAGGGGCATTGGAGAGACCAAATGGAATCACTCTCCATTCATATAACCCATCATTTGTCTTAAATGATGTCTTCCACTCATCACCATCCTTAATTCTGATTTGATGGTATCCACTTTTGAGATCCAACTTGGTGAAGTACTGAGCTCCTCCAAGACAATCCATTAAATCTTCAATTCTAGGAATAGGAAATCTATACCTAATGGTGATCCTATTTATTGCTCTAGAATCAGTGCATAACCTCCATTTACCTCCCTTCTTGGTTGCTAAGACCACTGGTACTGCACATGGGCTGATGCTCTTTTGAATCAATCCTTGATCCAACAACTCTTGCACTTGTCTAGCTACCTCTAGATTCTGATCTGGTGTAAGTTTGTATGCTAATTTTTTAGGCAATGAGGCTCCAGGTATGAAGTCAATTTGATGAATTATGGCTCTCTTTGGTGGTAGAGTTGCAGGTGTACCATCACTAACTATACTCTTGTACCTATCAAGTAACTTCTAGACTGCTTCCGGTAGGACTTTTTTCTCAGTCTTATCTTCATCTTTGGATTGCATCATGATGACATATCCTTCATCTCCTTGATGTAGGTTGTTAAGTAACTCCTTCCCACTACTCAGCATGATGCTTGGTGCCTTTGACTATCCCTCTTCTTCTTCTGATAGTGACTGCAACTTGAAAGTCTTCCCATCCTTCTTGAAAGAAATGGTGTTCTCTTTTCCATCATACATGACATTTTTGTCATACTACCATGGTCTGTCCAATAGTAGATGGCATGCATCCATGGGCAACACATCACAAACTAACTTGTCCTTGTACCCTCCAATGGAAAACTCCACCGTTACTTGCTCATTCACTAAAACACTCTGCCCTTTGTTTAGCCATGTGACCTTGTAGGGGTTAGTGTGGGGTACCTTCTCCAATTTCAGTTTCATTACTACCTCTTCTGAGATGATATTATCTGTTGAACCTGAATCTACTATGACCTTGCATACTTTACCAAGTATCTTTCACCTTACTCTAAATAAGGCTCTCCTCTGTTTTGGTTTCTCCTTGACCGGTTGTCTGATCAAGACCCTATTGAACATAAGATTCTCTCCCACCTCAAATTCAATATGACTGATCTTAGATGACTTAGGACTCATGGTTTCCTCTTATGCATAAGCCACTCTCTTCTCATTGCTTGATGAAGATGCTTTTTTCGGGCACCTATAAGCAGGATGGCCTACTTGACTACAATGGTAACATTTCATGTTTGCAAAATAAGAATTGCTCCTGCCTACTCCTCTTCCTCTGTTTGAACCTCCTTGAGGTCCTCTACCTCTATTATACCCTCCTCTAGAAGGTGTTTCATTGCCATGGTCTATGGTTTTAAACTCTCCTTGGTTTCTTTGGTCATTGCCTCTACCTTGATATCCACCTCACTGCCCTCTTTGATCTCTTTGATCTCTACCTTTGCCTCTACCCTTAGAAGCCTGGTCTTGATTCCTCTTGTTCCTTTCCTCAATCTTTATAGCCAACTGATAGGATTGGTGTACTATCTTGGGACTTAGAAGAGCCATCTCCTCTTGTATGTTCCATTTCAACCCATTAAGGTACCTAGCCACCTTGAGACTTTCATCTCTGAGACATTAGACCTCATGCAAAGTTTTTGGAACTCCTCTGTGTAAGTATTCACATCTTGGTCTTTCTACCTTAAGCTTTTTCTCTTCTTGCGTAACTGAATCTCATAATCATCTGGCATGTATGCTTCTCTTACCTTGGCAACCATTCCCTTCCAAGTTGAGATAGGCTGCTTACCTTCTTTTTCCCTCTCTGTTTGGATGAATTTCCACCATGTTAAAGCAGAACCTCTTAGTCTTGATTTAGCCACCTTTACCTTCTATGCTTCAATGACTCCATCACATTCAAAATGGTTTTCCATACCTTCTATCCAATCCATGACTAGGTCAGCTTCCATTTTTCCACTAAACAGTGGTATGCCCTCAAGTGCTTTTCCACTCAATGATTTCAATGCCTTCAAGAAAGGCTCCTCCTTCAAAACAGGGTCAGGTTAAGGGGTCTTGTACTCCTCTGCAACCTCTTCTTCCTTTGGTATCCTTCCTTCAAATTGTGCACTCCTCACTACTTGTTCAAGCTAGGCTATTCTTTCCCTCAATAGTTTATTGTCTTCCTCCTACTCTTCATCCATCTTAGCCAATTTTTCATTTGTCACCATGATGGAAGAATCACTAGACTCAACCTCTGACATATAAGATGCTTCCCAAATATTTTGCTCGCTCTGCTACCAATCTAATAGGGTAGGGTTGGATGAGACACTCATTGTCCCATGCTTTGGGTCTAACCTTGGAAAACCCTTTGGTGTCACTCTCCACCTTCTTAACCTTTAGGCCCTAGTGCTTACTAGGGACCCCTGGTTCTCCTGGCCAACCCTACTATCATCTACATTCTCCTAACCAAGCCAATCTTGGTGCCTTGCCACTATCTCACCCTTGGCCCTTACTCTTCCCTAAAGGCCACTTAACCTCCAAGATTTACCTTGTTGTAGGGGTGTGTGTTGACTTCCATAGCTTCAAATCTATCCACCTAGGGTTCCTAGTCATCCACCATACTCCATTTCTCCATCGCTTTCACCAAACCCTATTCTAGGGTTTAAAAAGGGCTAGTAGCCCTTGAGCCCGAATTAGGCCTCCTAACCCAAGAAAGTAGGCTTAATCTCCCAAATTCCCTGAAGAACATCACAAACTACCTTCTAAGACCCTAGCTCATTTTCCAACCTCTCAAGGATTTTAGAGGTTATAGGCCTTCACAGGCCGTACACAGGTGTAACCCTTACTTTGCTAGATTTAGGGCTTTTTAGGCCATTTCTTGACCAAGTAGTGATCTTTTTGCTTCTTTTACCCACCAAATGGATTGGTGAAGACTCTGCTTCCCTACCAAACCTTTGCAAGGACTCCTGCATCCACCACACACCTTGGGTTGCTAAGGGATTGACACCCCTGCAAGGTTAGAGCTCAGTTTTCACTGTTCTTTCCTAGCTAGGCACTGTCAGCTCACCTAGGGAAAGATCTTCACCATGCTTCCTTGACACCTACTGACTTCTAAACCTAAAATATGTATAGGCATGGAGCTTAGCCTCATTCCCCCACATACTATACACCAGGTACAGTGGAAAAGAGAGGTCTAAGACTCCATGATTAATAGCTAACCGGTCTGATCAACAATGAAAGAAACAAAACTAACAAAGAACAAGGCTATAATTTGATAAGAAAAACCAACTACTGACTACAAAAAGCTTGGAAAACAAATACCACACGTGCCACACACTGTTCAGTGCCTGGAACCCTCCATTAACACACAAATAAGCACTAAAAACTAGAAAATTTCAAGAAACTCATTGCGTTTTCATATGATCCATAATTTCCAATAGTTACAAAGATTTTTCCAACCCCAAATCCAGTTCGAGGTTCCTATTTTAAGGGTTCATAAGTGGTTACATCTCCCCTTGGTCAGACATAACCACCCTATTAAGCCCAAATTGCATAATTGCAACATTTTGGCTTTATTTCCCAAATTCTAGTGAGTCCTAGTGAAAACAAATTGTGCAATTCTTACCATCTACCATATGCTATTGACCAAACTTCATCCTAACATCTTCTAACACCACTAACTCAAAATTAAATGGTCAACATGACCTTGAAGTATCAAGACACAAAATTTCTTCCTAGGCTTCCAAAATTGCCTACGGTTTCCCAATGTTACCTTGGTGCTCCTGCACCACATCCACCTCGCATTAAAAGTATGCGGTGCATATCCCTTGGTTATGTATCATCCATTCCATTTTTTATAGTCTCCATTGAAACAAAGAACTTCAGTTTTTTGTTTGGGGAGTTGAATGTCTGTAGTTCCATGCAGATATGAATATGGAAGTGAGACGTGGTAAATGAAAATTAGAAAATATTGAGATATGCATTTTTGAATTTGTAAATCTCTTTATATGTTCAATGTTGGTTTGGTATGGATTCTTTAATTGCATGGAAAAATATCTTTGAAATGAAAACAAGTTAACTCATTTTCATATTTGGGAATAACAAAAAAATATCAAAGGAAAATTACAAATTGAAAGTTTGTGCATTGTCGAACAAACGAATACAAGTGCATGGCAGATAAACCTCTAATTGTAAACCAGTCAAACCCTTTCCATGTTTGGTAGTATGAATGAAATTAAAAAAAAAATTCACAGAAAAAAGAATTGTGGATGGAAGAACATAATAATACAATTGCATGGTAAAATATCTTCGAAATGAAAACCAATGATGCCATATTCATATATTGTAGTAATAATGAAATATAAATATATAAATAATTATGTATATATATATATATATGTATAATGAATTCGTGTATGTATATATATACAATTACATATATAAGTATAGATACACACACACACACACACACACACACACACACACACACATATATATATATATATAAGAACATATATATATATCTTTGAATGGAAGAAAATATTCAAAATGAAAACAAGAAAACCCATTTTAATATTTGGCAATACCAAAAAAATATCAAAGGCAATTTATAGAGTTAAATTTTCTGCAATGTCAACACACGAATACAAGTGCATGGTAGAAAACCTTGTAGTTGTGAACTAGTCAAACACTTCTATGATTGGTAGTAACAATGAAATTAAAAAGGCATGGCATAATATGTTTGAAATGACAACCAGTGCTAGCATTTCCATGTTTCAAACTGACATGAGATTATTTTAAGCAAATTGTAGAGTAAAAGTTTGTGGAATGATGAACACACGAATACAAAACCAGTCAAGCTATTTCCATATTTCATTCAAGAATTCTAATAGTAATGAAAAACCATTTAAAGTAGTCAAATTCACTTCATATTTCATATATGGAAGAAAAAATGAAAAGCACAAAGCAGAGTAAACATCTTGGAAATAAAAAAAGCATGGAAAAATATGTTCAAAATTACAACTAGTGTTACCATTTTTCATATTCTAGAATGACATGAGATTATTTTAAACAAATTGCAGAGTTAAAGTCCGCAATGAGGAACACACGAATGCAAGTGCATAGAAGAAACCCTCAAAATGATAAACATTATAACCCTATGAATAATAAAATTAGTGTAACCATTCCCGTATTTTGGAATAATAAAGAAATGTAAAAAAAGAAATTGCAAAGTTAAAGTTTGTGGAATGATGAACACATGAATACAAAACTAGTCAAACCTTTCCATATTTTGTTGAAGAAGTCTAATAGTAATGAAAATTTATTTAAACCAATAAAACTCATTCCATATTTTGTATAAGGAAGCAAATATGAAAATCACTAAGCAGAGTAAATATTGTGCAATGAAGAATGGAAGAGTAGGAGTGCATGGATGAGTATAGAGGAAAAGAAAACCACTGAAACCCTCCCCACATTTCATTTTATGCATATTGTTGAAAGCAAAATTCTCACAAAGAAATTATTTGAAAAAACTAGGTGCATGGCAGAATACCATTGTATTCATAGAGACTGCTAGATGTTGAGTGAGGTTAGAAACCTCACTTGAAAGAGAAAGGGAGCTCTTGAGAGTGCAAATCCAAATGAAGAAATGTGAAGAGATGAACAATGAAGTGTGGAGATCTGAACCAGTTTTAGTGCCAAACCAAATGAACAATCAAGAATGTTTGCAAACAAAAGGAATGAGAGTGAGTGGGATGTGTGAGAATGCGGAGCATTGAATGAACCTTGATCTTTGATTAATGCACCCAACAATTAGATTAAATGTGAAGGGATGCGTAAGGAAAGTTGGTTAGTGGAGGTAACGAAGGAGGCAAAAAGCGATTAATGTTGTAAACTATTCGTCTAGGGTAGTGAGGCTATCGTGGACATGTGGTTATCTGATCAACTGTACCTAGATGTGTTCTCTGATTAAGGAGGTGAATGGGATCCACTTTTGGGTGGAGGGAAAAATCAACCCATTTTGGACACATCAACGTAAATGGTGCTTGACAGGTGGCAGGGTGATATATATTTTAAAATAGGCTCAATGCACAAGTGTCAAGGTGACGTGGCGGGAGTTTTTTTAAATTTTTTTGGTCTACGTGGATTTCCACGTGGACCTCCAAAGATGATGTGCCCTAATTTGGGCCCCTCTCCCCTACTAGCGTCTACTTTATTTGAGTGAAAACAATACTAAAATGTTTATAAAATGAGATTCTTTTAGAGAAAATTGTTGTCTAGATTAGTTTTTGGATTTGTTAAATAGCTGATTTAAGACTAGAAACATTAAAGTTCTATGTTTTTTTTCTCAATGAATATAAAATCTAGTTCTTAATGATGACCAAAAAAATTAGTTCATGTATTCTAACCAAATTTAAGTTCAAAACTTACTATAACATTTCAAATTTTAGTGGTTAAAATCAAATGCATTGCACTTCCCCCATTTGTTTTGGGCTCGTTTTAATTTATTTTCCCTTAATGCAATAACTAGTGTGTTAAATTGCTAATTTTTACATGGATGCTAAAAAATGGCTACATCTTAGAGTTGATCCTTGATTTATCCATTTCTTATGTTAGATTATATCCACAATTTTAGAAATGATCCCTTTGATTCAAAAATTAAATTTAAAATTGACTCTAGTTGTTTTCCTTCAAATTGACTAATATGAGTTGACTTAAAGTGTGAAATAGTTAAATTACATGCTAGGTTGTCATATTGAAGGAAAAAACTTATTCATTTAGAACATCTAAAAAATACATGAATTGAACACCTTACATCAAATATCACTAGCCTAAAAAGAGTCATCTAGTGATATTCAACACTATACATCTTAAGGAATACACCATGATTTCATGTTTTTGATATATTAAGTTTCATTTATAGGGTGCAGTACCCTTTACACCATGAGCCCAAAGGGCCAAAAAAGTTCAAGTCTAGAACATTAAATTAGATCTCACCAAAACAACATGACACAAAGACAGCAAACCGACAACTAACACACAAAGATCCAATGAAAAAAAAAAACAAAGACACAACCGACTAATTTGCTATACCCTCCCATTTCTATATGAGGATGTTTAAAACATCCTCCCAAACCTAGTTCAGGCCATCCTCCATAGTATTCTTGTCCACTTCTTCTTTGAACGCAACAAATGGTACCAACAAAATGGTGGATGATCTTAATGGTGAAACGAGTCAACCTAGAAAATTTCCTTTCTAGCTTATCCATGCACTCCAACAACTTGCTATAGTCATCCTTCTTGTCCATAATCTTAGCAATATCTTTCTCCATAGCCCCCAAGTCTAAGGAGTGCATCGTCAATTCATCCTTGTGCATCTTATTGAAGTCAGAAAAGTGACTAGGTCCCTCCACAAATTCCTCCTCCTCCTCTACATCTTATTTCTTACCCTTGCCTTTGTTGTCAGTATGCTCCTTGTCACTTGAAATATCATTCACAGGAACTTCCTTTTCATTTTTCACCAATTTCTGGAATCTCCTAATGCTAGTATTCTCAATCCCTGTATCCATAGAAGCAGCCACAAAGGTGTCCCCCTTAGAATCTTTACCCACATTGTCCTTCTCTCCACTATTAGTGGTTGATATCTCCACCTGGAATTTATCCTCTTTCTTACCTTTTTTCCTTGTAGTTGGTTTGATTTCTATCTTGCGGGGAGAAATTTTGAGCTTCTAGAGCTAAAAAAATGCTTTTGATAGAGCTATCCCCCACTCCACCCTTATTTTTTTGGTAGGGGGTTTAGGCTTAGGGGAATTCATATTTTTGGTGTCCACCAGAGGGGTTTTCCTTTTAGGGCCTACAAATTTGGCTGGGGAGGGATTCACAGTGGGTTGGTCAGGGGGTTCAAGCTCCTTGATACAAAGAGCTAAATGGAAGTGGTAAAGCCTTAGGATGAGGCCCTGGTGGAGTGGCAGGGAGGGCATTTTATCAGGGTTTTGGGTAGTAGTGTCCAAACACATCTTAATAGAATTCTTCAAATTAGTTAGCAAAAAGAATGATAAACTTAACAACATTTTATGATGAAGATGACTGAGAAGAGATAGATGGTAATAGTAAAAACCCTATTCCTACCTTCTAAAGTCACATATTTCATTATAACTAGACAAAATTGGTCCCAAGGATGAGGGAGCACTTCCCTTTCGAAACTTGACTGAGACCTGACTATTTTTTCATTGTCTTTGAATAAAGTGTTGAAACTTTCATTATTCTAGGTCTTGGTGTGTTTTTTTATACTTCTTACCAATGCATGAAAGCCCAGTTACTTGAGCTATAACTTCCTTATTTACCTCGAAAGATATACTCCCCATCACAACCCTCCTATCTTTCCAAGAGCTCACAAACTAAGTTGATATCCTCACATCATGTCCCAGTAAGCATTCCATCAATGATGTGAACCCACCTTCAATGCAAATATGCCACACCAAGGGATCCTTTCAAAATTCCTCACAATTATCCAGCTTAGTTCTCACTCTATCACCTCCCATTTTTATACACATCACTTTGAGATACCAACAACCCTATGAGAGAAGGAAATTAAAATGGCTGTCAATGTGAAAAATCACCCAAAAAACACCGTTATTATGCCAACCAAGATCGTGATTAAGGAAACTGACAAATTAAATGGGCCATATATCATTTCCAAGGAGGATATCTCCATGGGCCCATAATTAAAAATCCTTAGGTTGCAAAAAATTAATTTTCCATTCAAATTGCTCATGCACAAATACCGATGCCAAGTGGTTGTGGGGCCAAGTATAGAAATCCCTAAGTATAAATCATTTAATTTATGAAATCTTTTAGCAATGTTGAGGGGATTCAAAAAGAACTTCACACAACATGAAAAAGTCACATTGTAGTGAGAGGCTAAATAGAACGGAGAATTGAATTAGAATTCGTAAGGATATGCTGAGTTGTAACAAGACTACTCATTAAAGTTGCGCATGGCCCAACCAAACTTAATCGTTAACCTAAGGTATTTACCATCACCTCTCATAATTATCTATGTATCCACCTTTGTCCATCCATTCAATTATTTCCTCATATTTAACACCTCATCAATCTTCTTCATCCACATCACCCAAAGTACAAGTATGTGGACAACCCAGAAAGCTTTAAAAAGAGCATAATTAGTTATCATCATGGATGACAATGGTACCCTATTCCTTAAGGATGACACCTTGTATCATCAACAGTAAACTCCCAAGAATCCTCCAATATTTTGAAATGCTCTAGGAGGAACATAGATTAGCAAAGCGTCAACAACTTGATTACCCTCACGACAGGTGTGAGACAAGATCTTCATATCAAGCTTTGAGACTAGGTGATTTATGTCTATTAGGATACCTCTAGTATTCCATCCTAGTAACCTGCCAAGCTTTATTGATTCAATCACTGAAATAGAATCCCCTTCTATATGGAGTTTCTTTATCCCCAAAGTAACAACTAATTGGATTCCCTTTAGCAACGCCCTAGTTTCTGCAACCATTGAAGTCTCAAATCCAATGTCTCTGGAGAAACCTACCACAAATTTACCCTTGTAATCTCTAATAACACCCCCAATGCTAGCCCTACTAGGATTCCCCTTGGTTGGCCCATCAAAATTGAGTTTGTGCCACCCTCTATCTAGGGGTTTCCAAACCATGCCACGTCTAGCCTGGGCCTTAGAGTTATCAAAGGAGTTGATCTCCAACTTCCTATTCTAGGCTTTATCCATATTGATCTCCCACTCTGTAGGTGCTTTTTTTGAGGTTTTCCCAATGTAAATTGTTTTTTTTTCAGAAATAAGCCTTAGACCAATGCCAAAAACCTCCTTAGGACTCATCTCAATATCCCTAAAAATTTGGTTATTCCTCTCTTTTTACAAACACCAACAGATGATGGGGGGACTTGGTACCAGATATCTCTAGGGATAAGATGTTGGAAGGTTCTAGAGCAACCCTCAATGAAGGATTTGATGTCCTTACACATAGTCCAGTGGGTCCCCATTTTTTCAAAAGTCAAATCCCGGACTCTAGCAACAAATGGGTAATGCAATAATAAATCATCGACTGACTCTTTGTTACTTTTACATAATAAACACCTATTCAGGATCTGAAATTCCCTTTTCCTTAGGTTATCCTGAGTTAGGATCCTATTATGATAGGTCGTCCACTAGAATAAATTTATTTTAGGAATCATGTGTCTGCTCCATATCTGTCTCCAAAGTCTACTATGATCACCCTAGACTGACAACAAATTGTAATTTTTTTTGATAGAAAGGTTGCACAATGGATATTTGACCCAAAATAACTCATCCTCCAGGTTGTATAAAGGTAGTCTGGTCAAGGAGAGCAAGTCTTGTAAGGACTTAGCTAAAAATTTCAACTATGGAGACAAGGGGCAACATAGATCCATTTCTTTCCATTTCCTAGCACCCAGTTTCCCATGAAAGTAGTCTCTCACAAACATACCAAAGAATATTTGTGTAGATCTCATAAGGTTATTGAATCTAAAGAGTGTTAGGGGGAAATCAAGCAACCAAGGGTCCTCCCAAAATCTGATGTAACTACCATTTCCTAGTTTCCATTTCATCCCAAAATTGAGCAACCTCTTCAACCTACAAATGTTGTTCCAGGCTAGCAAACCAAAAGGGTGATCATCTAAAAGGTATTCAATCATAGGTTTGTTGCCAAGATGCTTAGCATTCATAATCTTACACCAGTCCTTTTTGTTTCTTAATTCATCCCATCTATCCTTAGTAAACAAAGCTTTATTGGTACTTCGGACATTCCTAATCCCAAGCTCACTACAAGATTTAGGTAAGCAAAATTTGTCCCAACTAACTAGAGAAAACTTCTTCTTCTCTTTAGTCCCAAACCATAAAAAGTTCCTTTGGATTTTTCAAACTTCTCTACTATATATCTTGGAATTTTAAAGATAGAAAGGAAGTAGATAGGGATCCCTTAGAGGGAAGCAGCCAGAAGTTGCAACTTTCCAACATGGTTGAGGATAGTACCTTTCCACCCTACCAACTTCCTTTGAATCCTTTCTAAAACCATGTTCAAAAAGGTAGGAGTAAATTCTTTGATAGTAAGGGGTAGCCCCAGATACATTGAGGGGAGAGAGCTACTCACACAACCCAAGAAAATAGTTGCCTAAGCCTGAAGGGTAGGAGTACTATTAAAGAAATATATCATACTTTTATTGTAGTTTATATATTGTCCAAAGCAAGCAACATAATTATTTAGGAAGCTCTTCCATTTCCTGGCTTCAATCATAGACACCTTCCCAAATAGAATGGTGTTGTCCACAAATTATTGAATAATAGTAGGTTCCATCAAAGTAGTAGGTTTGACCCCCTTTATGGAGCCCTTCGATAGTAGTTTGGTTATGTTCCTACTCAGCACATTTGCAACTATGATAAAAAAAATAGGGGAGAGAGGGTCACCTTGTCTAATGTCCTTCCCAACATTGAAGAAGCCGAAAGGGACTCCATTAACCAATACAAAGTATGTGACAGTGGTAATGCATTCCATCAGGAGGTTAATCACCCTCTGGTTGAAGCCAAATTTAGATAGGACTTTGGGAATAAAGTCCCATAGAACTTTGTCATACGTTTTTGAGATTTCAAGCTCGAAGGCCATACTAGCATTATTGCATCTGTCCATGGAATGTAAAATTTCATGAGTAGTTATGGAAACATCCAAAATGTGTTTCCCTAGTCAAAAGCGTTTTTGGGTAGGGCTTATCATTTTTTTCCAGCAAAGGCTTCAAATGATTCACCAAGATTTTAGAGATCTTATAAATGGTATTGCATAGGCTGATGGGGTGAAAGTTTGTCATATACTATAGTTTGGTAACTTTGGGAACCAGGTCAATGAAAGTGTGGTTCAACTATTTGAGGATCTTACCAGATTTGAACAAATCCTTGGTAGCCAGAACTAGGTCAACCTCAACAATCTCCTAAAAAGTATAAAAGAAAGTTGGGGGGAATCCGTCAGAACTCGATGCCTTGTAGGCACCCATACCCTAAACCACTATCCATACTTTCTCAGGAGTGACATCACAAAGAATGAAATTATTATCTTCTTGGATTAGAGTGGTAGTGAGGGGGTCCAATAGCAGATTTCCCAAAGTAGGATTGGGATCCACATTAGGAGGTAGCAAAACCCATTGGAAGTATTCAGATGCCAAAAGCCCAATTTGGGTGTGTGAATTGACCAACACACCCTACTCATTTTGAAGTTTTGTTATCTAATTCCTTTTCTTATGCTTTAGGGCTGAGAAATGGAAGAAGGAGGTATTCCTATTACCCTCCTACAACCATTGAACTCTGGACTTTTATTTCTAGAATATCTCTTCCTTCTTTGAAATTTGTTCCTATTCCAAGCAATCATCTCTTTCTTGGTTACAAGTCAACAAACTAAAATCTCCCTCTTCTATCTTTTTTTGTGTCACCCTGGACTTATCCACTAAGACTTTTTTTTTTGGAAAAAATCTCCAAACACTCTCTTGTTCCATCCCTTAACCATATTTTTGATATGTTTTAGATTGTTAAAAATCCTAAACATGGGGGAACCATGTACATGAATATTCCACCATTCAACAACTTTATTCTTGAAATTCATATGGGTATTCCACATGATTTAAAATTGAAAGGGAAAGGGTCCCACAACATATAGTTCCTTCATGACCAACAATAGAGGGTTATGATCGAAGATAGTATAGGATAGGGTGAGCAAGTTTGCA
Organism: Sequoia sempervirens; assembly: GCA_007258455.2. Taxonomy (NCBI): domain Eukaryota; kingdom Viridiplantae; phylum Streptophyta; class Pinopsida; order Cupressales; family Cupressaceae; genus Sequoia; species Sequoia sempervirens. The sequence continues at coordinate 677,611,454 of VDFB02271358.1, forward strand.
CTGAGCAAGGCCATCCAATTGTGAGAGCAGAGAAATCTATCCTGCTTGACCTAGATCAAACCATCCCCTAATTGCTTGTTGGTCCAAGTGAAGGACTAACCTGGAAGGTAAATGTCAACTAGACCAGTGTTACTCAAGAAATTCACTAGATCATACATGTTGTCAGAGTAGTCTGTTAGCCCCCCATACTTCTCTGAAGGATACAAAGGAGGGTTGAAGTCACTAGCCACTAGTCAACGTGTCCCCCTATTATGGGTTATCTAGTTAGTAAGATCATTCCAAAGGGAATTCCTAACATTCTTTTGGTTGGGGGCGTAGACATTAATGAGTGACCAGGAGCCACCGGGGTGAGAAAACTTAACACCCACACTATTTTGGCATTAAAATATTTCAAAGCTAGTGATACTATTAGGATTCCACATCACAGACAACCCACCCGATGCCCCTTTAGCATCACTGCAAGAGAAAAGGGCACCCGCCCAAATATACTTAGCTATAAGTTCAGAGTTTGTTTTCTTCATTTTGATTTCATGTAGTAGCAAAACATCAATCTTATGTTCCATCACATAATTTTTCAGAGCTAGCTACTTGTGAGAGCTATTTAGCCCCCTCACATTCCAAGACATGAATTTAATTTTTGACTTTTCTTTGAGGACACTTCCAATGTCCTTGATTTACCTATGAATATCTCTTTTGCTATCTCCCTATTCCTGGTCTGTCGCTGGTTGGGCCTACCAGGTTTAGACTCACTACCTACATTAGCTTTCCTTTTCTTTCCCTTTTTATTTACGATTGACCAAAACTTGTCCTCCATTGCTTTATCTTGATCCAAACCCAAAGAAGCAATCTTCATTGACTCAGTTTTTACTTTACAAAATTCTTCATTTACGATTTCACCCTCTTCACCATCAATCTTCACTAACTCACATGTTACTTTAAAACCATCATCCTTCAAGATTTCACCCTCTTCACTATCTGTAGCCAACTCCTGGCTAGGGGGATGAACACATTAAAATCCTAACAAGGGTACCCCAACCGCAGTAGCACCAGGCAGTTCTGGGGCACCGACTAAAGTATGAACAATAAGAACCATACCAGAGTTAGCAGTGAACAAATCCTCATGAGGAACAACTAGGGAAAATTGGGTAGAAAACCTAGAAATGGCCAAGGAGTCCTCAAATTTAAGGGTATCAGGATTGATCGGGGAATCAACATTCTTAGGGATATTAGTCTTGACTAGGGACTCAACAATCTTAAGAATATCTAGTTTTAAAGGGTGGTTGTTAGAAAGTTCATCAACAACAGGATCACTGGGGTTGGGTACATGTTTCAACGTGGAATTATAGTCTAAAATAAGGTGACTAGGTTTAGCACATCTTTGACAGTAGGTCATGACGTTCTCATAACAGACTTGTTGGATCTAAGAACCAAACTTAGAGAAAATGTTCATAGAAGTAGGTAAGGTCTGATGCACATCAATATTAACACAAAAATGGGAAAAAAACTAACTTGGATTTAGACCTAGTAATGGAGTCTGAGGTGATGAAGTGGCCCAAGGAATCTCTAATACACTTGAATATAGATTAATCCCAGTATTCTAGGGGCAGCCCGACAGATGGACTCACATCGGTGCTAACTTGTTGAGATCAACAACATGATCAAACCCTAGTTTCCAGCAGCACAGAGACAAACTATGTTTCCCATAGACCCAAGGTCCTAAGGAGAGGACTAAGATCAAATCTTTTGCAACTATGAGTTTGAAGAGGAAGATCCCCTTGCCATCACATAGAACTCCACACTCCCTTTGAGGAACCATTTAGCAGAAGCCCATCTTCTGACCATGTCCACCATAGGGAAAAAGGATAGGAATTGAACCCACCACAGCATTCTCCATTAAAGAGGCAATCCTTTTTCTAATAGCTTTAGGGATGGAAAATTGGGTACCTAAAGAAAAAATCTCTTCTTCAGGGCATGGAGCGGTTATCTTTGAACTTGAGCTAGTGCTGGTCAATATGTTCTTCCACCCTTTAACCTTCGGGGTGATAGAGACCATAGGCATAGTTCCATAAGACAAATTCAGAATCACGAGAGCACCAAAAGTAGACAAACCAGGAGTGGCCCTTGAGGATCTCGAGACAACATGTGTCTAGGCAAGAATTTGGTCAGGGGAGGACAAGGGGGGGTTCATGATGTACCCCCAAAGCAGAGTCTACCATGCATGTAGACAATTCAAACTTAGGTGTAGGAAAGAGGAGCGGGAATTTTTTTTTAGTTAGATTTCACCATGATTTCATGTTGTCCTCAATATTTTTAAAAATTGATTGACTCGACATCCTTATAGGGGTTTGACACAAAAGCGTAATTATTCTTGTCATGTGCAAAATCTAAGTACACAAACCAAGTTTTTATGTGAAAATAAAATTGAGATATTTGAGGTGAACCAATAATGAACTAAAAATTTAGTAAATATTAGATTCATAGGTCTAAATCATATCCACATTTATTGGATCAATTTCACAATCGCATAAATTTCCTTGATAGAAGAACATACTTTTTACATATTATGAGCAATTTGATTGACAAGCTCTAATTTTTGCAATAGCAAAAAATTAATTTAAGACATCTAGTAGAGTCATGTTTTACATTGAACCAAAAGATAAACACTTGCATCAATGATGAATTTAAGAAACCCCTGTAAAAAGATATTAAATCTCAATGAGTCTTAGCCTAAGGCAAATATTTTTGTAGTGAATATAATATCAATTTTTGAAAACTAATTTTTCATTATATATTTCTTTAAAAAAATGTCTACATTGTTGATTTTTTCTAGTAAATTCATTCATGATTTTAAAGAAATGTGACTAGTGATTCTAGAAAACCCCTTAAAAAAATATATAAATTTCTAGCAAATCTTATATCAAGAAAATAATGTTTGTGTTAAGTATATGTCAATTTTTTTTTAAAAAAAATTGTGGTAATTTTTGTCTAATTTGTTCACATTGTTGATTTTTACCATCATTTAAAAAATAATAAATTGGCCAAGAAAAATATTATATGCTAAATGATAAACTTTACATCATCTGTTAAACATAAATCAATATCTTAGGTTCTATTTGGGCCCAAATTTTGACACACCTAAATTTGTACTCAATTTTTTTGGAATAGGTCTTCTTAAGAGATAAGTATCAATATAATTTTGAATGAGTGGATAATTACAATTGACTTGGCAACTTCATTAAAATCACTAAATTCAACTAGTGGTAATATTAATAAAAGAAATTAATGACTTAAGAAACCTTTTAAAAAGAAGAGATTTATAGTATTGTGAAATTCAACTAAAATAATTAAATTAAAATAAAAAATCAATATAAACAAATAAAATATTAGATTATATAAACACAATAAATATAATATATAATATTATATTATAAATTGGATCTAAAATTAAAATTTATAATTATAATATATAATATAATATACATTATTAAATATAAATAATGATTCATGAGTATTTATTTCTATCCTTTTGTATGTATACGATCTTTCATATCTTCTAAGATACATTAGCGTTACTATCCTTTTTATGAGTTTAGGTCACATCTCCATAATTTTTCTAACATTTATTCTTTAAGTGAGTATTCCCTAGCACTACTTGTACTTGTTGAGGCCAAAATAAATTTTGTTATAAAAAAAATATGCTTCATTCCCACTACAAATGGGGCCAAAGGAATTAGGTCACTATGACTCATTGAAAATTGGTTTTAATTTTTCTTTAATAATGAGCATGTGGAATATGCAATAAGGTTTGTAGGAGGCAAAGGTCTACTCCTAGACTATCCTTGTTAGAAGAATTATATTGAAGTTTAAATTAAGTTAGACTATTTGTATTTTTGAAGTATACACGTGCAAATGATAGATGTTACAAGTGAAGCAAGTAATACAAATTAAAGTTTTTTAATTTTAAGCTTCTTTTGCACATGAATTTGAATACAAGACTTAATCAAAATTGGAGTTGTCATTTCTAGAAAATAATGGCGAAGTCTTAGTGTTCAAATTTGGAGGTCCAAGGAAGAGGCTAATGCTCAGATTGTGACATGGAAAATTTTACATCACAAGTTACCTGTAGGGGATAGATTAAAGCATTTCAAAATACAAGCAGCCAAATTTATGTTTTTCCAACACAAGGAAAGAAGCAATTTTTGGTATTATACTTCATAAAAATATTGTTGTTGATACTATGAGGTAGTGTATATTGTTGCATTTATGGAAAAGTAGATGTTTAGCTATGCTTTCTAATCACATTTTTCCTTAGGAAATGGTTATTCTAAAGTCTTACTTTGACATCTGTTCCAATTCATCATTCTATGTTCACAATGGAGATGGGGTCACAAAGATAAGGATAATAGCAAGAACTTGGAGGTTATCAAGCATAAGTTTTTATAGATTCATAAAGGGGAACTCCATAGTGCTAAACTGATACAAGAATTCTTCAAGTTTAAAGTGTAATTTCTCATGTGATTGTACCTTTTGAGTTCTTGTCTATTTTGCTAGATGTCAATGCCCAGTTGGATTACAATTATGGTGATTTTTATGACCATTGGTACTCATTGTAAACTGCCTTATGTGTTGTTCATTATTTTTAAGTTGTTTATTGTTATTGTAAAACTAGATGTATGTAGGTCTGCATTGTAAATTGTTGAGTTTTGTTTTATTCCTTTCCTTTATAGTCCTCTTTTTGGACTACCATTTATTCTTATTGTAATCTTCTTTTTCAACTTGGTTCAATAAAAAAAATGTTTTTAAATTTTGATACAAGTGTTAAGGAAATTGAATGATGTCATAAAAATTCATTAAATTAATTATTAAGGTTTTTTTTTCAAAGTTAAAAATATTCCATCCTTACCCACTTTATACTCTAATTTCCATTGTCATCATATATTCTCATCTTAGAAGTTGGATGTCTCTTCTATGTTGAAGATCAAAATTTGATGTGATTTTAGACTTGTCAAAGTTAGAAGCTCTACTAGGAGAGGATAGTTAAACCATATTGTATCAATAAGATAAACTACATTTTAATTTTTAGCCTTAAAATTTTCTTGACAATTGTCTCTTAAGGAGATCTATTTCTAAAATTCTAAGTTTAAATTTGGGTGTGCTAGAACTTGATCCTAGAATAGAACTTAATCCATTGATCTATGTTCATTAGATAATGTAAAGCTCATCATTTAGTATATAATATTTTCATCAACCACATTATTATTTTTAAATCACAAATAAATTTTGTAACTGAGGGTAATTTTTCAGATTAGACTCAAATGTTAATAAATCAATATAAATCAAAAACCCAAAGTAATTACAAAGAACAAAAGAAGCAAACGTAAATGAAACAAATATACCAGATAGTTGTTGAAGCCTCCATGATTCACCTTTGTAACACCTTCTAACTTGTTGATTTGTGTTGCCCTCATATTCAACATATGAGCAACCCTTGACAAAGACCTACACAAGCTTTGAAGGATTTTCTTCTAAAATGACAGCCTATGACAATATGACCAACTTAATGAAATATGACAAGAATGCAACAATGCCTATAAAGTGCCTAAGTATGTAATATGTTTGTGTGTGTAATATCTCCCTATAATCTAAAAATGAGAGGAAAATGGCATTTTATAGAAAATGCCATTTTGAATGGATGGATGAGATTAACTTCTTACCAAAACCTAAAATCAGAGGCCCAAATTAAATCTGATAATCCCTAATTAGGGTTAGGGAAAAATCATTAATTGAGTGGTCAAGATGCCATCTAAGAAGATCAAATCGGCGGTGGAGAATAAATGAGGAAATTAATTTGAAAATAAAGATTTTTGAAAATGAAGAAGATAAAGACCAGACTAAAGATCAGTTTTGGAAGGATCAAGAACCTACCCGATCACTTGTTTTTTGGAGGAAAGTTACCAATTTGGAATTAAATTAATTCCAAATGTGTATTTTGTGAAATAATAAATAATCCATTTTCAGATTATTTACCAAAATGAGCTAATAGTTAAGAAAGAGATGACATTTTAAATAATTTCATTTATTTAAAATGAGAAGAATATTAATTTTGACAATTAAATAATTAAATATATTTATTTAATTTAGAAGATAATGACCAATAATTAAATAAATTAATCAATTTATTTAATTGTGACAATTAGTGACATATCAAATAAATAAATGAAATTCATTTATTTAATAATTAGGAAGAAATAAATGAAGAAGGGTAATTAAATAAATTAAGAAATTTATTTAATTAAGGGAAGACTTAGACAATTAGTGACGCATTTAATAAATAAATAAAATTTATTTATTTAATAATCATGAAGAATAAATGACATGAATTAATTAAATAATTATGAATTATTTAATCAATAGTCGAATGTGGACCAAGGACATAATTAAATGTCATAATTATGCTAGGACGAAAGGTGGTAAAAATAAAGCTTGCAGGCCTAGGTCATTTTTAGGTATCTACATTTTGCCCCTCTTTGTCATAATGTCGCGTGCCACATTGTGACAAAGAAAATAAGTCAAAGTCATGCCCCAGTGAAGGTATAGGGTATCGATGCCCCCTCGAGAGGACAAATAGGTTCCAAGAACATGGGTGTGCTCTCGAAATTAATGAGAAGACTAGAATATGAAGAGACAAAGAAATGTTAGTGCAAAAGATATGGATGCAATTCCTATATGAGATGAGTGAGAGAAGATGACAAGACTAAAGAAGATGCATGTTAGTTCCTAGACCAAATCCTTCAAAACATTGCCATGGGACTTTAATATTTATTGCTCTTAATCATCATTGGGCGGTAAAATGACACAAATGGACAACAAACACCATGATATGACGCAGACCAAGGTGTGCAAGGTCATCCATTTGAAAAACAGACAATCACAGACAAGGAATGTCCTAACTCATACTAAGGGAAAAGTTGCCCTAGTCTTTTTGTCAAGACAATCCATAGACAATAGTCAAAGAAAATAAAATAGGCTAGGAGATGTCATCGCACCTCTAAATCCTTCATGGGACATCCTCGAGGTAGCTAGTAATATGACCACAAAGAAAAGATAGTAAAAAGATAAGACAAAATAGCCAAGATAGTCAAAAGATAAGACAAGATAGACCAGAAAGAGTAACAACCATTTTATTTTGTTTGTCAAAGATTGATTTCCTATCGATTTGACAATTTGGACAATTTAAAGGTTTTTCCAATTTGACGGTGTTGACAGTTTGACGGGGCCTATTGTCAGGAAGGACACATCCTAAAAAAGGCAAAGGATATTTTGATGAGGTCCAAATCCAAGGACACATCTTGAAGAGGACCAAAGAGTGATGAGATTGACATTATTTTGATTAATATGTTTTGGCAAGTTGACTGATGTTGACTGTATGATTGATTGGACTGTGTTGTCTGATTTTGACCAATTTTGACATTGATGTTTCAAATGACTATCTTGTGTCTGAGTTTGACTATGTTTGACTTATTTGACCAATGTGATGATTGTAACAAATTCCATGATTTTATTTGGACCAACCTAAAAGGATTGACCTAATGTCTTAGGGACTCATCGACTGATGGCCTTGCCTACGTAGCAAATTCGCAGAGACAACGTAGTTCGACAATGAAATTGACTAACTGACATGACTAACTTTGACTCCATTTTTAGGATTTTGACATTGATTTGGATGTTTTTGTGTTTTTCTTTAGGACATTTTATGATTTTTAGGTCTTTCTTCAGGACATTTTATGATTTTTTAGTCTTTCTTCAGGACATTTTATGATGTTTTTGGTGTTTTGTTAGGACTTTTTGCAATGTTTTTGTCTTTTTTAGGACATTTTATGATTTTTTTGGATTTTGACATTTAAGAGGATCATGACAAATGCATATGACTGATTCCTACACATGAGAATCCAAGGACAAACATGATTGTGCCCCTAGTCAAGCTAAATACCAATTGACAGGTGATGACAACGTTGTTTGACGTGGGCATGACACATCTCGAAACAACGTGAGGAGGATGATGATATTGTGACGAAAGTATGGAGGTCTATAGCTAGGCCAAGAACGCAATCAAGTAAAATTTTGGATAATGTGCTTGTATGGATTTGAATCGTTGCATTTGGAATGACTTGGTTAGGATTAGATGGAATGATGATTATCCTTAGACTGTTTGACAAGGGAAATCCAATATAGGTGACAGACATGAAAGGATGAGAGGTGGCCTTGGTAAAGGATGGGTGACATGAGACTAAAGGAATTGTCATATGTTCTTCAAGGACTATGTCACATAAGGATAATGAGGTTTACATCAGCAATGACATGATGTTTCACGGATAATGTATGACCAAAGGATAGGCATGTCAAAAGTTTTCCCAAAGCATGATTTATGTGTGCCAGTTTTATGTCAAGACCAAGATAGGTGGGAATGATATGGATTAAATGGCCAGATTCCAATGTCAAGTGGAAGGCCTAGGATATGAGACAACTTTCCCCCAAGTGTAAGAGTCCACATAGATGATTTATTTTACACATGACGCCTCTTTGCCAGGTTTTCATCATGGTACTTATCTAGGGCGCCTGTTTGCCAGGTTTTCACCATTGGATGAAATTTTTCTATTTACTATTTTCTTGACTTTTTGATTTTTTTGGTGACACCAAGAGGCCTGTTTGCCAGGTTTTCATCAGGGTGACGATTTTTTGATTTTTAATTTTTTTTTTTTGTATTTTTGATATTGTGGATAGCCTGGATGATTTAGATTACCACTGACTATTTTGAATCCACTGACGGTGCCGATGTAGAGACTGGTGCCATGATATGCCAATAATGACCTTGTTGAAGGAGTTGTCTTGTTAGGATCATAGCACTTGTATACAACTGATCGATGTCATTGTGATCCTTTCTGATACTAGAGTTGGCCTTATCAAAATACGCACATCGCAATAGAGTTTCATGAGAGTCCTTGTGGTAAAGAGTTGCTGCCAAGATGTGACAGATTTGTGACATGGGATTTTTGGACTTTAGGTGAGATGTAGGATTATGACAAATGATGGTAGATGTGGAAAGGTTGTTTGGGCATTTGGATGAATCACCTTTTATTCTCCAAACTTGGTATGGTGTATGACGGATTTTGGAGGGATGGTGTTTGGAACCAATAGTTTTAGATTCCTTTTTTTATCACCATTTTGAAGGAGGTGGACATTTGTTGTATGTGGGAGTCCTCTTGTCTTGTGGCTCCACATTGTGATTGACTTTTGTATTTGACTTAGTTTCTTTGTTTGATCCATCTTTCTTTCAGATCCATTTTAATTTCATTTTTCCAATTGTCCTTTTGTTTGATTCAATGGCCTTTGAAATTTGATTTTGATCTTTTGACTTGTAAGAATTTTGTTTTTGTTGGTTCCAAAGGGAAGGTTTATTTATGATGGAATGATGGTTCATGGTGTGGGTGGAGGGGGTGTTGGCAACAACCTTATGACAAGGATTTCTCATGGACTCCATTTTGACGTTTGAATCTAACAAAGTTTCCCCCAGTATCAAGGAGGTACCACTGACATTGTTTGATTTACTAATTGAGGAATAGCCAAGACCTTGATGTTTGTAATTTTCCTGAAGCTATATTGGTTCTAGAATGCCTTGCTCGTGTATGCCTAGTCCTTTGCCTTGATATTGCATGCTTTGACATATTCTATTTGCAGTGGGGTATTTGTTGTTTTGAAAGTAAGATGCTAACCCATCATTAGGTATGTGGATACTGTCACTTGTAATATTTTTGTCTACAAGAAAGCCTACTCTGACAAAGATAGATGACCCTAGTTGATAAAGTGTCTTAGCTTCATTGTCATGTTGGACATATTCCTGACTGATGTCTTTGGTTTGATCTTGTGACATGTCAGGTTCAAATGATTATGTTGGTGCTTCCAAGGCAATGTCAAAGCCATCATTATGTTTAGTGTCATAGAGTCCAATGATTTTAGCTATAACTTGATCATATGCAAGCATGTCCCTAGTGGAAGATTCTTTTTCTAGAGGAATATCGTCTATGTGTCCCATGGAGGCAAGTGTCTCAGTTTGGAAAGGGTCAATAGTCGAGGCTTGTATAGGGTTTTCAAGTGTTTGATCATGAATGGCATAAAGGTCAAGGAGTGGATCATTTTGGACTTCTTGGTCAATGGTAGGGTCTTGGTCAAAGATGGGGTTGTCGTGGATTTGGGCTTCTTGGTCAATGATGGGGTCTTGGTCAAAGATGGGGTTGTCATGGGTGATACAGTTGGAAATAGAGTCATTTTCAAGGAGAGGTGTGTTTTGGATGTCATGATCGTCTTGAAGAACTTCTTGGATGGAGTTTAAGATAGGGTCATGGGATGTACTACCTTGTTCTTGACATGAGGGTGACATTATAAGGTCATGCTTTGGGCTTTCGTCTTGACATGTATTCTCAGGTTTACACAATAGGATTTGAATTTGAGTAATGATAGAAATTTCATGACTAGATGTGGCTTATGAGGGGATGACTTGAAAAGGATTAATGAATGACAGACTAGGATAGGGCATGGGGATTTGGACTGGACTAGTATGTGAAGGACTAGGATTAACTGGAGGCTCATTGGACCAACTTTGACCACCCTGTTGGTTGTCTTAAACACATCAGAATCCAAAATTGTCTGTGCCATTGTTTTTCTAGTCATTGAATTGACTTATCGAGACCCTTTCCAAATTTTTTTGCCGCCGACCCAAATTTTGAAAATTTCCCGAGGGGGCATCGATACTCCATACCTTCACTGGGGCATGACTTTGAATTATTTTCTTTGTCACAATGTAGCACGCGACATTATGACAAAGAGGGGCAAAATGTAGATACCTAAAAATGACCTAGGCCTGCAAGCTTCATTTTTACCACCTTTCGTCCTAGCATAATTATGACATTTAATTATGTCCTTGGTCCACATTCGACTATTGATTAAATAATTCATAATTATTTAATTAATTCATTTCCTTTTTTCCTTCATGATTATTTAAATGAATAAATCCTATTTATTTACTAAATACATCATTAATTGTCTAAGTCTTCCCCTAATTAAATAAATTTCTAAATTTATTTAATTACCTTTCTTCATTTATTTCGTCCTGATTATTAAAATAAATAAATTTTATTTATTTATTTAATATATCACTAATCCTCATAATTAAATGAATTTATTAATTTATTTAATTATTAATCTTATCTTCTAAGTTAAATAATTATCTTTAATTATTTAATTGCCAAATTTAATATTCCTCTCATTTTAAATAAATGAAATTATTTAAAATGTCATCACAATCTCAATTGACAGTCCATTTTGGTAAATAATCTAAAAAATATTATTTATTATCTCACAAAATTCACATTTGGAATTAATTTAATTCCAAATTGGTAACTTTCCTCCAGAAAACAAGTGATTGGGCAGGTTCTTAATCCGTCCAAAGCTGATCTTTAGTCTAGTCTTTATCTTCTTCATTTTCAAAAATCTTTATTTTGAATTAATTTCCTCATTTATTCTCCACTGTCGATTTGATCTTCTTAGATGGCATCTTGACTGCTCGATTAATGATTTTTCCCTAACCCCAATTAGGGATTATTAGATTTAATCTGGGCCTCTGGTTTTAGATTTTGGTCAGAAGTTAATCTCATCTGTCCATTCAAAATGGCATTTTCTATAAAATGCCATTTTCCTCTCATTTTTTGATTACACGGAGATATTACACACACAGACATATTACATACTTAGGCACTTTATAGGCATTGTTGCATTCTTGTCATATTTCATTAAGTTGGTCATATTGTCATAGGCTTAGTCATTTTAGAAGAAAATCCTTCAAAGCTTGTGTAGGTCTTCGTCAAGGGTTGCTCGTACGTCGAATATGAGGGCAACACAAATCAACAAGTTAGAAGGTGTTACAAAGGTGAATCATGGAGGCTTCAACAACTATCTGGTATATTTGTTTCATTTACATTTGCTTCCTTTGTTCTTTGTAATTACCTTGGGTTTATTGTCCTTTATTGATTTGCTAACACTTGAATCTAATCCGAAAAATTACCCTCAGTTACAAATTTAACACATAAATTTTATCATTTGTTGACCATTCTTAATTTTTGTTTGAATTTGAAGAACAAAATTATAATATTGTATACATGATGTTGAAGATTTCCTTTTATATAACTATCATATGGTTTTATTTTCCTTGATCTCTAGGGTTTTAAAATTTATTTACATGTTACTAAAAATATAAATTTAAAATTGGCAGTGGTCCACTTGTATGATCATTTCTATGCCTTTATATTTTTATGTTGACCAACTCTCTTTGTAATCCCACTAAAATATTAAAATTGGTGGTTGTCCCCTTGTATGATTACTAAAAATAAGTTGGAACATCAGCAATGAAGACCTTAGAAACCCTTGAAAAAAAATAACAGAACAAAAATTTAAGATGGAAAAATAGAAATGAAGACCTTGGAAACCCTTGGAAAATGTACCAGCCATAACAACATATCCAATAGATTTACCATAGCAAAATGACCTTAAACCTGGAGTAATATTTTGATTTCTAAGTAAGTGATCTACTTGATGTTTGATGAATTAAATTTGAGAATCCATCTTAACATTCTTCCTAGAGTCCACCTATAGAAGAGAGAAGAGAGAAGCAAGACAATAAAGTATGTCAGAGTATTTAGCTTTAGAACCACAAATTCATAGTGATAATTATTGTTATTGAACATTTCTTTACATATGTTTCTCCATAGATGCAACAAGATAACATGGTGAACTCCATCAACAATAATATTAAATTATGTAACCCAACTCCAAGCAAGGCCTCTTTCCAATTAAGTTTATGTTTGAAAATAACAGGCAAGGTATTAAACATAGAGTACCATGATTTTTCATAGCCTGACATCCCTAAAAATGTGCCTCATATCCTCATGTTTATGGAAAAAGGGGTAATTAAGGCGTTGGACCATTATACACTTTAGCCTTCCCCCAATGGGCAGTTTGTAATGAAGAATCTTCTAAGCTATTAATTAAGCCTCAACATTAATTTTTGACTTTCAAATTTGTGTACAAAGTTTACCCTAGAATTTTTCACTAAATCTACAATTCCATTTCAAGTTTAAGCAATATTTCATGGGCATATGAGGAATCAACCACAAATATATCTTTTTTAAATGAAAAAACTAAGAAAGGATAAGTAGATAACCATAACTAATCTTTAAAAAGGTTGCATTGAATGGGGGTAGATAGCTTCATGGAGAGTTCCAGTAGTGTCAATGACTGCATGAAGATCAAAAATTATTTGTAGTTAATACTCAATTTAAAATGAAATTGAACTATATTCCAAGGAAACCAATTCAAAGTAGTGAAATCCCAAAGGACTCCCACATTATTGATTCCTTTTTTATATAGGAAATAATACTATTTTGAAAAACTTAAGACAAGAGGTTTCCCATGATACAAAATATGTTTGTTCAACCAAATATATGAAGTGGAAAATTTGAGCCCATGTTGAAGAGAAGTACCTCTCCACCTTAAAAAATGACTGGTATATTGTCACGCCTTCCAAATTGATTCAAAAGGAAATGATGCTTTAATAGAAAAAAAGATGCATGAAGGATTTTATCTAACCAACCCACAACCTACCATTTTCCTTTAGCTGAAGTAAGGTGAATTTTTTTTTGTATAAGGATTTTCCAAGGTTCATCACCTTTGATAGCTCTAATAATCCATTTGTCTACTAAACATATCCTTTTTGTTTAGGGTCTATTAAACTCAAGCCTCCTTCACATTTGGGTTGAATGCAATGATCCCATGAAGTGGCAATAAAGCCAATATTACCATCCCATTTAGTCCATAAAAACCATTAGATAATTTTAACCAATTCCTCATAACCTTTATTAGAAGGCATCTAACAGGATGAACAGTAAACATGAGTGGCCAAGAATATTTAGTTAGCAACTTGAATTCTGCCAACTAAATAAAGGAACTTGTTTCCCTAGTTAAAATGCTTAGTTTTGACTCTATTTATATACCAATTCCACATATCAGAGAGAGGAACCCCAAAACAAAAAGGTATCCCAAGATATCTCATGATTTCCCCATGTTTAATATGTTTCGATTCTTGAGGTATCCAATGAGGGATAGGCCCATCCTGAATTATCAAGAATTCTATTTTATCATGAGCAATCTTAGATCTAGAAACAACATAATTCCAAAATATCCATCATGTTAGAGATATATTTTTTAGAATTTTATAAAAATAATAAGTTTCCATCAACATAGTGAGAATTAATAACATCATTTTAAGGGATGGATATTCCTGAAATGATCTTCATTTTGGATGCACTTTGAAGCATATAACCCAAAGCATCAGTTATAAGCACATAAATATATGGGTAAACGGAATCCTTGTCAAATGGATCTATGTAAGGGAAAGGGGTCAGTAGTCATATTGTTAATAATAATCTAAGCATTTGCATCTTGAAACAATATTCGAACATGATCTCAAAGTTTAGGACCAATCCCCAACGATTGAAGCATACTAAGGATAAAGTTCCACCGAATCCTATCATAAGATTTATCAAAATGAGGTTTGATAAGAATAGCATTTTGACTAGTTTGTTGAGCCCATTTCCAAGTTTCTATAGCCAAAATCATGTTGTCAAGAATATAGATGCCATTAATAAAACTTGTTTGTTTAGCCCAAACAATTCCTTGCACCATATGTTTAAGCTAAATAGCAATGGATTTTACTATAATATTATAGGAGGTATTAAGAAGCATAATGAGATGTCAACCATAGATAGTATCCTCCTTTTTTCCTTTGGGAAGAAGCTTGATTATGCCACCATTAATCATTGGGCCTAGAGAGCCTTTCTCAAATTCCTCTAGTTACTAGCAATAAAAATATTCCTTGATGTTATGCCACATAACCTGATAAAATTCCATAGGGCTCCCATTGTTTCCCAGACTTTTATAAGGGGCCATAGATAATCTAGCATTTTCTAGATCTCTTCTAAAGAAAGAAGTCTATCAATATATCAACTATAATCAACATTTAATCACTTAGGTATATAAACTAACCATATCCTCAAGGGAATTTTGAATATCCTTCCATTGATCATCTTTGAAAAGAGCTTCATAAAACTACTTGAACAAATTACATATTTTAGCAAGATCGTAATGAAGAGTATCAAATTCATCCCTTATAACACCAATTCTTTCTTTTTTGTGTCTGTAATTGAGATAGTTAAAAATTTATTTAGTTCCCTTGTTTCCTTTTTTTATCCAATGTAACTTGGACCTAAATTTAGCCCCCTGAACTTTGTAATTATCAATTTTACAAAGGTGAGTTTTAGCAACATCAATTGAAGTTTGCAGATTAATATTGGTAGGATCAACATTGAGAAGTTTTCTAGCATGAGCAAGTTTCCCTTGGAGAGATTTTTCCTTATGTTTTTTCTGCCTAGCCATTTTTCTTTTCCAAAAAAGTGGAGGAAATCAGTGCATCATTTAATGGAAACACACCACCAATCAATCTAAGAATCTCCTTCACAAGGTTTAGGAAGAGAGATCCAAAACCCCTCCAAGGAAGCCAAGCAAGTGGGATTTTTTAAATGAGAAACATTAAGATTAAATGGGAAAGAATTGGCAATAATTGAGTTTTGGGCTAGGAAGATGTTGCAAACAATGGGATAGTGATCCAAAAGGGTAGAAGAATAATCCACTTAAACATACAACCCCAGTGGATCAAGGAGCCAAGAAAGATTGTGAAAAACACAAAACTATCCAACCTACTTAATTTTTTTTCTCCCACTATTCTATAGTTGGACCAGGTATACCAATTTTTAGAATGGATAGTGAACTTATCATGAATAGGGTCAACCACCCTTAAGGAATTTTGACAAAACAACCAATTGTCAAATTCATCTGCTAAAATTTAATAATTTATTCCAGCTACGGTCATGAGGATGTTTTACCATGTTAAATTCATCACCCAATATCTAATTTGCATTGCGAAGATTATTGGCCATCCAATCCCAAAGTTGGGTTCAATCTTTAGAGAAGTTGGAAGCATATATAGAAAATAATACAATAAGTTGACCATTGATGATGGTAAGAACTTGTTGTGCATGTTTTGCACACACGCCTCGCCAAAGGCAAGGACCCCCTCTTTTTCACTCCCGACAGGCTACTTTGATCTCATCTTATTTTGCGCACCCCTGTTTCCTAGCTTATGTTAGCCATAAGCCTTAAAATGATCAATTTCATATTGGCCAAAGTCACCCAACTAGGTTTTTCTAAGTCATTTTCTCTCATGGGCCAACTCTTGCAAGCTTTCATTTTCTTTTCACTCATCTTTTGTTGGCCATTGCAGGCCTGCATTCGCAGGTTTCCTCCTGTCATTCTCTGTACCGCTTCACTGTTCACCTGTGTCCAAGTCCCGGGGTTTTCCCAACATGTGGACCCCACATTCGTCCTTGTTGTTGAGTCCTTCATGCTCTACGGACCCACAACTGTGAGTTGCTCTATGCGGGATTACATTCCTGAGTTGTCATTTCATAGTGGTTGACTCATGACTTCCATCTGCATGGAAAAATCCACACTTAGTGAACCAATCACTTAACAACAATCCACCCTCTTCCATCATTTTCCCAAGTAAAATGATTGTGTTTCTCTTTATATGGGAAAATATTAGAGATATTGTACAACTCCTCAATACAAACTCATGATCGACTTGCAAAATTAGGAGGGTTGACTAAACCTCATGGGGATGTGAGGCAATACCTTTAAAGCAGCACCGTACCCTATTTTTTTTTTTTTAAACGATGACATTTAAAATTGAAGAAAGTGGTTGTTGTCCATGTGGAGTCCATATTGTGAGTGTCCACTCATCTATTGCCGTTATTGTAGCGAGATTCCTCAAATGACTTCCCATGGGCTACCACCCACATGGAAGGCATACTTGCAAATTTTTCATACCATCCAACCTAACATCTCTCGTGAAAAAAAATCATCCATGCGGGGTCCACCATGGGGCCTTCGTCTACTTTACACCGCTCCCTCGATGACCACTCCATCTTAGCCATCCACACTAACATCTTCAAAGCCTTCTCTCATGCGGGTTTTCCCACCTTAATTGCTAACTATTTCTCAATGATATTACAATGATTGCCACCATGTTCCCCACTCGATGGCCCTCTTCACTATGGGATCCACCTTCCTATTCACCGTAGCCTCTACCTTTTAGAAGATAACTCTTTCATTTCAAATGATGTCCCCATAGCTTCCTCCCATGGTGGCTAACTAAGGTAGACTACTCATATCCCCAAGGAGGCATTCCTTCATAGAAAATCTTCACCGTTTTGTTGCAACTCAAAAGGAATTCTCTTATAGAATGGCTCTTTAGGGTGTGGCTGACTAGTAGGCTCCCTAGATGGAAGAAAGAATGATTGGGTGAACATATTATTGTGGGATTTCCTCTTGCAGAGGCCGTGGTTCTCATGACCATTTCAAAATGACAATATTTTTTTGGCCTTTTACATCTCTCATCCTACCAAATTTTTTGTGTGTGCGGCCCGCAATCCCCTCGGTTATGTGCCATAACTCAATCCATCTGCATGAAGCACTTGTAATCCCACTCCATTCAAACAAGAGTAACGATTTTCACTACAAAGGTGCTAAGTGCTAGTAAGTAATGCATATTATGCTAAATGATGTACACGCTCACCAAATGTGATTAACGGTGCTATGGGACCCACACTTTCACAAGGGGAAATGAATTTGCAATGTGACGGGCCCTATAACAAGAATCACTTAATGGCTGGTCACTTAAAATGGAATGAGGGTAGGCTCATTGGGGAAACTTTCTCAATGAATTTGGGTGAGCCGAGTAAGATTTAAAAGTAGGCCAAAATTAATGAGGGATGATTTCCATAAAATCAATAGCTCAAGTTCCTAATTTAAGGAATGATGGCATTCTCACAACTTTGAGGAAAATAATAACACCATTAGAAGGAGTTTGCATAATAGTATGTAGGTATAGCATTAGACATAGTTCAAGGGTGGACTTGAAGAGATGTGGGTTCTGCACTCTTGGGGTGTCATTGATAATATTTGTTTCACAATGGCTTGGTCACGGCATTTCCCCACACCCCTCCACCCGTAATTCTTCAATGGAGGCTACTCGTGTGGGCTCTGTGTGTGTAGAGGTTGTTTCTCCCCACACTATTATTAACAATGCCTCATCTCTTAATACTTGTGCATCCTCTATATTGAACTGCTTGAGAGAAATCCAATGTGCTTGTACGCATGAACATAGTATATCAAACAAATTAAGTAAATAGCAAACGCGTAAGAAGAGGAGGCTTGAAGAAGATGGGGCACACTACACAAGTTGATCAAAGTTTGAATTCTAAAGCTCTATGTATAGATGTTTTAATTTGTAGATTGACTCTTGAATGGCCATGAGTGAATTCCATAAGAAAGTCAGGACAGTGATCCAAGGTGGCAAGTTGATAAGTGTGATATTCTGAAAGCCCTGTAATGCACTTGAAGTATGGTGAATGTAAGTAATTCCTGTGTCATTCCCACCAGATATATGTCTCTCGATGGTTCAAGGTTGAAGGAGGGGTCTGTGGGCTTAAAGTATTGGATGTAAACTAAAATGAGTATGCCACCTCAATAGCTTCAATGGTGGATGATTCGTAATGATGGGGAGGAATAGGTCAAGGATTATGGGACCGCTAGCATTCTTAGAAGATGAAATTTCTTTTAAAATGTTATCCTAGGTAGAGTGCACTATAGAAATGGTAATATGAATGTGAATATCCAAATGAGAAAAAATCTCAGAAGGGAAAGCTATGAGATTATTAAATATTGATTCGATCACCTTAGGGATGCATAGATGATCAAGTGCAATGGCCAAAGCATCAAAAACTCAAATTTAATGTGCCTTTTACAATGGAGTGGCGAAGCATATCTTACAAGGAACATAACACAAGCTTCCCTTAGCCAACTATCATTTTGTAACGGCCATCCCATCTCATCTCCCCACACTTCGTTACCTACAACTTTCCCTCATGCGGGTTCCACATCTAGCAGTGCCATTACTACCTCCGCCATTGTCCACGTCCTCTTCGTCATGTCCTCTTGAATTTTTCAACCCATAACCTCCTTTGATGATGATAATGATTGTTGGTTGAAGTTGGATTGGTTTGTCTTATTGCATTAAGAGTCTTGCGTGAGTGTTGTAGTCCCAAGGCAATTGATGTTATTGTGACCATGATGAATCAACCATGATCTTTTGATTGAAAAAAAATGAATGAGAGTGATGCACTTTTGGGGACTCAGTCTCTATGTTCATTCTTCAACATTGGTGGGTTGCTCCAGTGTGGGTGTCATGCACTCCCCATCCATTGTGTAAAGTGGCGTTTGCGCGTAGGCCATTCGCCACCTATCTATTGCATCTGCACGTTATGCAGAACCCACATTAATCAACACCATACCAAATGAAACACTCTACTGAATCAATGAAGTGGATGGTCAGAGGGATTTTAAGCATCACAATAAATATTGAATGGAGTTGGTAGTATTTCATAATGAAGATTTCATTGGACCATAAAAAAGATTTTAGTGGAGGCATCCCTGATTTAAATCCATCCTTCAATTTAGTATCTACAAACAACAAAAGGGAGTGATTGGATAAATGTCTTTGAGAGCCAAGAGACCAATTATTGATGGAATCACACCTGGTTTGGCTTTAACAGTCACATGTATAATACTCACTCTCAAATATTATTCTGACATTGTATCTCTTCCTCAACAACAAAGAGACACTAACTCGAGGCATCACATATAGATATGATTTGGCCATTTTTATTCAGCAGGTGTTAGCAAAACTTGATAGTACCATTGGGGCTGGAGTTGACAAGAAGACACCAACAAGCTCATAATAGGTGAGATAATAAGGAGAAATAGAGGTGCGAAGAGCTCGATGTTGGAATGTGAATGGAATGCTAAGGATGCCACTTTGAGCAATTCCTTTAATTAAAATTTTGAGTGAATCCCTTAGAGGCTTGATATGGCAAGTGAGTTGGTAATGCAATATATCATCTTTTAACAATAAATTTGTAGTAGCTAGCTACACTAAATCCTTGGCTGAAATTCACACCCGTGGGCTCCGCGTCTTCATAGGTTGTTTGTCTTTTTTGGACGTGCATTGGGAGAAAAAATCATTTATCTTTTAGAGCGTTGGATAATTTAACATTGGGCCTCTATTGTGAATTATGTCATGATGAGTATTGCACTCATTTTTTCTAGGTTCAAGCCATGCAATGACCATTATCATTAAGGGAGGGATATGATCAATGATTATAGGGACTTGAAAACATTGAATCAAGAATCTTCAAGTTGCACCCTATACTGCGATACTTTTTCCCTTTGAATTCAATAAGAACTAATATTTCGCCAAAAACTATGTTGTGCAAGATAAAGCAGGACTAATACAAAGGGAATGTGTTTTCCAATGAAGAAATTTCTAAGGGAACAAAATTATGATTGTAGGTGGGCCTTCACACATGATACATCAAGGAAAATATCCAAAGGAGAATGCTTCAACTCAAATATACTTAAGCAATGGATGACTTGTTAGGAGGAGGACCAACAAACAAATAATTGCATGACAAAGGAGATCAATTCCAAAGAAATAGAAGGTTGTCTACTAAAATATAAAGCAAGAGGGAAGGCTTTCTTGACTACCAAATGATTGTGATTAATCATAAGTTGTCTCATCGGAGAAAGCAACTAATCTATTTAATAATGGTGCAAATATGTGAATGGGGCCCAAAGAGAATGTTGCTAATACATCAAATGGGAGGTGGCCTTGAAGTAGTTTCTACTACAGTGAAAAGGGTAGTTAGCTAAATGACAAATTGCTACAACACTTGGGCACTACAAGTAAAAATAAGAATGAGGACAAAACTATGTTTTATATTGCTGGATAATGGGGGGTAGGTGAAACCCTAGTGTAATCAAATTTAAACCACTCATTGTAAATTGATCCTAGCCATTCATTTGGGCTTTGGAAAACTATAAATAGGGATCTCCCTCTCATTTGTAAATGGTTGGAGAGCTGGTGTAAAGGCATTCTGCAGCAATAGAAAGCAACATTGTGTGATTTATGGGTGTTTCTTTTGAACTTGTTCATTATGCATGCATGATTCTACTTCAATGTTAGCTTTAGTTGTTATTTTATTAAGTGGTAGTGATGATGGTGTTTTTTGTTATAGTATTTGATGAATTTCCAGCTCATGCTTTTTGTGGTTTGTTGATGATGAATCACTTTGTAAAGCTAGTCTCAACTTCATTGATGCAACTTAGTTCAATTGCATGTTCATGATCTGTGTGTGCAATTTGAAAATTTGTAGTCCTTAGAAGATTGCACTGGTTTTGTGTAGTTGTAGGCTTCTCTTGGTCAAGAAAAACCTAGTTTAGGAAGTTTGTCTACTGTAGCAGCCTCCATGATTGTTGTTCATTCATAGCTTAGGTCTAGGAACTTCCTCTCTTCCCTACCCTTTTGAACTTTATTTTAAATAGTGACCTTAGGCAAGGTTCATTGCACATTATAAAGCCAAATTTGAAGCTGAAATAGGAGTTCTAGACTGATGTTTGAACCTGAAATAATTGAACAACAATTTCTACATCCTAAGAACTCCATTTGTAGACCCAACTTCCCACACTTTGTAACTAATCCATAAGTCCGCCTTGTGATTCCAAAAAATCACATGAATCAACTGAGGTATTCCAAGCACTATCAAGACCTGACATTAGAGACCTTGGGATAGTGTTCTACAATTTGATTGTGGAAGATTGTCTTTCAAGAGAGGTGATGAATCTATGCATTACTTGTGTTGATAAGTGCATAAAAAACACATCAACAGAACCCAAACACAACTGTGGGAAGGATCTTCACCCTTATCAATGACAAAATTTGAGACCTAAGATGAAATTACAATAAAACACCACCTTTTCCATCTAGATAGGATGTATGCCAAAAGGAGGCATCTTTCCAAATATTGCATAAAGCAGCCTCAAGTCTAATGTAACTAAGTTTGACTTCTTGAAGAAATAAAACACCAGGCTTCCATTTTGTAACTAGCTCCTTAACTTTATATTTGTGATGAGGGAGAGAGATACCTATGAAACTCTATGAAAGAAGTTTAAAATTCATGATGAAGATTAGAAGAATCTTCACCCTAGGCTAAAACACTAAAGCTATTTCCAATAGAAAGCTCTTGTTCCTTGCATTGATGATCTTTGGAGGCAACAAAAGGAGACCTAGATCTATGACAAGAATGTGAGGAATTTCCAGAATGTGGGGGAGGAGAGGAGTGTTGGTGGGGAAAGGAATGATGGGAAGGAGAAGAAGATTCATGAGCAGTTGGATTAGGAGAAGAAAGAGAAGTTGGGGAAGAGACTTCACGAGGAGAAGGGCAGGAGATGGGAGAAGGGGAAGAAACCAATGGTTCTTTTATCTTTCATACCAATCTTCATCCTTTAGGCATAAAAAAGTATTTGTAAGAAGGGGGGGATTTTCTAGAAACATTAGAAGAAGTATTAGGATTTGGAGGATGAGTATAATTAGTGAAGGGTGCAGAAAAAAGGGAAGGACTAATTTCTAGGAGAACATTGAGGGCGGCTGAACCAATTTTCTCTTCCTATTTGGACACTCATGAATTAGATGACCTTCTTTTCAACAATAAAAAGAGGCATTTGGTTTATTTAGATACACAATAGGTTGGTCTAATTCAAAACTTGGACCAATAATTTTAATATTTTCAAGTAATGAGTTATTTAGGTCTACTTCCACACAAGCTCTTAGATGAACCCTTAAACATGAAAACTTATCAAAATTATGTTTAAAAAAAACAACTCTAACTAGTTGAGACACAATGTCTTTTAGGAAAGGTCTACATTCTAGATTAAGGAAGGGTAACTCAATCCACATAGGATAGTGTGAGTGAGAAGGCCCTTCAAGGTGAAAGTTAAAGCTCCATGCTTGTAAGTAGCAAATTTATCAACAAATAGGCTGTGTCGTATTGTAAAATAGCTTGAGCATGATCTATTGATTTAAACATGTAGGAAACATATCCTTTACCCAAACCTCTTAGGGATTCTATCTCCCAAGCCCGATTTTCCCAGTTCAAATGGGCCCATTTGTAAAATTTTGTCTTAGAAGGTATGCCTTTAAGAAAAAATAAGATAATTGTTATATTTTGACATTCAACAATAACTTCAATAATGTCATCAAGAAGTTGTATTTCTAAAATTTTACTTGGTTTGGCATCCTACTGTTCTTTGGGTAGCAACCCATCTATTTCCTTATCCACTCTCGCATCCTTAGTAGTATTTTCTTTACCCATTATTGCTTCTTCCATCATGCTGTTGTCCTCCATAATGGGTTCCTTGTCCGCCATGTTATCTGGTAAATCAAGGTGACTGGTGCCACCATTTTGAGGTGCATAAAGGCTTGTAATAGAGAACCCAGTAAGGGTTTTTGCATGTGGACCTCTAGAGTCCTAGTGTTCTTTTAGACGAAAAACTTTGGATATCATATCTAGTTGTTTATATCCTCAAGAAATTTTATAAATTATTATCAATTTTGTTTCTTATCTTTGATTTCAAGAATCCCAATACATTGAAGATTGTCTCATCCTCCATCAACCCCAATTTTATGGTTTGACATAGATCAACAAGTTTGAAATATTTTGATAGAGTCACACAATAATTTTATCTAAATTAAGGTTGTCCAAATATTTTTTATTGATCCATCTTGGGAGGAAATCACCATGAGTCTAAATTTTTCCATTGCTATTTACTCTTATATGTTTTCCATTGAATTCTAAAATTTTGGAAAACTAATTGGCCAAGTTCTTTATATTGTTATGGAAATTAGTTGGTTAATATTTAATCTAATATTGAAGATAAATAATAGACATGGATTCAAATGGTTCAACTCAAAGTAATCAATCTCTAATTTATGAGGAAAGGTATCTTGCAATTTACTTTAAATTAGTACTTACAATTGTAACAATTTGATCAAAAGATTCCCTTGTAATAGGTTCTTCTTTGGTAGTGTGCTTAACCTTGGAAAATTAGTATATTAGTATCTCATTTCCCTATACAAAGACACATAACTCCATGCTTGCATTAAACTATAAAAAAATAGTATTATTGTTAACTCTTGTCATTAAGTTGCAACTATTAAATTTTGTACTTTTGAATGGTCAATTTGATAGATGCAAACTTGAAAGATTAAAATCAGGTTCAAATCTAAATATCACCTCAAGATTAAGCTACAAAACAAAAATAATAATGAAATAAAATAAAAGTAATTTACCAATGTTTCTTGTTGTGCCTTGCACCCAAAAGGTAGATATACTTGAAAGATGAAAAATGTTGGAACATGGTTTCTCATACTGATAACATACCAATGTATTCAAGTGTGTGTATGTAAAAAAATTAGGGATGAATTTTTTTATAGAATTCTATGTGAAGAGATCAATATTCAAGATTGAATTTCTTGAATAACTTGAAACAAGGGAGTTATGAAAATAAGTAGCGAAGAATAAGAGAAATTTTATAATTAATTTTATTCTTTTTAGGTGGTTAAGAAGATTTAATAAATTATTTTTTTGGTAAATCATGTGTAAGAAGAAATGGGATAAGTGATTAATATTTAGATAGAATTCACATTATAATATTAAAAGTGGAAGATGTTTGATTAGAGATACCGAGGTTTTATACTATGTTGGAAGAATCAGTGATGAAAGAAGTTTGTTGCCTAAGAAGACATCAAGGATGAAGGAATTCTAATGCCAAACAAAGGAATTGGGGATGAAGGGGTTATGATTACTAAGAAGGACTTAAGGTTGAGGGAAGTTTAATACCTAAGAAGGCATTGGGCATGAAGAAAGTTTGATTCCTAAAAAGGCATTAGGGTTGAGGGAAGTCCAATGTCTAATAAGGAATTAGGGATGAAAGAGGTCCAATAACTCAATGGGGTATTGGAATTGAAGGAGGTATGCTACTTCCACAAGATATCATACTTGAAAGAAGTTTAATTACTAAGAAGGCATGAGGGATTAAGGATATTTGATACCTCTATGGGTATCAAACTTAAAGGAGGTTCAATACATATGTAGGGTATTGGAATTGGATTTAGTGTAATACTTTCACAAGGTATCCAACTTGGATGAAGTATGATACCTCCATGGGGTATCATAATTGGAGGAAGTTTTATACCTTCATGGGGTATCAAACTTGGAGGAGGTTCAATACCTTTGTGGTATATCAGACTTAGAGAAATTTTTTGATACCTCTGTGGGTTACCAATATTGGAGGAAATTTGATACCTTCATAGGGTATCAAACTTAGAGGAAGTCAATTCTTCCATGGGGTACTACACTTAGATGAAGTTTTATACCTCAAAGGGATGTTAGAATTAGATGAATTATGATAATTAAAGGGGAAAAAAAAAATTTATAGGAAAAAAAGGCTAAGGGTAAAAATAAATGACTTCAAATATATTTATGATGGATAATGGATAAAGGATTAGGTCTAAATAATTTTCAGTCTCTAATTTTTTATTTTATTTGAGATGGTGTTATGAATTAGCATCATTTAAAAGAAGGTTAAAACATAGTTTTTAGAATAAAATAGTTAGATTAGGTAAGACTCCTTAGTTATTCAAAAGATAAGTGATTATGATGGATGATGATCAGGATGATGATGCCACCTTTGAGAGGATAGGAAGGTTAGGAGAACAAGTGTATGCTATAAAGCTAGGTGGAAAAGATGAGGGACAAGGAGATGTAGAAGGTAAGGACATGGAAGGAGGTGAAAATGGAAATAAGATATTATGCTAAGTTGAATGAGAAACTTAGTGTTTGATATAGCATCTAAATTAATTCACCATGGTAGAAAAAATCAAGATGACTATGTATCAAATGTATAAAGGGTTGAATCAAAAGATACATAAAAAAGGAGGATGACCAATCACATCACAAGGCATTGCATGACCTTTGTGGGTACTATGATATGAGAACCAAACAAACACAACATAGGAAAAGAGAAAATATTACGCCAATCAATGCCATTCAAGAAACATTAATATATAAGGGATCATAGTGACCTTAAAGAAGTATTGAGCAAGATAAACTTAGAAAAAAGATAAAAATATATCAATAGACAATAATGTACTTATTTCTAAAGTATTTATGATGGTGATGGTGAGAGGGATGATGCCTCATACAGGTAATGATAATTTCCCATGAATATAAAATATTAGCAATGGATGAAATAATAATAAATGATTCAATTGGTTTATGTTATTGAGATTGTGTAAAGAGTGAATTTGGATGTTTAAAGGTCAATGTTGCAAGTTCTAAATTTGTGAGGTATAAAGAATGCAATGCCAATAAAATAATTATTTTACGAAGCTATAGAATAATAAAGGAAATCATCCAAGATTTCAAAGAAACAAAAGGAAGGATGAAAAAAAATTCTTCGCAAGGAAGACACAAATATCTACCCCCAATAGGGACACAATTAATAAGGATATACTAGAAGAATTAAGATATAAGATGAGATGAAAGGTTAATAGAAAGGATAATATGAAAGAGAATCTAAAGGATTAAATTATACACATTGTGCCTATGAGTAGGTTTTCACCAATGTACCTATTTAAGGTGCCACAAATGTAGTTTTCATTCAAGAGGATAATTTTTCTCTTTAAATTTTTTTGAATACTTCACAAATTAAGCACATAACATTTGAGATGTATGATATTGAAAGTTTCATCAATTATTTAATCATCCTAAGTTTTCAATTGATATGCACCTTATATGGTGATAGTAACATAAGGACCAAACCAACTAGGCTCAAATTTTCCTTTCTTGTCATAGTCCTAAGTAGTGTTTAGTTGATTCTCCTTAAGGATAAGATGACTAATCTCAAATTCTCTATATTTTTATCAAGTTTTGTGATAGCTTCCATGAAGAAATTTTTTATAATCATTTCAATGATTCAAGGAATTGAGGCATCACTCATTAAGTATTTCAAGCTCCCATAATTTGAGAAGCCTATAATCCTAATCATTAATGAAGTGACACAATGAGATGTGTAAGGATAGAAATTCAATCTCAATCAAAAAAATTGATTTAGTGTCAAAGACTAAAAAATATGGGGTAGAATTTTTAGTAGTGTAAATTCTTGTGTGGTAAACCCATAAGGTGGGATGAAGATGAAGATTTCAATCATGAACCATAGAAAGGATAATTTTCTTAAGGATTTTGAGAAAGGTTTTATTTTTAACGTCTACTTAGGACTTGCTTTGTGGATAGTATAGAGTTGAATACTATTCATGGAAATGAAAGTGCTTATAGAGGGTATGCAATTCATGGATTTTAAAATATTTACCATCATTGGTAACAATGGTTGTGGAACCTCTTAAAATAGGGTTAAATAAATGATGGATTAAGATATATGATGTATTCACACCCAATTCCAAAGAGACTCCACTCAAGGATAACCCTAGAGATCTCAATGCAAAGGAGATTGAAATATTGTAATAGGGTTGTCCTAGAGATTGAATGATAGCTAATGATGGGTTCAACACCAAGTGTAAACTTGGAAAAGATAATGAAATGGAAAACACTATGTGGAATGTAAATTAACTCTAAATGACCTAAGAAAGTGAAAAAAATGTAACAAAAACTATGAAACTAAAAGTGTACACCTGGAAGACTGAAGAAGGTAGAATGGAGGTCTAGATCACTAAAAAATATGATGTTGATGTTGACTAGGACTCATTCGCCAAGTTGGGCGAATCAGTCCAATTTATGGGAAAATGTGCAGGAAAAGGTTTCAGCCAAAAGGGTATCTAGATCTGTAAAAATCTCTATCAGGCCTATACAGTGTGACTTATTTTCCAATAGTGGCTAATCAGTCCACTTTTGCTTTTTTGGAAGTTATGAACTAGATTTTTTGCCTCTCGGTCTACTCTACTCTTTTTGACTAGTTTCTGGATCTGAAACTATAAATTACCACCTTTGGACCTTCTCCAAGCTTCTCCAAGGTTTGATGACAAATTTGACAACTTTGGGAATTTGAAAAAATTTCTCCAAATTTTCTTCTTGACAAATCTACAACCTAGCCCTAAAAATCACACACAAGAAGAGGGAAAAATTTTGTGGGTGTTAGTGAATAGGGGTTTTCCTTGGTCAAACCACTTGTTGGTAATTAATCCTTGAAATGAAAGTAAATATGAAAGGAGAATGATGAATGAACAAAATAAAATGTTGCACACCAAACCCTAGCAATAAAGTGCTAGAATAATGCTTGAAATGGCTACAATGGATGTGGTTCTTGACTCTTGCTTGAATTATGTTGATCTTGCTTGAAATACTCGCTTAGATCTTGAACTCTACATCACAAATGTTAGCACAATAACAAAAATGAAGAATGCAATCTTTGACATGGTGATTGAAACTTGAAAGATGCTCTAGAATACTTGATAATGTTCCCTTGAAATTCCTTGAATGCTCTTGTGAATGCTCAAATACTCTTTTGAACTATCTTGAATGCTAGGTGTTGAATATGAGTGAAAGAACCTTGTATTTATACTTAATTATGCAATAATTCCCAAAATTAAAACACTATAGGTTGACATCAGATCTAGGAGAATAACATACCTCTAGAAATTTGATTTAAATTTGAATTTTGGTCATATAGACTCATTTTCACAAGGTGGCGAATGAATCCCATCACACATAATGTATGAGAGAAAAAATAGAAAATGCTTAGAAATTTGTGAAACCTGCATCAGGGCCAAAAGACCTAGGTGGGACTCATTCAACCAAGGTGGAAAATTATTACTAGACACTAAATCTGGGCTGCACAAGCCAAGAATACCTAAATTATGATTGGTTACTGATTGGTGTTGGGATTATCCTCAAAAAGATGCAATAAATGAGGCTTTTGGATGCAAAATAGGGCCAATTAAAGCATAAGAAAGTCCAATTATTAATTATAAGGCTAGATGAATGTGAAAATGTGTTACAACACTTTACAACACTCCAAATCAGGTAAGATTAAGGTTGATTATGATTATTATGCTTAGCTTATTTGATAAAACCCTATAAAAGTGTGAAAGTGTGTTACAACACTTCACAACACTTTTGCAAGGCACCATTAAAATTCTATTAGTTCAAAAGGGCCCAACACCTAATGTGAATGTGTTATCCACATTGGAACATCAAATCAAGGCAACATTAATCCAAAATCACAAGGAGAGTCCAAACAAGTCAAAAAAAGTAGAAGGGTTACTTTTTTGGTGACTCCAGGTTGTAGGAATACCATAACAAAAAATGATATGGAGGATAAACTTGGAATTTTTTTTGTTAGGGGTGGAGGTTAGAGTGATAAATTTAGCCTACATATTGAAATTATTTGTGGTCATGATGATAAATTTTTGGCCATCAGAGTAATAAGGGTGAATTTTTCCAATCAGACCAAGGCCTCATTAGGAAAATGACCAAGTGGTAGTGATAATTTGTATCTAGCTTATATAGAAATTAGATTAATTTTGCATGTTAATAACAAGAAAGACATTTTTTAACATACTGACAAGCATTATGTTTCGTTTTAGGCTACTAGTAACTAGTACATAGAATATTCTTAGCTAAGATCATGCCACTAGTGTAGGCACCAAAAATATCATCATGAACCTCTTGAAGTGAAATATTGGCCTGTATCATATTTAGACACCTATATAGCCATCAAAGCATCTTTAATATAAAGTATCACCAAGGATTATGAAGTGGGTTATATGTGGAATAAAATATTTATGTTGATATTGTGAAAGGTTAGGTGGTAAAATTTGGTCATGGAGTTATATATAAATATCGTGATATCAAGGTCAATTATGACCAACAATCTTGCATAGAAATTCAAAATCTAGGACATCATACTTACACATTAGGAGTATCTCAACCAATAATTTATAATGTTGAATAGACTGAGGCATACCTAGAAGAGAGCTAGTTGTGGCCATAATATCTATAAATAGATGGGATACTTGTTCAAACTAAATGTGTGTAAAATACTACTTAAAATTATTGAACATTCATTTTTAAGGGAACAATTATCATATTTTACTTTATATTCATCATAAAGCTATTTTAATTTATCAATTGGAATTTTTATAAATAGAGAAATGTTTAATTTTCCATTAAATCACTATTCTAGGGCCAATAAGAAAAGCCTCATTCTTAGTTATATTTATTGTGCATGGAAAGAATAATCTAAAAAAAATTATTATAAAGTATCATTTATGTGTGACAAGTAATCTTCTAAGACTTTCCCATGACCAATGAAAGAACCATCAAAATATAGTTTCCATGTGTAATATTCTTCAATGATAAAGATAGAATCATTAGGAGAATATTTGAATGAAGGGTGACCATCCATAAGTGGTGTTTCAACTAACTAATCTACAATAACTTGACCTTTTATTTAATTTCAATCTACATACTCTTGATATTAAATTTTCTCAATAACATCACCCTCTTAGATATATGACCTATGAGGGAAGTTCTAGATAAGAGGTATTTTAGTGGATCAATCTTGGAAATCAACTTTATTTGATGAATAACCATATGGTTTTATAATTTATATATATAGAAAACAACTAAATATTATCATTCCATGGATGTATACTGAATCTCCTATGTAATTCCTCAAGCCACCAACCTAGGACATTAGCTAGTTGAACATTTTTTTAAAAATTTGAAATAACAATGACAATGATGAAGACATGAAGTAGTTTTTTAATTTTTATATATATAGAAAACAACTAAATATGCTCATTTTATGGTTGTATATTGAAACTCATATGTAATTCTACAAGCCACACACCTAGGAAATTAGCCAAATGAACAATTTTTTGATTTGAAACAATAATGAAAATGACAAAGATGTGATAACAAAATGTCACACTTGCATAACGACATACAAAAATGGTGTATGAAACATGAAACAAGGGCACTAACTACATAAATGACTTGATCATTGCTAAAAAAAAGTGGAACCAATAGAAGACTTACCAATTAAGGGATAAAGCCACCACACTACACCTATAAGAGGGGAAAATGTCATCCAAACAATGATCAGGTCTTAAGCCACAATAATTTTCTCTTGAAACCCAACACAATGGAAAGTTGAGGGAATCATCTATCTAAAATCCACACCATTACACTCTTACAAATTCAAAAAAACACCAAAAAATCCCACATATATGATGGTACAACTAGGAGATAATACCCATCAATTAGATGAGTCAACCACCATTTTTTGGAACAAGTAGTGGGATGAGGGTAAAAACCACCTCCAATTCATTGAAGAGAAATTAAAAAATGCCTAAACACAAGGGTAAAAATTTATAAGAGGTTTTCTTAAGAGGAGATACATGCCCTCCACCAACTCAGTTGATGATGGGTCAATTCCAATAAAAAAAATGCTTCCAAATAAGAATTGGTACTATAAAGCTCAAGGTATGACACTTTGCAATAAAGTGATAACATGGAAAGTTTCACTAGGTTAAGAGAGAACTTTGTATATAAATTTTCCTCGAGAAATTGTCAAAAAACCAAACAAATGATGAAATGATGAAGATAAGACACTAGATGACATTGGTGATTAGACTAAACATTAACACCCAGGAAGACACTAACAAGTGTCCTGATTTGGTATAGGTTTCCAAGTCTAGTGTTGTAGTCCTAATTTAGTGGAAAAGTCCCTAAAAACATTGTATTCCTTCCTAGCACTTTAGTCTTGGTTCTACAATGAGTATCTTGGACAATGAGAAAACCCAATAATTTTTTTGGCCCTTATGAAAAGTATATCACTAATGAACCACAAGGGAAAGACCATGAAAAAAGGGACTCAAAAGTGATGAAAAAATAAGGAATTGAAAAGGTCCTAGAATCCTCGTCTCACCTCACACTAGTCCAAAAAGGAGGCAATTCTCAAGGGTTAGGAAGACCACAAGAGACTCAAAAATGAGACAAATTAGACAAGGGGTGAAGGATAAGGTGACCTACACCTCCCAATCCACCGAGACCACTTAGAGAACCTAAACTTACCCCACAACAAGGTGATTCTCAGCAACACACAACCCAAACTTGCTAGACAACTAAAGAAGATCCAACTAAGGACTAAATATTTCTTAACCAACACAAGATTCATTTTAACCCCAAGTCTAAATATTCTCTATGTTCATTTTACCAACACTTTCATAAAGATAAATTGCCTAAGATATAACAATATCATTCGACACCAACATCAAGAAAACATACATAAAAAGATGGATCCTTCACCACTTATGTGGGAAGTTTGCATTCCATCCAATAGGATATTTCATAATTCAATATTACATTTAAAAAAAAAAATCAAGGTCATGAAATATACATTATATTATAAAAATGAGAAAACTAAAGGAAAGGAGAGAACTTCCCCCTACATGATGAGAAAATCTCCTCCAAATGAAGCCTCCAAGAACTCTAATCCCCAACAGTGGTATCCATTTCACCCAACCATGTGGTTCCCTTAGGTCCACCCCACCATGCTAGGAGATAGTCACTTGGGCACAAGCACATCACTCATGTAAAATAAGGAGCATGGATCACAAACAAGTCACACATGTAATAAATGAGATAAATATCATGATGTACACAAAAAAACATGATCAATAACAAATACACATGGGTCAACTTGAGCATGAGAGACATCCAATGCATAAGAGGCAAACAAAATGATCATCAAATCAAAAATACACATATTCAAAGGGATGACATCACTAGAAATAAGCATAAGGAATAACCCACATCATAGGGCATATATGTGTGAATGCACCATTATTATAACATGAATGTGAACATGTGAAATCAATTCTCTTCCACTACTAAATTTGAATCCACTTTCTGACAAACGTTCGTCGGTCTTGCAACAAACCTTTGTTGAACAACTGACGAACTAATGAAATAATTTTCGTCACCAATTTTTTTGTCAAAATAGCGGCCCAGATTCATCGGTCATTGACATCATAAAATGGCTCTGTTGTTCGTCAGAATATTGAAAAAAACTCCATTTATCCACCGAAAAATTATAACCAAAACAAAATTGCAATGGCTCTTCCAAAGCATCGAAACAACATGAGAAGTTTGTCACCATTTGGACGAAATGGGAAAGTAGTTACGACAAAGCATTCGTCGTAGCTATAGAAACTTCTTCGAACCTTTTTAGTGATTCATTAGTTTCCTTCATCGAAATTGTGATGAAATAATGCAATTTTTTTAAAAAAATATTCATTGAAATGTACCATCACAGAGCCTCTTGGCGATGACCACCGAAGCCAACCCATCGGTGAGAGATCAATCATCGACATAGGATAAAAAACTCACTCTGATAGTCCATGTCTTGTCAATGACTTCCATCGGCAAGATAGATCCAATGTCACACCGATCTGACCTTTGCATGAGTTTTAAATAGACCTACACCATGTCATCACAGAGACTCTTGGTGATGACCACCAAATCCAACCCATCGGTGAGAGATTAATCATCGGAGATATTCCATGTCTTGTCAATGACTTCCATCAGCAAGATAGATCCAATGTCACATTGATCTGACCTCTTCAAGATTTTTAAATAGACCTACACCATGTCATCACGAAGACTCTTGGTGATGACCACCGTAGCCAACCCATCGGTGAGAGATCAATCATCAACACAGGATAGAAAACTCACTCTGATAGTCCATGTCTTGCCGATGACTTCCATCAACAAGATAGATCCAATGCCACATCAATCTAACCTCTATAGGATTTTCAAATAGACCTACACCATGTCATCGCAGAGACTCTTGGCTATGACCACCAAAGCCAACCCATTGGTGAGAGATAAATCATCAGAATAGGATAGAAAACTCACTCTAATAGTCCATGTCTTGCCAATGACTTATGTCGGCAAGATAGATCCAATGTCACACCAATTTGACCTCTTCAAGAGTTTTAAATAGACCTACACCATGTCATCATGGAGACTCTTGGCAATGTCCACCATAGCCAACCCATCTGTGAGAGATCAATCATTGACACAGGATAGAAAACTCACTCTGATAGTCCATGTATCGCTAATGACTTTCATTGGTGAGACATATCTAATGTCACACCAATCTGACATCTTCAAGAGTTTTGAACACTATTGGTTATTAGTAAGACATTCTAAGGGTCTCACCGATTAAACAAGTTTCTAAGAGCAAGTAAATAGATGGAACCTATTAATTTTCTTATTTTGGGGTTCTTTAAATCATAAAATAGATACCATCTTCTTGTGTAATGTAATTATATTTAGATTTGAATTCGAGACCAATTGTCATTTTGCATTCCATTTTACTTGCATAGAGTATTCTATAAGCAATATTGATAATGCCAAATGATTTTTGGTGTTGTACAACTTTGCCTATCATCATAATTATGCTATCCCCCCCTAGAGAATCCTACAAAGGAAAGTTTACAATACCAAGTCAAATAATATGAGAAAGACTTACTTCCATACAAATTAAATGATTATTCTTACAATGGCAATTATCTAATCACAACAAAATTCCATGAAAGGTTATCCATGCTTCATAAGAGATGACTAATCATACATACAAACTGCAAGATGCATAGAAAAAGCATTACACTTGAGAACAACCAAGGTCTAACAAGGGAAGGAGTTAAGAAATGTCTGGATTGAAAAGAAAATATGTAGGGAAAATGTTGAGAAGTGTCAAGAGAACAGAGCTTATGTTTAATGGACCTTAGTTTTATCATTATGCTGCCCATCTAATACCATATTTTAATCCAGGGTTCAATTATCTTAGATCTAAAGAAGCACCTTCAATTAACCATTTAAAGTACTATAAAATAAGGTAAGACTTTTACTTGAGAAAGAGTGGGTACACTTGTAGGATTAAAGTTCTCACAATCATCAGGAATTATTGGTACACAAACACAACTTGCAACATATGAAGTAATGGATGACTACAAGTTAGTGAAATGGTCCTTAATATGTGACTAGTTTGCAAATTGATTGGTAGAAAATAAGGTTACAAATAGATCTACATAAAAAATATGAGGAAAAACTACTATAATCATCAAAATAGATGAAAAGTGCAAAGGAAAGAGCCAAGCTACATCTCTAGAGCCTAAAAAAAACACATGCAAGAAACATAAAAAAAAAAGAATAAGACAATTTTTTGGATGAATACAAAATGGTGCCTTTAGCAAGTGATTCATATGCTTTCACACCTAACAGGACATTAAGAAGATCTTAGTCTTCCTCTGTGAAATTAACTACTTATAGAAAAAACCCAGAAACCAATATTATATACCTCCGTGTCTAGCTGAAGGTAGGTATAAGAGAAAACAATTTCCTCAATGCAATGCCAAAAAATATCAATGCTCCCTTATTACTACACATGCATATACAAGCATTATTCAAGCTCTAAACTATTCAAATATTAAGGATTTAATTAGCTATAAGATGGAAAAATTTTGTTTAGACATAATCCATCATCTTTTACATATCTTTATTCACTCCTAGAGCTTTAAATAAATTTGTGTAAATGAGATAGAAATGTGAATCTTTTATGAAAAAGAAAATTCTTTAAAGGAGGGGGGAGAGAAAAAATGGTAGGGGGAAAGAGAATGCTTGAATGTATAGCAAAGTATAACATTTTGATCATTATAACAATGAAACAAATCTTAAGTTTGAAGCATTAATATCATTTAGAACATTTATGATCAAGAATGAATGTAAGTACAAAAAATTTTGCATACCTATAGATGGTACAAAATTTCATGGTTAAGTGGAAGCCTCCCATCAACAACAAGATCCAAATATCCGTGTATCTATCTCAATCGGGCCTCTAAACCCTTCAGAGCTGTCAATTTTTCCACTAACCTGTTATGCACAAAAGTCAAATTTTAGAGTTATGTCACCACTAAAAACAAAAGAAACAGAGCTTTTAAACCAACTCCACACACAAGACAATGTGGTATTCATACAAATCCATACAAACAAACTAAACACAGAACATTGGAATGGAAAAAAATTCAAATTATGATGCAGAGCATGTATTCAGGGTATAAAGAATCATTTTTCTACCACCATAGTGAAAAGTTAGCACTTTCTTTCATCTTTGCATATTGATTTGATGCTTCAAACGATGCATTTATTATATTGAAAAGTGCATTACCTTAATGATCTTCTCTTTGTTTCGAGAATAGTTTAATATTCTCTACTTAACAAGGCCAACCGCGTGACGGTGGAAGCTCATTTGGCCCCTCCCCCCCTCACATCACTCTCAATTCCCCATACCCAATCATATAATATTAATAATTCATTCATCCATTAATAACATATAACATTCATTCATTAACATATAACATTCATTCATTAACATATTCACATTCATTCATTAACATATAACATTCATTCTTTTAGTTTTTACTTATTATCAAAAATATGGTTGTCATGATATGATTACAATCACTTTTTTTCTTTTTTTTCTTTTTTAAAGCTAAAAAAATCTGAAGTGGAGTATTGTTTTCTAAATCATCTATCCCCCCTTTAGTTGTTCTGCCCGCTGCTCATGATCTTAATGTATGCCTATTTGTGTGCTCACGACGTGGATGCCGCTACAAGGGGGGGTTTGCTGCAATAACAAAAAAATATTAAATTGATATGTTTTATTATTATTGTTACAATTATTTCATTAATTAAAAGAAAATTAGAGTGGTTCTCTTTACCTAATGGGTCCACATCATGTTCCTGAACTTCTCTTATAGACTCATGCTCAACATGCTGAACACACTCTAAATCTTGATCTGTAGTTTTTTTATTTTTTATTTTTTATTTTTTTTTATTTTTTTTTTAGACTGCAGGAATCGGGTAGCAAATCTTGATCTGTAGTTGAAACACAAAAGGTTACATTAATTAATACACCAATTGAAATTAAATATGTTTAAAAGAACATTAGAGTGGTCCTCTTTACCTGATGGGGACACATCATGTTCCTGATCTTCTCTAGCCTAATCATACTCAACACATTGATCACGCTCTACATGCTCTAAAGTTGAAACATGAAAAATTACATTAATTAATACACCAATTGCAATTAAATGTGTTTAAAAGAACATTAGAGTGGTCCTCTTTACTTGATGGGGCCACACCATGTTCCTGATCTTCTCTAGCCTAATCATGCTCAACATGTTGATCACACTCTACATGCTCTAAAGTTGAAACATGAAAGGTTACATTAATTAATACACCAATTTCAATTAAAGATGTTTAATTGTATTAATCCATACCCTGTTTTGTATAGCACATGAATACATCTAGTACTAGGATAAACACCATGACCTTCATCTATAAGTTGTGCTCCACACTCACCAGGTTGCATTCCAATGTCATGTGCAATATTATCATTGCTTGTATGTTTAAAACAAATAGGCATGTAATTACTTTATGGTGGAAATTAATATTGAATAGATTGCACAAGTATTCAATTTTAAATAAACTTTATTGAGTTTATTTACCTGCATGTCAGATGTAGTAGAAGATTGTGTTTTCCCAGTCAAGACTCTTAAGTGTTTAGCCACGGCTCCATAGCCTTGCTAGAAGTAAATCTTCAAGTCCTCTTCTGTGGCAACTCTGTTGAATTCAGAGCCCTACATTTTTGCATAAGATCATGAATTTTGCTTCTATGGTGTGATAAAACCAAAATTGTTTGCAATTTATTATTTGGGTGCAATATTTCATTTATGGATACTTACAATTCATGTGGCTAATTTCATATAACCACTAGAGATAAGTTTGTGTTGCCTGTGTTTTTCTAGTCTTACCTTTGTTTCCTTCGATGTGTCGGGTGGCCTATGAAAAGTTTGAAATATGTTAGATTATGTAAAAAGAAAGAGTAATCAGTATATAATTACATTGTTGATAGTATCACATACCTTCCTTTGTCCGGTGGTGTCTTTCCTTTTTTTCTTTTTAGCCTTCTCATTTCCATCTGACACCAGGTCCTTCCACTCCCTCTCTAGAATCATGGGGGGACACTCATACTTTTTTTTCTTCTCTAAATGTGACCTATATTGGTCCCACATACTTTAGATAGGTACCGACTTTCTTAAGGACCTTGGTTTGGTTGAATGTTTTATCACCGAACAACACAACTAAACAGTTAATGAGCTCATCTTTTAAATCTTGATTTTGGGCATTCCACTGTGTACGTATGGTGGGCCTAAAGAGCTCCAATGCAATATCACTTAGATGTTTATAAAAAACATCATTTCCTGCAAAATGATCATGGGATCAATAGTCTAAAAAGAGTGATTAAGAAGTAAATTTCAATTGGATTATATATAATAATAATTAAAACATTTTAAAGTACATGGGACCTTCTCTATCTTTATGGGAACAAAATCCTCAGTCACCACAAATGTGATCGGTAATGTTCCCGTACTAGTAATACAAGAATATCTAGGAAATGCTAGTCAAACATCACCAGTACTAGTGGCTTCTACATCCCCAGGTACATGTCCTGACACATGTTCTGGCATGTGTTCAATGCCAGAGGGTGCAATAACAAATGCCTACATGGTATGTGTTGCCAAAATTTTAGACGAAAATGTAGGTATAGATGATGTCAGATGATGTGATGTATGCACATGAAGATTAGGATGGACACTTGTACTAACCCCTACTCCTTAGGCAACACTTGCAGTACCCTAATCATGGCTAGGAGCATAATGAGGATGCAAAAAATTATGTAAAAACAACACATATTTTAGTTCATGACATAAAAGAGTACAAAATATAAAACCATGAATGAACTTATGTTATAATTAAAGACCTCATGACAACTTACTTGCAAGTTTTGTTCTCTCTCAATCAATATTTTAACCCTCTCTCTTATCTCATCTGTTTGAGGAACTATGAATAACAACTTAAGGATTTCTTCATTGCATTTTTTTGTGGGTCTTCCTTATCATATCGAGAGGGTTTGCTGAATAAGCGATGTTATCATCACATAATATTGACTGCACCTCCCTATGGATGCTCTCGTCTACTGCTAGTGCCTTTCCTTGACGAGTCGACTACAACAAGAATATTAAAAACATTATCGAAATTAATCCAATAAACTTATGAGAAAAATAATAATAAAAAGTTTTTCTCATATCTAATTTGTACAATTACAATGAGGTAAACCTGTTGGGTAGAAGCGCCTAAAGATGCATCATGATCTGTGCTCTGGGCTGAAGACTTCCCTATATGATCAATGTGTCACTATGACAAAAATTAAATATAAAAAGACATTATCGAAATGAAACCACTAGAATTACAAAAAGAAAGAAAGAATAAAATGGTATATTGGAGTCATTAATTGGAGGTTGGGTAAAATGGTACATAGTACATACCAACCATTTAGTAACTGTGTTTCTAACTAAGTGATTCAAATTGTAATTGATTAGCAAATTTTCCCCTATAGTTATTGATTTTATTGCACACACGAATACACGGTTTCCCTCGCGCACCTCAAATATGCAATTGGGTTACTTATTTGTTGACCTAGGTCATGTACTTTTTATAAACCCTGCAATACTCCTTGATGCTTTTGGCCTTCTGTCAATGTACATAGCCACTCCTTTATTTTGATCCTTATCTTTTAGCTGTATATAATTTGTTGATAGTGCATACCTACACATACTTCATGTATATCGAACCAGTTGCATCCAATCTTTTTAACTGTAACAAGGTATGACATACTCCATCAATTTAGTAACTTTTTCATAACAGACCTTTATTCCATCCATGAAAAATAGGCCCAAGCCATGTAATGACGATGGTGCTATGCGATATATCCTTTCATTGACAAAAAAAATAGTGTTTATTGGAGGAAGTTTCTTGGGTACCCATTGTTTCCATAGATGTTTGTACCTCAAGGGAACCTCGATGTTTCCTATGCTCTCATCATCATAAGAACATGAACCCCCTTCAACAAGAAAAAATTCCATGCATTTACGAAATTTTCTTCTAATCTTTTGACCTCTAGTTGATCTCCCTCTTTTAGACCTACTACATGTCTTGCTTTCCTCTTCTCTTCCTAAATTTTCCATGATCGAGGAAGATAGATCTGACAAATACCTATTTGGTGGTACCTGCACTCATAAGGATGTTGGATGAAGTTCTTTCATGGCGATGTGATCCCAAGGTGTCATTACAATTAATCTATCATTTCATCACTATAATTTCATAGGTTATAAGGTAATCAAGTCTTGATAGAATTCAAGTTATTGTTACTACCGTCCAAATGTGCCCATCACAAATCAAATCTACTTAATGTTTTAACTCCCAAACTTTGTAACAAGTGTTAAATGTGACTATGGTCTACCAGTTACATAACCAAGGCCTCAAATGTATTCTCTAATTGTAATCAAAGGAATTTTGTTGTTCATTCAAGTAAATAAACTTGAAGGGAAACACCACAAAGTGGTTTATTGGACACCTACATGACTAAAAATAGCAGCAAACTTACATTTAATTTCCATATTTCTAAGTGGTTAATGGGGAGGGAGTGTGTACTACACTTGGTTAAGTCATCATAAGTTTAGGGTTTTTTTAAGTCATCTTAAATCTTCTGATGTCTAATTTCTAGGAGACTTTTGGTATGTTTTAGGGTAGGATGAGTGGTTGCATCAATGTTCTAGTTCTCTATGACAAGGTTTCAATAGCTTCAAATAGTGAAAAATAGTGCTCATAGTTATTTGAAACAACAAGATTTTGATTATGTCTAATGGTAGGATTTGATAACTTAAAATATCTCTACTTTGAAAGAAAATTATCTCTAACAACTCTAAGAGCTATAATGGGATGGCCACCATCATAGGAAAGATTCTTCACTCTCACTTTTAGGTGTTAAAATTTAACAATACCTTGATTGATGAAAGATCCCAAAGAGCCTTTCTCCATGGTATCCAAGTACACATAGCGATGGTCTTCTCTTATATGGTTGGACATGATTTAAAGAACTTAGCTAGGAATTATTCATTTAACCTACCTTGGTTTTCTCATAATGCCATCATTGGAAAAGTATGATCAAATTATTCTATTATGAAGAATTGGTCTATGTGCCTCTAGTAATCAGTATAAATTTTTGTAAGGATAAAATGACTAATTGTATCAGGTAGGAGAGAATCAACTTTGAGTTCTTCAAAGATTATATTCCTCTATTCATAATTTTTAAGGGTTGTGTGTGGAGGAGGTTATCACTACCAAAAAGGGAGGAGACCTTTCCTTGCACATGTTTGTGGTGGAGGTATTAAAGAAGAATTGTATGCCTCTATTTCCATTCATTAGATATTTCTTAGCCTAGCATATACTTGGGCTAAGTGTACAATTGCTTCAAACTCATGCAATGAAGGCTATGTGTGATGAAATCCTAGACCTCAATCAAGATGTGGGTAGATTATGGGATTTTTGCCAAGACTTGAGGCTGGTTGATAAAAATGTGAAAGACTAAGATATTTTATTTTTTCTATCTTATCTTATACCATTTTACGAGAATGGGGGTGCCAATGTACGAGAAGATCTTTGGAAACTAGGCATAAAAATTGAAGGTTAAAGAGAATGGGAGTGCCAAACTTACAATACTCATTGTCCCTTGGTCGTCGATTTTCCCTAAGTTCCCTTAACTTTGTCCTCGGCACTGGTATTGACCTTGTTTTCACTCCTCCAAGCTCTTCCTCGGTGCTGATATTGACCTTGTTTTCACTCCTCCAATCTCTTCGTCGGCATTGATATTGACCTTGTTTTAACTCCAAAATCTTCCTCAGCATTAGAATTGACCTTGCTTTCACTACTCCAAAGTCTTCCTCGGTGCTGGTATTGACCTTTCACTTCTCCAATTTGATGAGCTACAACCTGGTTTTGTTAGGTTTTAGAGTATGCTAATTAAATTGAAAATTATGGCGCCATTTAGCTAGGTTTTAATATTCTACAATATAGTTAAGTATATATTAGCTATATTTTACATAATAAATAATATAATTATTCAACTTATTATAATTATATATTAAATTCTTTAACAAAATTATTAAATACATACAAAATTATTATACTCTTCCATCATTGTTCATGTCAACAATCCAAGGATGGTATGTGTCCTTGGGGAGTTATGCTCAAGGTAGCATGCCATTTGATTAAAGAATATATGATAATTCTCCTTTAAGACCTCTTCAATGTACCCATTGCACACTTAAGGAGACAAAGATAAATATAGGGAAGAAAATATAGAGAGAGAGGGATATAATGACAAACATACAAATAGAAAGGACAAGGGAGAGGATTTTTCTGCGATTGTTTCGATTTTTCGATGAAAGATGCTTTCGACGAGATTTTTCTTTGACGATTTATTCTTCTCGATCTTTCTGGTTTCTCGACGATTTTGATGGATTTTTCTGGATTTGACGACGCGATTTCGACATTGATTTTGACGCGACGATTTCGACGATGTTCGATGCAAGCGCGATCCGGATTTTGATTTCCCGGGATTTTTCGATTTTGATTTGACGATTCCTCCTTATCCCTCTATCCATCTGACTCTATCTCCACCTCTCCATTCTCTCTCTTCCCATATATTCCTATCTCTCTTTTATCTTCCTGCTATATCTCTATCTCTCTCTCTTCTTTCCCCATCCATTCCCTATCTCCCCATATTAAACTAAGAAGCCAGTCTAAAACATACAGTATATGTTGGTAAAACTATAATAGTGTTTTATTAAACTATAAGTAACACTTATCTTTCTAATGTCAAGCCTTCTTATAAAAATAATGTTTTATTAAACTATAAGTATATTATTGTCACCACTCTTCATTCAACAAGAAATGCAAAATGTAGCAATTGTTTTGTTGCTTTTGTCAAGTTTCATTAACCAAGCTATTTACTAGGTTGAATAAAGTTGTGTTATGACCCTTCGTCTCTTTAAAATAATTAGACAATATTAGCAAGATTAGGAAGGGGACAAAACTAAAATCCTTTAAAATAGGGGTAGTTGTAGGTTTGTTGATTTTCTTTGCATACTATATAATTATTTCCTCTAGGATAAATAAGTCACTTTAGATCATTTTCTTAGTTGTGTATCATAATTAATATAGAGTAAGCTTTTTCATTTTAATTGACTACTACATAATAGTTTATGTGTTAAAAGAATTGTTTCCATTCTTTCTAGTTTTTACATTGGAATACAAATCATATTTAATTTCATGCCAATATACTTCTTTCATAAAGATATTTGTTTGAAATAAGTGCTTCATAACCCATCTAATCAAATCATAGCCTATTAAAAAGGCAATGGGAATTTTCTAAAGAAAAGAACACTTGACCCAATCATAAGTGTATGGACTTCACAGAAAGGAGTGATCCACCTTAGCAATAACTGTTAGTGTAATTAATATTTAATTACACTTGCATAAATTTACTTAGGTAATATTTAATTCTTAGGTTTATTATTCTCATCATTATCTTATTGAGCTATCTTGTTGCTCAAGATAAGATTAGGGTTATGTGTCTTTTCTTTTATAAAGCAAATCATATCTTGTAATTAAGAATTCCTAAATAATATTATGTTGCACATCTTTTTGCAATAGCTTCTGCTTTTTTGTTTTTCTCTTCTATGGAAGGATTTTTCTGGTTTGCATTTCAGATCTTGGTTTCTAACATGGTATCAGAGCCTTGATTTGCAACCCCTTCTCATATTTTTGAGAAAATCATTGCAGAGTTCGTTCGAGATTCCTTGAGGGTATCATGCCTTGAGTTCATTCATGAGGCATTTTGGATCAGATCGAGCTTCACCATTGGATTCAAAGCACTAGAAAAATTTAGGATTGGCTTTTATTTTGTAGATTTTGGCCATCATTTTCCAGATCCATGAGGGTTTCAAGCTGGGAGATTATTTGCAAGCTCTAGAGGTAGCTGATCTTTCGAAGCAGTTTGAGCACAAATGGAGGTCACCATTGCATTCACAGAGGCCAAAAACCCTAAGATCTTTCATTTCATCAATTTTGGAGAAAGTTGTTTCTAAGGAAAAAAAATTCCTGGGGGGCCGTACAGCCTCCCCAACATGCACTCTGAGCAACGAAAAATGAAAAAATACAAAGAAATGGTTTTTTTTGGAATTCACACCATTGCATTTATTTCAAAAGGTAGCCGCCACTGCCACACCACCAGGCAGCCGCCCATCCACCACAACCACCGGTCTCACCACCAATGCTCTGCCAGACCCCTCA
The DNA here is from genome assembly GCA_007258455.2 of Sequoia sempervirens. NCBI lineage: Eukaryota > Viridiplantae > Streptophyta > Pinopsida > Cupressales > Cupressaceae > Sequoia > Sequoia sempervirens. The sequence continues at coordinate 677,655,973 of VDFB02271358.1, forward strand.
GCCCCCACAAGCTCCCTTCGCTCTACCCTGGTCACATGGAAGACCAAGGGCCCTGCCCTCAGCCCCTGCGGGCCATTCTGCTCTCCATCGCAGTCCTATGGTGGACCAAGGGTTTTCTCCTAGCCCAACCCACCCACATAATATTTCGTTCATAGAGCATATTCCGGCAAGGGCGTAGGGAATATTCTGACTATTGAAGAATATACCGATAGCTGTAAAAAAAAATTCTAGCAGGGGGGGCATTTTTTTCCCCGATGGCCTCTAGGCCATCAAATTTTTTCTCATGAAGTGGCGATTACTGGCTATAATGACATCGCAATCCTCCGTTCTTGGCAATTTCTCCGGAATCTTTCCGCCAAACGAAACCAAAGCGTAATTTCAGGGAGCGTTTATTGATATTTCGAATTATGTTCATTTATGGCTTCTGAGCTCATAACTTTTTACCACGATCTCTGATTTTTGCCTTCTTTGCAGTGTTGGAATGGTATTGAGGAGCTCTATATTTCTATCCATGAATTTTTTTTGTATCTATCCCAAGTTTATCATTATTCCAAATTTGTCCTAATGGGTGTTTTGGAGATTACTTGGATGTTTTGGTAGTTGGAAAGGTGAAACTTGAATATTTTCACTTCATTTCAGTACCACATCATCTTATTTTCTATTTATGCATGTTTGCATTCTCTCCTTTTACAATCATTGGGTTATTGTAATAAATGAACTAAGATAAAGTTCCATTAGGGGGTTTCTTGCATAATAATTTAGTTAGAGTGTGCATGCACTTTGATCTCCATATCCATCTTGATTTGATGATAACTCGCATGGGTTATATCTGGTTTCCTAGTTTCTTTTGGCCACATTTTTTGATTATATCAGATTCACATTGGTTCACACTTTAGTTGAGAGATTATGTTTCTTGATCCACATTGGTTTAGATCCTTCTCAGTTTGAGGGCCATGTTTTTATGGTTAATATTCCAGAGTCTTTGTGGTACTCCTTCCCATGGAAGAGTTTTAGTCTTAGTTTGGCATCGACATCGAGATACATGATTTCTAGATTTTGTCATCATTTCATCTACTGTTGCTTCATAAATTATAGGGTTTTTCCAGTTTGTGAGTTTTCTAGTGTTCCATGGCATCAGGTTTTCTATCACATTATTATGATTTTGATTTTGGTTTCAGTTGTAGAAAAAAGTATCTTTCCTTTCTTGTCAGATTGTGGTTCCAGTGTTACTCCACAGTGTTCTTCTAGTGCTTCTTTGCAACAGTCATCTCATTGTAAGGGGGTTTTGTCCCACTGGGTTTTCCTTCTCTACCTCATTATTGCATTTATACATGGGTACCTGATCAGGCCTTGTTGCCAAGACCCATTCATTTATGCTTTCTTGCATTCATCTTAGTTTTAGGTGCATTCTTTGTTAGTCTCCCTAAGTTGCACTCATGGGGGGTGTTAGTGTAATTAATATTTAATTTCACTTGCATAACTTTACTTAGGTAATATTTAATTCCTAGGTTTATTATTCTAGTCATTATCTTATTGACCTATCTTGTTGCTCAAGATAAGATTAGGGTTATGCATCTTTGCTTTTATAAAGAAAATCATATCTTGTAATTAAGAATTCTTGAATAATATTATGTTGCACATATTTTTGCAATAGCTTCTTCTTTTTTGTTTTTCTCTTCTTTGGAAGGCTTTTTTTGGTTTGCATTTCAGATCTTGGTTTCTAACAATAACAACTACCTGATTTAGACCTAGTAGGTTCAACTCAACCAACCTATCAACCTGCCTTTAAGAGGCTTCCAAAATGTTTAGAATGACCAATTTAAAAAATCCAAACAACTCTCAAAGCCTGACAAAGATCAAAAGTCATATTTCACACTTTGACTCCTTTAATCCTTGTAATAGTGCAAACCTAGTTTTTACCCAATAACTCAAAACTTTCCCAAAAAACCAGAGAAACCCTTGATAGTTTTAGACACCCATTTTGGAGTTATAAACATACTTCAAGGGAAAGTACAAGTGATTTTTCAAATTTTACAGTTATTTTTCATTTGTTGATTCCCTAAAGAAAACCTTATCTTGAGTATAATGCATCATAGTGACATATGATCACATCATTCTTGACCATTTGATATCATGAAAAACCTCCAAAATCTAGTATTCAAATAACCCATATCAACAAGAATTTGTGTAGGTCTCTCTGATTCATAAATCATTATATTCTCATTTTCAACATATTGGTGAAAGAACAAAAATGTCACACTGATCGTATTACATAAGAAGATACACATTGGATGACATGGTCCACAGTCTCACCGATAAAGATTTTTGTTGGCAAGACAAGTTCCATCAGGGTGAAATGAAAAGGTCATACCGAGCATATAGGTCTCACCGATGAAGTTCCATCAGGAAGAAACCTCTCTTGTCTCACCGTTCAAAGCACAAGGAGTTGTATCAGAAGGAGTCTTGACAACATGAGATCAAAGGAATAATCATTAGGGAGACTTATAACATCAGGTAAATTACTAAATGTCTTAGCAATACACCATGTCTTGCTGATGAAGACACAAACAGATCAAGATAGTCATCGGGCTAACTCTTGGCGATATTTATATGAATTAGATGGATAGATTATGTGATATCGGCATAATGTATCCTTGACCAAAAGAATGTTTAATGAACGTTAGTCAAGCCTAAATAAAATGATCGCCCAAATTTTGAATTGTCTTTCCGATAGAACATTTGATGTGACAATGGGTAAATTCAAAGATCACCTATGCTCATGTTCAAAGCTAGGATTACTAAAGAATACATATCGAGGAGATTGGCTTATGGTATCATCGATGAAGGGAATCTATCGGTAAGACAAGTCATCGGTGTGACATTGGATCTATCTTTTCGACGAAAGTCATTGACAAGACATGGACTATCAGAGTGAGTTTTCTATCTTGTGCCGATGATTGATCTCTCACCAATGGGTTGGCTTCGGTGGTCATCACCAAGAGTCTCCATGATGACATGGGGTAGGTCTATTTAAAACTCCTACAGAGGTTAGATTGGTGTGACATTAGATCTATCTTGCTGATGGAAGTCATCGACAATTCATGGACTATCAGACTAAGTTTTCTATCCTGTGTCGATGATTGATCTCTCGCTGATGGGTTGGCTTCGGTGGTCATCACCAAGAGTCTTTGTGATGACATGGTGTAGGTCTATTTAAAACTCCTGAAGAGGTCAGATCAGTGTGACATTGGATCTATCTTTCTGATGGAAGTCATCAGCAAGACATGAACTATCAGAGTGAGTTTTCTATCATGTACTGATGATTGATCTCTCACCAATGGGTTGGCTTCGGTGGTCATCGCCAAGAGTCTCACCGATGAAGTTTTATCAGTGAGACCATCATTTATTTAACCAATAGGAGCACTGGGAATATATCATCAAGACATGTGCCATCAGTGTAAATCCTAAATGTTCACCTGACTCGTTAAGTTACACTGATAGGAGGATATCAGTAGGAGTTATGGTGACATATTCAAGACCAAAAGAAAAGTTATCGGTGAGACTTATAACATTGGAGGAACCATTGAGTCTATTAGTGATACTAAAAGTTAGGCCGATGAAGAAACAAATGAACCAAAATGATTATCGGGGTGACTCTTGGTGATGTATATGGAACAAATGTTAACATCAATCAGATGTGTAGAGTGTTACCCCGATCAAAAAAGTATTCAGTGAACGTTGGTTGGGGACTAATGTATAGATCAACCAAAGTTTGAAGGTGTCTTGCCGACTAGTTCATTTGATGTGACAGAAAGGAATTCAAAAATTTGTTACATTTGTGCCTAGAGTTAAAACATTAATGGTGCCATGGAGTACAGGTAATTTCATAAATTGAAAGGAAATCGTTGCAAAATGAACATTATTGAAAATTGGTAACAAAGGAAATGAGGAGACAAACAAAGGGCCAGAGAATTGTTTCAGTTGAAAGACATCAATCAAAACCAGTAAGTCCTCTGCATTTTAACTTTTTCATTTCTGCAATTTTAAGTGAGTAATATGGAAGGCACCAGCTCGGGGAAGTTGAAAGGTAGAAAACAAAGTGAGAGCAGTCACCCTAAGAGTAAGAAGTAGAAATTTGAGTCTGGAATTGAGCCAGAGGGTGCTAAACAAAAGATGAATTAGGATTTAATTAACCAATTGCCTGGCTCTTGGTCTAGAGGTAGGTGCTAAGCACAACTAAGGGCAGAAGTGGATAAATTGGATGACAAGTGCAAGCACATAGGAGATATTTGGACCCTAATAAGAGGCTATGAATTGTTTAGATTCCACTTTCAACGAAGAGATCATTTTGAGCCAGTTTGTAATCCATGGCGTCTAAATTTGGGAAAAATGGTTTTCCCTAATGTGTTTGTCAATATAGAGCTGGTAAAATTGTTGGCCACCCACTATGACTCAAAACTTAAGGCCATATGCAGACCATCTGGGAAACCATTCATATACATATCAAAGGCTTCAATATGTGAGGTTTTTAAGTTGGAAGGGTGGTGTAATGAGAAAATTGTGAATGAAGAGTTGGAAAAGGAGTTTTGGAGAATTGATGCCACTTAGAAGGGTTGGAGGTTGCCCTTACATAGAATTAAACAAGATGGTAAAATTGTCCCACTTGACGATGGCAATGGGCCTCCATTCCATGTGGACTTATTCGAGACCTATATGAGATATACCTATTTCTTAGTAGGACAATTGTTGGGTATGGAAGTTCCTAAGTATATGTCCATTGTTCCCATGGTAATTGCAACTGACATTCAATGTCATAATTCTAGGTTATTCGACTATGCTTCATTTGTCTCCAAGGAGCTCAACTTAGCATTGGTGGCAATCAAGAATAAATCCCCTATTCTGCACCTTAGGCATTATTCTCTTTTAATGCATCTAGTATTGTACTTTGGAAAAGAGTTAGGGATTTGGCTAGAAAATTTGAAGGTTTTATAGTTTGATAAAGAGGGAAAATTGTTACCCATTCAATTGTGGATTGCCATTTGGGATAGTAGGTTTGCTAATTCTAGTTTCTTGTATTTTGAAGAATATTTTGTAAATCCAATATATGAATTCTACAGTCATCCTTGTGTGCACTCATTGTCTGATGAAATAAAATGCTTCCTCAGACCTAAGGACTTTAATGGACCAATTGATCACAATTGGTGAGACTGTATGCTTGGAAGATGCTACTATGGTAAGGGTGTTTAGTTTTGAGGATTCTCCATTCATTTTTCCTAAAATAGTCCCGGATAGGAGTTCATATTTGGAAATTGTAAGAAAAATGAATTTTTCTAGTTTTATGAATTTTGATTCATTCAGAAAACAGGCATTTATGCCTAGTACTCTGTGCTTTGGTGATTTTACTGTGCTTGCAAAGGAAGGGTATGATTTGATCCTTGAAAAATTAATGCAGTATAATATGAATAAGGGTTCACCAAGAGAAGGTTTTGATCTAGAGGGATATATCAATTCTTCCAAACAAAGGATAAACTTTGGACGATATGATCATGTGCCTTATAAGTTTGATGACATGATTAGAAATTTGGAGGTAGAGGAAGTAGAGAGAGTGGTGGAGGAATACAACCAAGGGTTGCCGGATATAGGGTTCCCTTTTTTTGGAGATGAGGAAACTGGAGAAGATATGCCAAGAGGCCTACCCAGTAGGATTTCTAGATTAAAAACTCAAGATTACAACTGCCTTCCTAGAGAACTAAGTGTTGAAGAGAGCCAAGATAAAGACACTAGATAGATGGTATATAGGTCATTTGTAGTAGACAATGAATTTGTGAATTCTTCATAATTCATATCTTTCTTGTATAAGCAAAATGGCAAGGAGATAAGGGAGACACTTGATAATATTACACCAAGAAATGAGGAGCAGCTACTAAATAATTTGAAATTAACTGTGGATAGAGAAATGGCTAATATGACCCCCGACAAAGGAAGGAAAATTTTAGAGGATGTTGAAGTTATGATCTTTCCAGGGCTCGATTTGAATTCTGCATTAGTTTTTGATAGCTTCTTAAAGGATAATAGTGCCAAAAACAAGCTTAGTCTGGAGGGGGTGACAAAAATATGAGTTGGATCCAAATATAACTTGGATGAAGGATCACTCATGATATGGGCCTTGTATCCACCTCATTGAAAGTCAATGGTGATTGATACTGAGAAAGCATTTGGAAATGTCATGACTCTGAAGGTTGGAGAGGTAGATCTTGTGGCAACTGCAAACATTGGGATTAATGTGGAAAAACTGAATAAAGCCCAAATACAAATTTTGATAAAAGAAAAGGAAATGTACAAAATGAATAATGAAAGGATCATGAGAGAAAATGATTGTTTGAAGGACATGCTAGGAGTCACAATGGGACCTCCTAAATTAATAACACATAGTGAAAGCTCACATGAGCTAAAATATCATAGGGAGGAGTCAACTGCATATTCACAAGGTAAATATGATACACTTGCTGCAATAATTAGAAAAAGGCAGGCCAACTTAATGATTTGGTTGAATCAGCTATGGGGAGCATATTCAAAGAACCATGTTATAGTGAAGGAACACAAGAGAATTGATGGAAGGATTGAAGAAAAGTTTCGAGAATTAAATGAAAGAGATGTTCCTGACAGTGTGGCCATTAGCATGGTAACCAAATTATAAAGAGACACATGGACTATTATGAGGAACTACAAGAAGATGCAA
>VDFB02271358.1:677662811-677802691 GCA_007258455.2 Sequoia sempervirens
AAACAACCAACTCAGAATCCCCTAAGATAGCCAACAACTTGATTTTGTGTTTCACAGCTATATTCAAACCTGTTAACAAAGCTTCATACTCTGCCACATTTTTTGTACATTCGAATGTTAACAGAAATGAATACTTAAATGTAACACCTTCAGGTGAATTGAATACTATCCCTGCTCCATTACCTTCTTGGTTGCAGTCTCCATCAAAGTACATCTTCCACACATCATTGTAGTTTTGTGCAACATGCTTCTCAATTGGATCACTATTGGCTAATTTTGGCTAGGCTAGTTCTATCTTAAAACTTCCAGGATCGACATCACAAAAATAATTGATTTGATCTTGCAGTACATAGTCGACAACTTGGTTCATCCTTGGCTCCCTGTATAATTTCACTTCGTGACCATTTACCAAAATTATTGCATAAGAGAGATCAAATTGGACATTTCCACCAACTGCTGCCATCCACTGTCTTGATAGAAGTATTCCAAACTGAGGACGGGTTTCAATCACTGTTATGTCAACATTATAGGCCACCTGAGGATAGGCAGCTAGCTTGAATTCAACATCTTTCATTATACCCACCACAAGAATAGGTCGATTATCCATTGCATAGCACTTTCCTCCATTGGTATCCACCCACATGGCAAGTTGTTTCATAACTCCTACTGAGATGATATTTATAGTAGCACCAAAGTCTATCATGCAATTCCTCAGCAGTTTGTTATTATGAGTAATGTAGTGAAAAAAGGATCGACCTGTGGGGAATTTAATAATGCATTATTAAGGCACACTTCTAGAATATTCACTTTCTCTTGCTTATTAATAGTTTTAGTGGCCATCTTGTTTTCAAAATTTATATGTTTTTCATTCCCATTTGTTATTAATTGAACAACACTGTCTCTGTACTACTTAATTTTCATCATCTCAAGAAGTGGAAGAGACATCTTTACTTGAGATAAAGTCTGAGTGAATTCAAAAGAAGAACCCTCCGCCTTAATCATTTTCTTTTGTTCTAACGTTTCTCCTTTGTTTTCTTCCTTTTCTCTTTTACTTGGCTGATCATGCTTTTGCATTTCTTTGTGTAATTCCTTTACTTCCTCCTTTTGGATAGACTTCTGTTCACTTTTATCATGCTATTTATTTTTAGTCTTTTTTACAGTTCCTTGTGTCACCTTTTTCTCTTTCATAAAGATTCCCCTAGGGACACCTTCCTTCTCATTTACCGTCCTATTTCTCAACCAGTACTTACTCTTTGCTTCTTCAACTGCAGCAACGGGTAATCTCTCTATCTCCTCTTCAGTAAGTTTCCTCATACTGTATTGAGTAGGTATTTCAACAAAATGTGGCTCTATATAATCTTCTTCAAAGTAAAAAAGGACCTAATGTTCAAACATATGGACATTGTATTTCTAACTTGAAAAATCATATTCATAACCTTCATCCTCTGAAGATGAGTACCTCTCCTCAACATGGTGAAAAGTATTTGAAGTCAAATACACTACGTGATCTTCTCCACTATTTCTCATCAACATTCCTTCTTGCATTCTCTAGGCTACAACACAATAATCTAGGGAATGTAGCTTATCACAAACTTCACAGAAATAATTGTTATTTACCATATAGGTTCCCTTCTTCCTCAGTGGATCAAGAGTTTCTTTGTTTATAGGCCTATCTGTTATAGGTTTTCCATCTTTCTAGTTTGTGTTATAAGGCATGTCATGTAACCTCGGCCTTTCATTCTTGTATGTGTTCTCCTATTTGTATTGATAATTATTGGTTTGTTGGGGATCCCTAGGGTTGTCTCTTTTATCAATTATCCCAACAACCCTCCTATTATTTTCAATTGTTAATGTTATCTTTTGGGCTTCAGCCAAATCTCTTGGGAACCTATTTCTTAGTTCATACCCTATTTTAGGATCAAACGCATTCAAATAAGCACTCAATGCCACATAGTCTCAGGAGGTATTTTATTCTGTAGTTTATTGAATCTTTAGTTGAAATCATAAATTAAGTCATTCTGATTTTTCAAAATTCACATCAATTCATGAAGAGAACATCAGGTGCACTTTGATTCCCATATTGCTCAAGGAGTCGGTCCTGAAATATTTGGAGAGAATCAATAGAGGTTGTTGTTAGGCTATTGAAACAATCTCTAGCTTCTTCAGTAAGTGACATCATGAACAACCTCATATGTAAATCTTCGTAAGGTACATCCAAATCTTGAATGAAGGCATTGAAACTCTTTAAATGGTCTTCAATTGAAATTGCACTACTCCCTGTAAACTTAGGCACCAGACCTCTCCAACTGCCATCCATAGGGTAAGGGTATAATTGAAACCCTTCTAAATCAAACTGTCTCATCATTGTTGTATACTGGTGAGGGGGAGGGTTAGGTGGATACTGATATTGGTACATCGAATTATTGAATTGTGTAGGATGATGTGGTACATAATGTTGATTATGAGGTGGCTGTATATTTGTATATTGTGTGGGAATATGAGGTGGATGATCTAGTTTTCTGTATTGATTTTATACTTGATGGTGAGGAACCCTCGGTGGATTAGAAGGCCCTACACCATGATTACCCTACTTATGAGGTGGTACATACTTTGGGGGGCAATCGGCTATCTAAGTAATGTTCTAAGCTTTTTGCAATTTGAATTCTCTCATTGGTTGTATCATCTGGTCTTTCTCCTATTCTTCCCTCTCCCTTTTCTGATATTCAAACCATGCTTTAACTTCTTCATAGGTTAAAGATTCATAATTTTCTTGAGGAGATTCATGATCAATAAGTTCATTCTAATCACCTTGCATTTTCAGATCATATTCTTGTTGATTTCTGATTCATTTAGCCTCAAGTTCAGCTCTAAACTCAGCCTATTTCTAAGGATCATAAAAAATATTTCTTTAATCTTCTGGGGTACAAGGCTCTATACTTGAATTATCTCTCCATGTATCATAACGTTCATATGTTGCAGAATGTGGTATTGATGCTTTGTCTTTGTTCATCATGCACATGTCCTCATTTATCCTTTTACCATTATCAACCCTATCATCCTTGTGTGTCCACTTACTACTGCCAGCAGGGGCTCTAGTATGACCTCCCCTATATTGGGATCTTCTTCCATTCATGCTACAATGTTTTATCAGAGTCGCCACTCACTTTCTTAAAAGTGAGAAAATGTTTGTTTATTACTATTCCCAGCGGAGTCTGTACAAGGTTTCTAACTCTATGATTAAGGCCTTGATTCTAAATTGATTTGTCCCCAGCAGAGTCACCAATTTGTTAGCTCTCAAAAATGCAGGTAGGAGTACCTCAAGAGGTTTTCAATCTCTTGGTACATTTTAGGGTAATAGACAAAGCTAAATGGTTAAAGCTTTCTACTCTTCAGGTGTTGCTAGACCTAGGTGGGTGTACCTATATGGATTGGGCAGTCTTGACTTATACTTATCTCTTTTGAAGTGTTTTGCCCACAATGGCAGATAGAAGTGGACAAATGAAACTAAATTTGGTATAAATTGTATAACAATACTTAAAGCTAAATCCTAATATGTTCAGTTAGCATATGTAAAGAAAATGAATGAATCTAAATGGTGAAATTGCAGAGACTAGTGCCTTATTGGGTATGTGGAGTCAAAATAAATAGAAATGGGTAACTTATTTCTAGAGAACACTCAAATTTTTTGGCATATATTTTATTTATAACTTGTATAAACATGCAAGACTATGATTACTAAGCTCTTCTTAATGATCCATATGAATTTCCCTTATTGCTGTGATCAATCAAGAGGATTTAATCTTTTCTTGAAAGAACCAATCAATTAACCACACACATACAACAAATGTGCACTAATAAACTGAATATAAGCTTGTCATATCAACTTAAATGACTAGAAAGAATCAATCTTGGAGATAACTTAGTAATAATTTCAATAAGCACAACAGACAATTGACACCAGAAATGAACTGCCACATCAACTAATTCTCATAAAAATCTCCATTTTGAAATCATGCATCATAGTCTCTGTTCTAAAAAATTTATTCTACTATATCTCTAATCTAATCTAATTTAATGTGATATCATCTCTTCATCTACAATCAGAAATGGATATTTATACATTTGCATTTGAAAAGACACATTGCTTCGAAATCACATGTCGGCGAGTAACAGTATTCGGGCTTTGCCATTATTCACTAAGCACTCACCGAGACATCTCGTAGTAGCACCGAAGGCCAATGTCTCACCAAGAAATATCCTTTCATCTCATTCACTTCGTCGTGACCTTTCAGAGTCGGGGAGATATCCCGCAGACTATACTTTGTCTTAACAAAAATTGTCCTTCCATCTTGTGTGTCACTAAGACAATTCATAGTTGGGGGGAGGTTTCATAGGTTATACTTTATCTTACCGAAAGTCTCCTTAAGTTCACTTTTGATCACTATGACAATATCATTCTCTCACTGATGAAGCACATCTTGACGTCACAAACATGTCGGCAAGACTATATAACCTCACACCGAAAACCATTGATAGAATCCCTTCACGCTTTGTTGGTGAGACTGGACCTACTCGATGAGACATTACTCCGATGCTCTTTACTGTTACCAATATTTGTATCCTTATCGATGTGACATATGGATCACCATGACTTACTCCGATGAAAGATCTTTCGCCAATACATTCTTTTTGTGCTGGTCGGTAAGACAATAAGATTTTTCTAAGACCTTAGTCTGACGACCTGACTCCTACCGATAAACCTCCTCATGCATTGGTTGGTGAGACACGACCCATTCGGTGAGACCTCACCTCGGTGATATCACTATTGCCGATGTGAATTTTCCTCTGTCGCCAAAACAATATGTATGTCCTGCCGATAGGTTCTTGTAGATGAATTCCAATTGGCGTGACATCAAAGAAGTCTTGCTAATAGACATACAGCAAATATATATTAGCAAAAATACACAATGGGTCGAGATACCTTGCTTTCTCATGTTGATATGGAATTATAATGTGAAATATTCAAACCTAATGGATTTTATGGGACTATATGGCCAAATATGGGGAAAATGTGCTCATGGTGGGACTTATTTGGAAACTTATGAGTATGAACATGTAAAATCATCAAAATTTTATAGAACTAATAGGATGGTTAGTCAATTTGGTTTGCCTCATCCTAGAAGAACATGTACCCTAGGTGGGTGTTGTCCCTATGGTTGTCAAGGTTGGGAGTATGTAGAGTAGTAAGGAAAATAAGGAGAGGAACTATTTCCCTTTTTTGTACAAACCAGGGAATATCATCAACAACAGAAATTCCTATGGTTGCCTAAGCAATAGTGAGAACACTGTCTAAATTTCCTAAGAATTATTGCCACACTATCGTCACCATAGCAAAATGAACTTCAACTACAAAGAGGCCAAGGTATATAGAGAAGCCATGAACCATGAAGCTAGGTTTGAATTCAACTTGTAGAAGGCTCTAACATTCATATAAGTCTCCTTGAGGACCATGCTTATAAATATTTTGGTGAAAGAAGTCCTGAGGAAAAATACCTTTCTCAACCGTTGATTTGTAATTTGGCCTAGAAAACTAGTTTGGTGTCGAACACTAGTAAGAAAAATTGGAGTATCCATAGCTTGGAAGCAAGAAAGCACATAGAGGAAAAGGAAAAATGTAAGAAATTGAAGATAGAAGTGACAAATTTGAAGGAAAGTGTTGAATTTATAGAAATCCATGAGAAATATGCAGTACATAGTTGCCTAGATAGAAAATCTTGGGAATGCAAGTTGAGGTGGTGGAAGTACACTTTTCTTAAGAATTAAAAGTTAAATCAAATAAATTATCACAAAACTAGTGTTTATTCCTTTGAGGATTGCTATTACAAAGATCATGAATCAAGTAAATTTGAGATTTCAAAATTAAATGGTGGTTATTTTAGTTTATTTCATCAAGTCATATTAATTATGAATTGTTCAGATGTGTTTTTCGGAAGGAAAGTTAAGCCGGTGAGGTGGCACACATTGGCATGTTGAAGAGCTTGAGGGAAGAAATACATGCATGATTAGGAATGTGAATTAAATGAAGGGTATGATGGTCAAGCTTAAGTATAATCATGACAAGCTTAATGCAATAATGTAAGTGCAGAGCCACCAAAATCAAAATTTATGGCCAAGTTTATTTTAGCAGGTTGCCCTAGAAGTAAAATGGAAGGGTGGTAATTGAAATCTGTAAATTTAGAACTAATCAAGTGATTTGATAGCCTTCAACTAAATTTTAACTTATGTTTATTTTTTTAGCAAGTAGCGAATTGTAGTTAGTTGAAATCTGGCATAAGGATGGTAAAATTTAGTTGGAAAGTTTCACATATAGGAAATTCCTTAACTGAATCATTTGGGAATTGGTGAAATGATTAAGGGAATTTACATTGAGTGAGAAATCAAAAAGTAACTTTGCTATTGCTGTAATTCCCAACCTAATAGTGGGCTTCATTACCTACAAGTTGAAACAAAGAGCATACAATGAAATATCAAACAAAAAATGAAAAATGAATATCAAAAGAGAAAAATTCAACTCTTTAGGCTATCCAAATATCTCTACTAGGGCTATAGATGCCTAACTAGTAGTAGAGCTATGTTTGGGGGAATTACAAAGGTAACCTTGTTGGGGATATGGATGCTTGATTGAAAGAAAGGATCTATCCAAGGTTGGCTTTGGAGGATTGCTAAGTTATGTAGCTCAATGTCGATGAACTAGTCTTTTCACCAAGTTTCAGAGATGGGAATTAATCAATGTACACATTGAAACTTTCCAATGAAATTTAATAATTTTTATGTCAGGATTCAGGTAAAGGTAAGGAGCTATTGTGAGAAAATATGCATAAGTTATAATATATGACAAGTAATTTTTTCTTGGGTTTTTTTAGTTTTGTTGGTTGCTATTTGTTATGTGATCTCACAACACACCTCAAGAATGTAAGGATTGGGGACCCAAGTTTAAAAAATTAATGTTTATGGCAGGTGCTGGTTGGTTAAGGATCACTAGGGAGAAAATGCTATAGTGGAAATCTTTAAAGTAATTCATGGTTTAAAAGTACTAGGTGTTGAATACACTAGGCATTGGGAAACTAGGTTGATTCAAGCTTTTTAAGAGAAGTTTGGTAAGTTGTTGCAGTCTAAGAGTAAAGGATCAGAGGTACAAAAATTTTGTTGGTAACCAAGATCTAGGTGAGTTTTTTCTCAATTAAAGTTAAAATATGTTTGGTACTAAGTACCGAGTACAGGATGCATTGGTGCTAAAGTGTTAAAACTTGTTTGGTTTTACCCGAACATTCAAAATTTTCAACAACCCACCTAAAGTGACAATTACATGAGAATGCATTAAAGTGTGTTATTTATGACTTGTTTTAAAAGTAGATTACTAATAATTATAGTTTTATGTTAATGAGAGTTTTAATTTTTTTTTTTTTAAAAGGGATTGATATATGGAATTTTGTGTTGGAGAAATAGGTTGTTGGACAATGTTTCAGTTTGGACGGTTAGAAAAATTTGGACTACAAGCAGATCCAATGATGTTACTAGGTTTGGTGGCACAATCTGAAAGCTCATGTGAGAACAAAGCTTATTGATAAAAACCACCGGTAATCGGGAGACGGAGGAATCAGGTATTATGCATGCGACGAAGGAGGGTTCCTAACTCCAGGGCAATTTACTTTCAAGTGTTTTAGCCTAAAGCCCGAACTTGAATTTAGGAACAAAATTTCCAATGGATTTGAATAACTAGTTCCAACTAATCACTCTAAATATCCAGTAGAGGAAGTTACTACATTCTTTTTGACAAATCTGCTCAATCCAATTTGATTTCCTGATCAAGTTTTAAAGACATAAGTCCAAAAATTTTAAGTGCTAAAGGATGTCAAAATTTGTTGAATTATTCAGAAGTTTCTCTTTCCAACTATCATGTGCCACATGCCTAATTCCCTCTCATGTGTTGATTAAACTTCTCAAGTGTCTTGTTCTTATAAAAGGGTGGGTGATGTATTAGTTTAGTTAAGTTTAGAATTGTGGATGTCATAGAATTAATACTTTTTCAATTTTTATTCTTTTTCCTATTTTTGTTCCATTCCTAACTAAAGCCTTGTATGTTTCATTAGAAGTTAACTAATATCGGAGCCAATTTTAAATCTATTTCTTGATATGAAATATTATGTAGCTCATTATTTGTTCCTATCAGACAAGACTGTGTGCCGTGTTGTTTAAGGGGTACATACTCACACTATTTGGTGGCAAATGATCCCCATTTTCTTTAAACTCTTGCATCATTCTATGCCTATTTGTGAAGCAATCTAGTGAAGTATAAAATGGTTTGCTCTGGTTTAGTTATTTCTTGAGGCATGTGTGGATAATACCTAGGAGAAATCTTACTTTTTATCAATGTTTTATGCTTTATTTTAGAATGGATGCTTTATATTCCAAAAAATGTTCCAAAAATGATAAATACATGGAGTTTTATTATAAATCTTTTGATTCCATGAAGTTATTGAATGCTTAATCCTAAATCTACTTGAATGTATGCAAGTTAATTTGATTTTCATGAAATATTATCACAAATTCTTTTATTTCATGTAGTTATTGAGTAACATTTGAATGACCAAATTGAGATTATATTTCTATCTTTTAGATACCAACCAATTCTTAACAACCATTTACCCCTTGTGTTTAACAACAAAATCAAAACAAACCCTGAGTGAACCTAGTGCATCAAGACCTAACATAAACAACCCTTGGGATAATGATGATTTTTCCTTGGATTTAGGCTTCCCAATGGAGTCTTTCAAGAAAGGTAGGTCCTTGCAGTACTTTGTGAGAATTTATCTTCCTATTGGTGTGTATGTGTGTGCAACATCCACATCAACAAGGTGTAGAATAAAATGAATTATCTTTTCACTCTTGTACCCCTCTTTTATATACTTTGGGGTTAGATTAGGTTTTCTATTTAACTACTTCTAACCTACCAATTGGTCTATAATAAAATGCATTCATGATAATAATGATTTGCACTCCAAGACTATTAGATTGGGATTTTCCCTTTAACCACTTTTAACCTACCAATTAATTTGTAATGTATTAAGTTAATCATAATAATGGTCCACACTCTTTTTATGATGTGGCATTATCTGACCATGCCTAAGGTAGAAAATCTATAAAATTTATTATGGTTTCACATTTTTTCAAAAATAGGGTATAAATACCCAAAAAATGACATAGGGATTACATTCCTCTTTATATTATCATTATCCATTTATATGGGAAATTATTTGATAGAATGTACTACTTTGAGATCACTTTTCAATTTATCAATATTTTGACTAATGTCCATTGACTCCAATTTGAACTTGGTCTAGTGACCTATGCCAGGGAGATATTTAAAGCAATCAAATTACTTCTCTAGCATGCATGAACTTCTCCTTCATTCCTACTTAGCTCAAAGATGGTTTCTTCCACAAGTGAGATATCTATTATGCTTATGGTTCCTCCTTCTCAGGATTTCCTCTATAAGTAATCACTAATAGTTTGAACTCATCAATAAATGCATAAATTTTCTCTTTTATAATTTTTTAGTATTTAATTTTGGGTTGCAAATTGTCTATTTTATTACTACATTTTGGTCACCTCCATTTTTTATATTATAAATTTGATAGTGTCTCTTTTAAGATTATTTTTATAAACTCTAGTCTTTTATTTTAATAATATTTACACATGTCCAACATATTTTCTTTAAAATAAACACCTCTATTGAGACAACTTTTATAAGAATACATAAAATTCAAGACTTATCTTTTATCTCACTTAGCACATTATACCAAGGGAATTTAATACAATTCACAAGATTATCTTTATTATTTTGATCACATGTATTAATAATTCTTATCCTTTTCTATAGTTGTAAGATCATATATTGTGGTTATCTTCTAAATATTTGCAATGATCCAATTTATTAATGTTATGGTTGTCATGGTTATATTGAATGTTCACATGTTTATGAAGCCTATGGTTACTCTTTGAGTTACATGATCTTTATTAAAATTATCTTTCTTTATTATTATCATAAGTCCTCTTAGGATTATCATGATTTTGGCCTATCATATTTCTACTTAAATTTAACATATCTTATGATTTTTGATGATTTTTTTTCTAATTCTTATCCTAATTACAATTAACTTATGATTTTGATTATAAGATATCTAGTAATTATAATTCTTATATCTTATAGTTTTATTATAATATCAATTTCTCATGAGATAGATCCCATAATTATTTGTACTTACAAGATTTAATAGCCAACATTTATGACTCCTTTTAATACCATTTTATGATATTAGATGATATTAAACCTTTATGTTGTTAGATGGTCTTTGATCTTTATATTATGTATATATCATATTATATTTTCGCCTCCACACTAATTAGAAGAAAATAATGTTTCTAAAACCACTCTTTCAAATTTGGATGCAAGGAATATCATGTTTATTTAATATCTAGCTACTAAGTATAGTACCATTCTAGCTCCCAAGAGCAGTATCTAGCTAGATATACCATATTAGTTGCATGTGTAATATCTAGTTATTTATAAGAAATGCCCTTTAATTTTTATTTTTTATATTTTATTAGTTATTTTTATTATTATTTTTAATGGTTATTGATGTTCCTTATTTAGATATTTTTATTTTGTACAAGTTTTTAGGTTTTCAAGTGGAACACTTATTGTTAGAGAACATGTATCAAGATAACATCTACTTTCATATCCACATATTTTATGATGGGTTATTGAAATATTTACTTTTCTATTAACTATTTGTGTTTTAATTTGACATACATTCTCATGGTAGTTCACATGCAAGTAAAATTAGAGGTATAAGTAATTGTAGAAATTGCATACCTTGAAGTTTCTCCCTTCTTATTAGACTCACTTGATCCATTTTTCCCTGATGCAATATTTAGTGTGTAAATTTATTTATTTTATGTGTAAGCTAGATAACAACTTAATCTTACATTTTGTTTTGATTTGAACTTGCTCCTAGTGTCTGGAATTGATCTTATGTTTATCTACTTTTTATCTTAGATTAGGTTTGCAATGACATAATGATTTAGACCACTTAAATTGCTATTAGATAAATGATACCTTCATTTTAAAAAATCAAATAAAAATTTGATGCAATTATTTTCTATCCAATTGACTAGTATGAGCTAACTTAAAACATGAAATAATTAAAATACATTCTAGGGTTTTGTGTTTAAGAATAAACCCTAGTTCATTTAGAATAGTTAGCAAACATATGAATTGAACACCTTCTAGTACATACCACAAGCCTAAAAAGAAATCTATTGGTAGTCAATATAGCATCAACATTGTAGGACATACTACACAACTACTTATTTTTCTCAATATTATTCAAAAGTCATTAACTCAACATTCTTATAGGGATCAAATATAAAGGAGTAATTATCCTTGTCATGTACAAACTCGTAAGTATGCAAACCAAATCTTTATGTGAAGGTCAATTTGAGAATTTTGAGGTGAATTAAGATCAAACTTTTAAATTTTTAGCAAAGATTAGATTCATAAAGCTAATTTAGATTTGTAGTAGTGGGATCAATTCTATAATCATGAAAAAAATCTTAAAAGAATAAAATATTTTTAATAGATTCCAATCCATTATACTAATAAACCTTAATTTTCAACAACAATAATAAATCATTTGAAAATATCCAACAATTTCATATTTCACGTCAAAAAAAAATCTAGATATTTATATTTATTATTTAAAATTCTAACAGTTTAAACATATTAATATTCCCACTTATTAAAATATCTCATAATAATAATTCAATTTATTTTGAAAGTTGTTTAAGGAGAAAAACATGTCATTTCTTTACACAACTAAACATATCCTTCCATTTAAAACAATTTATCTATCGAATCACTAAATTACCTAACAATCATTAAAAATTAGCTAATACATTAAATATTCCTGACAATCAATTTATTTTTTTTAAAATATGCACATTAGAAACTCTAGAAGACCATTATGGACCATAAATTCATTTTGTGGTCTGCATACCTTAATATGAAAGTATTATTCAAAGGCACCCACATACCATGTGCCTAACTTCATATACACAAACCGTGGGTTCTCATATAAAATTATTATGTCAATAAAATCACTTTTCTAGAAGACAATAACATCATTTAATTATTAGATTACTTCTTGTTATTATAAACATATAAATATCATCTATTTTTAAAAAAAATTAAACAAAGATATATATTTAAAGTTGTTTGTTAGGTTTTAGTGGATTTATGATTATGTAACTTGTATGATCATTTCAACTTATAATATGTTATTTATAGATTTTTTTGGTTCAATATTGTTTTTATTATTACAAAAATTATAAACATCATTTTCTTCACATATTGTTTCCTTAAGATATGCAAATAAAAATACAGTTTGTCTAGTTTTAGTGGACCAATGATCATACAACTTGTATGATCACTTCAACTTGTTCCAAATATGTTGTTTCTAGATTATTTTTGTCACATATTGCTTCTTGTTAATATAAAACTATTGATATAATTATCTTAATCAATTGTTTCTTTTAAGATTTGTAAGTAAAAATAATAGAGCTAAGGTTGATTTTTTGGTTTTAATGGACCAATGACCGTGCAACTTGTATGCTCACTTCAACTTGCTCTTAATATATCATTTGTAGATATTTGTATCTTAGATTGATTCTTGGTATCACAAAAGTACAAACATCACTTTCTTCATAGATTGTTTCTTTTATATTATCCTTTAGAATATGCAAATAAAAAAAAATAGTTAGGTTGATTTGTCTAATGTGGACTAATAACTATACAACTTGTATGATCAATTTAACTTATTCAAAATATGTCATCTCTAGATATTTGTTTGTCCATGTTGCCTCTTGTTATTATAAAAATACAAACATCATTTTCTTAACTAATTTTTTCTTTAAGATCTTTTTATTAAAAAAACATAAATAGAATTATTTGTTTAATCTTAATATATCAACCACCATACAACTTATATGATAACTTCAATATATTTATAATATAATACTTATTAAAAAGGTTATTTTTACTATTAGAAAAATAAAAACAAATATTTTTTTTTTAAAACAAATATATTTTACAAATAAAAATATTACTAAATTTATTTATCTAATTTAAACCAATATCTATACAACATGTATAATTACTTTAACTTGCTTCAAATATATTATCTTTAAATATTTTTGTTACATTTTAACATAACTAATAAAGGTAGAACCGTTTCCACCTTGAGTAATTGTTATACATATTCTAGATCATTCTATTGTTCCAATGCCTCATTAATCTTTAAGCAATCCATGTGGAACCACAAAAAAGAAAATGATTTTGTAGAAAGAAAAGAGTATTGTATGATGTAATTTGTTTTTAACTTTTAATTAACTGGTCATCATGGTTCGTGGATTAACAAATTGGATAGATAGTGTATCTACTCTTTTAAGGTTAGGTTTAAACAATGGTACGGATATATTAATATTTTCTTTGGGCTGTTTAGGAATATTAATATTGTTTAGGTTACTTGGCAGCTTGATTCTATAATTTTTTCTTCAATCTAATATTTCAAAAATACCGCTCCAATTTAAAAATATAATTAAGGAAAAGAAGATTATGTATAGGTAGGTTTAGCACTCAAATTTTGTATTAAGGATTTTAGTTAAATTTAAAAATATAATTCAGTTAAAGACTTTTATTTAAGAGAAATATATTTGTTTATATTTTCTTGAGTTTTATAAGAGAAATCATAAATGAAAAAAAAAAATCAGATTAAGAAATAGTATTTTTATATTAATAAGATATGTGGCCTTTTTTAATAATAATTAATTATTTGTGAAGGAAAAAATTGTTCAAGGGGTCCAGTTTAATTGGTTAAAGTGTTGAGTTCTCATTGTAAGGATCCAAGTTCAAATCCAAAAGAGATATCAAATATGAAATTCTAAGTTGTGACTCTTGATCCTCCATAATTCACTTCCAACAAGTATTGATCTCATAAAGAGATCTAATGTGTGAGTTGCTCGTGAAACAAACTAGAGGCACATGCAAAGGTGTGAAGGAGGTGAGAGGGAGGCATAATTATTATTTTGAGAGGTGTGAAGAGTGTTCATTAATTAACGTGGCATTCCCTTTATGCCTCGTACAATACAATCAAGTGGGATAAAGGTGAGAAAGCATGATACATTGAAGTGCCAAAAAACCTTTATTGGACTCTCATTTCCAAGATATCATAGATATGGAGATGCAAGAAAATGTTTTTCATCACTATCAAGTAAATCATTTCCATTAACTAAATGACAATGTATTTTGTCTACACCACACCATGATAGCGATGACTATCAAACTAAAGGTAAAATTCTTTTATGGTTTTAATTTTAATATGTTGTGAAGTGCCTAAAGTTCATACTCTACTTGCTAAAGTGAATAATTGTAATGAATGTGGAATTGGATCTAGAATAGGTAGGATCCCTATGCAATTTTTCTTCCATCCTTTGTTATATCAATAGTATTATATAGATTTCTAAGGGAGAGTTCAGGGATTTTTTTCTAAATCTAGGTATGGTGAGGAAGGTTTTCACATATTTTGGCTCTTACACAAGTTGAGTATGCTTTTGTAGATCACTTTTGTATCCCTATAAAATCATTTAACTAATATTGCTAAATATGTGGTTATATTTCACACGATTTCCCCCCTTCTCTAAATATTAAGGTCTTACAATATTAAAATATATCATTAGAGGGCCATTGGATCACTAGGGTAAGAATTCTCCTAGATAAACCTTTATAAAAGGCCGACTTTATAGTTTTATGAATAATTCAAGATAAAAATCTTCAAACATGCAAATGGTTGTAGAATAATTATGAAAATTTTACCCTTTTTAGTACATCAATGGAAGTTTTTCTAGCATTCTTCTTTCATAAATGTGAACGATTATTTTAATGTAGTTGAATTCATTAAAATATAATCACATAGAAATAAATCAAACAAACATGTGTTTAGTTGGCTAGAATTTAAATTTAATTTTTAAAATATCAAATATCAAATCCATAGGTGTGGGGTTGATTTTGCATGCATAGGATCAATATGTCAAATTTTGAGAACACCCCACTTTAAAATTTTTAGTCTACTTCTAATATAAAAATTACAATTCTAAGTTATGGTTCAAAATCTACTAAAAAAATGTTTTAAACTATATTTTGGCCATTAAGAGACAAAAATGGTAGAATCAAATTGGAATTGAAATGTAATATTAAATAAGAATATGGGAAAATATGGATGGACATAATAAATGAATAATAAATGAGAATATGGACAAGTTATGGATTAAATATGTGAGTGGTGTAACATCCTTTATTTTTGATCCCTCTAGATATTTGGCTATGATTCTAGATTATTCCATTCTATGGTGCTTTGGATGTGGACAATTGTTTCCATGATGCATTTTATTTTTGATTTAATTCATATTATTCTTTTTTGATTGTCACAATGCAATTGAGTAATTGGAATGCTTAGTTATTTTATGATTGATTATATATTATTATTTGATAATGTGACTTTGGTATGTGTTGTGAGATTATGTTATGTGATAGGTTCAAGTGTCAAGAAAGGTGAATTGTGTCCTAGCATTAAAGTACCTTACAATGATCCACTTGTTTAGGTATGAAATAAATAAGTAATATTAAATGAAGATAATTGTCTATTTAAAATAGATATTCTATGATGTTGAATTAATTATATATTGCTTGGGATTCATTTATTTTAACTATTTTTAGATAATTTCCAATATCTTTTGAAAAAATAAGTAAAGTTGATTTAATAATTTTATTTTTTTTAGTTAATATTTATTCAAGAATAAAGAATGTTCAAGTTTCTAATAATAATTTAGAAAATAAAGTGTTGTAATTATTTTATTATGGAAAAAATAAAGATATAGGATTTATTATCTTGAGTTGTGTTGAGTTAATATTAAAAAAAATAATCCTTCATCAAAGTGTGTGCATGTATAGAATATTATATAAAATATTATTTTATTATAATTTGAGAGATCTTACTATTTTATAATTTTATTCCTATGCTACATCCTTAATCTTAAAGTATACATAAGATTATGAATAGCTAGGTTGTGACAACCTTAACATTAATTAAGTCATATATTCATTATTATATTGTTATTTAGTTATTTAGGTCAACCTAAGCCTTATATGTGGTTATCTAAATTGACCTAGTTGGTATCCCAAGCATATATATATATATATATATATATATATATATATATATATATATATATATATATATATATATATATATATATATATATATGTATGTATGTATGTATGTATGTATGTATGTATGTATGTATGTATGTATGTATGTATGTATGTATGTATGTATGTATGTATGTATGTATGTATGTATGTATGTATATGTATATATATATGTATATGTATATGTATGTAGTGAGTCTTGTTTGTTCATCAAATTATGAATTGTGATCTCATTAAAGATAGTTAGAGATCTTATGTATATATATGTATGTATGTATGTATGTATGTATGTATGTATGTATGTACTGTAGACACCTAAAAATGACCTAGGCTTGCAAGCTTCATTTTTACCACTTTTCGTCCTAGCATAATTATGACACTTTAATTATGTTTCTAACCCATCTTCAACTATTAATTAAATAATTCACAATTATTTAACTAATTCAGGGTCTTCTATTCTTCTTGATTATTAAATGAATAAATCATATTTATTTAATGTGTCACTAATTATCTAAAGTCAACTCATAATTAAATAAATTTCTCATTTTATTTAATTAATCTTTGTCATTAATGTCCTCCTGATTATCAAATAAATATATTTTAATATATTTATTCAATATGTCACTAATTCCTAAATCCTCTCTTTTAATTAAATAGATTTGCTAATTTATTTAATTAATTAATCACTTCTTCTAAATTAAATAATTATTTTTAATTATTTAATTGTTGTATGCCACACTTCTTTATTTTAAATAAAACAATTTATTTAAAAAATGTCTCACATAGTTAACTGATTCTTCTTTTAGTAATTAATTTCAAAAATCAATTGCTCATTATCTCACAAAATCCATTTTTTGAATTAATTTAATTCAAAATGGAAATATTCTTCTACAAATCAAGTAATTTCTAAAATTACTGATTTTCTAAAATGCCATCTTCTTATATTCCGATTTTTGCTAATTTCATCTCAACTATCACATTTATTCTTGATTTAATTTATTTAATTAAATCTTATTCACACATTTGGGCATTTTTCCCTAACCCTAATTGAGAGTTGCCATTTTGAATATTAACCATTGATTCTAGGGCATTTTATCAATCTCTCATCTCATCCATTCATTCAAGATGGCATTTTCTATAAAATGCCATTTTCCTCTCATTTTTCAATTACACACTTGTGCAC
The DNA here is from genome assembly GCA_007258455.2 of Sequoia sempervirens. Classification (NCBI taxonomy): domain Eukaryota; kingdom Viridiplantae; phylum Streptophyta; class Pinopsida; order Cupressales; family Cupressaceae; genus Sequoia; species Sequoia sempervirens. Next base: position 677,680,379 of record VDFB02271358.1, read on the forward strand.
TGACATACTTAGATGTTTTTCATAGCAATTGTAGCATTTATTGTCTTTATTTGATTTAAGTCTTAGCATGTTTAGGCATTGCCAATCATAGTCATAGGTATAGACATTTGTTCAAATCCTTCAAAGCTTGGTGTAGGACTTAGACTTGTATTTCCAGATTGCTCGCACATCAAATATGAGGGCAACACATCAGCCAACAATCTAGAAGGTGTTACAAAAGTGAATCATGGAGGTCCCGACGATTAATAGGTATAATCGTTCTTTATTTTAGCTTCCATTGTTTTTTGTAATTGCTTTGGGTTTATTGTCTTCATTGATTTGCTAACACTTAATCTAATTCAAAATTATACCCTCAGTTACATGTACATAAATACATATGTATATATATAGTGAGTCTTGTTTTTTCATCAAATTATGAATTGTGATCTCATTAAAGATAGTTGGAGATCTTCCCCTCAAAGTGGCTTATAATTCTCAACTATTATCAAGTATTTTTAGTATATTTAATATTATATTCTTCTCTTGTGTAATTTATTTCACTATAAGTGGTATCAAAGAATGATCTTAGCACCATGAAGGCAAGACATTCTTATAATTTTGGAGGTCAATTTTTGAAGCATGTATCTTTCAAATTTTGGAGAATTTTTCCTAATTTAATGGGTTTTAAAAAACATATTTAAGCATCTACAGTCCGAATTTTAGGGGAATTGGAACATAATTAAGCAATTTATTATAAAATTAACATTTCTACCAAAATTATTTGGGAAGTGCATATCTTTTAGATATTAGAAAAAATTATTGATTTTTGGGGGAATTTTCAAGAATTTATTGAGGTGCCAATAGTCCAAATTTCATAGGAATTGAAGTAGAATCATGTGATTTATTACAAAATTAGGGTTTCCAACAAATTCACTCTCAAGGATGCAAATCAATAAATTTTTTAGGATATTTGTCTAGGAAAGTGTGACTTAGGCCTTGGTAAGTTACAATAAAAATTTCAAAGTAATTTTTACTTTATTTGTATGATTTATTGAAAAATTATTTTCTTTCATCATGATAGGGCTTATAACAAGAGCCAAGAAGAATGCTACCATACTTGGGAAATCTCTAGATAAGAATGATGTAGAAATTGAGGATATTACCCCTAATGAGGAAATCAACAAGTTCAAGGGTGAAATTTTATCAATGAAGAAGGGGATGACTAAAGTAATTTGTCATTGAAGAAGGAGATGAATGAGTTGAGGAAGGAGATGCAGCAAATGAATGAATTTTCTTGGAAGTTGAAAATTCGCATTCAAGGGATGAAGTGTAAGGGAGGAAATTCACCTAATAAGGTGGAAGATAATACTCTTATTGGACATGACTTTGTAGGCTTGACTCAAATATCAAGAAGGGCCATTTCTTTAATAACCATATGCCTAGGTAATTCATACCGAATTTGGATATGAGAAATTTGGATGGAAAATATCCACCCAAATGACTTTACCAAATGGAGCAATTCTTTGATCTTCACCATGTTACATGTCAACAAAAGGTGGTTATGGCATCATTATACTTGGAACCAAATCAATATATTTGGTATCATTTGTTATGTTATGAAAAGATAAATAAGGGTTGTGTGGTCACATGGTAAATTTTTCAAGAGGAACTTGTTCATCATGGAGATGATTTTATGGATAGATGCTTCTACCAACTCATTAAATTAAAGAAAATAGGTACGGTCAAGCACTGTACTCATCAATTTTAAACCCTTTGTAAAAGAGTGGAGAATGTTATAAATAAAAAATGAAGTAATTATTTCTAGGATGCTTCAAGGATTACATAAAATATGAGGTACATTTGTTCTAGCCATAATCCTTGTCACAAGTGATACTTATGAAAAGAAAATTTGATGAGAATTTTTTGGAATATAGGAAACAAGGGACTATAAACATAAGAGAAAGAAGCTCTCCCATGTAGTCATTACCTCAACCTATAAGGTTTACTCCACAAAAAATTAAGAAGAAATAAAAATGGTTATATTCAAAATCTGATAGAAAATATAGTCATGAACATAAATGCAGTGAAAATAAATTACTATATTTTGATGGTCCAATTGAGGAAGAAAAGAATGAACCAATATTAGTGGGTGATAGAGAGTCAAATGATGAATCAAAATATCCCCAACTATTCATTTATTGTCATGCACTCTCAATTTTTAGCACCCTTAAACTTTCAAGGTAGTAGGTTTCTTAAATAAGCAGAGATTAACAGTGTTGATTGACTCGGGTAGTACTCATAATTTCATCAACAAAAAGTTGGCTACTTGTCTAAACTATTTTATATATCTAGCTCTAGAATTTTAGGTCTTGAATGAAAATGGTGGTATTGTTATATATTCTAGGAAATTTCATGGCATAAAATTATCCATGGACCCAAGATAGGTCACACATATATCCGCAAGACAAAATTAATTTACTATTACATCATCTATCCATTAGGTCGGCCAAAGATAGACCTAATAGAAAAAATGCAACAACAGAATAATGTCGATACACCATACAAGTATCTAAATACGTGAGATTCTAAATGTAAATGTTTCCAACATCCATAAACCATTTCCCAAAAACTCAAGCAACAATAATCAACATCAAAGGATTGCAGACCAAAATATTGGAGGATGATAACTACATACCAGTTCAGATACCAGTCTAGAATACTGGATCAAACTAAGACTTAATCTTGCAGTTGCAACTCAAATAACATGGTGATATCAATGACAACACAAAACAACAAAATGAGATGTTCTTTTTCATTCTTCCAACAATCTCCCCCTTTGTCATTGATGGCAACATGTGCCAAAAAATTACAAGACCTCTTATGTACAACACTTCTCCCCCTATCACTAGTATTTTCTTTCTCTATCACTCTTCACTCCCCCTTTGACATCAAGGACAAAAGGAGGCTCAACAAAAAATATGAAAACAAGAAAAAAAAACACTAACCAGAGGATGTTGAGCCTTGAAGCTCCTTAAGAATACCTTGCCACACAAATTTACCAATCCCCCAACTTTTCTTTGCAGCAATCAACATCATGATCAGGGATTCCAAATCCATTAGACTTTCCTCTACTTCATCCAAAGTACTAAGAGTCCAATTTATTTTTCCAAGTTTCTCTATACTTTCCAAAGCATTAGCAACCGAGGTGTACTCCATTCTCACAAGATCACCTAATTGGCCAATTTTTTTTATGATTTCTTCCTTTTGCTTCTGTAAAATAAATAATTTATCTCTATGAGCAAAGATAGCATTCTAGGTTGATTTGTCTCTATCCTTGGATGCATTGTAGGTACCTGAGATAGTAGTCAACTGGGACTCAATGGAGTCCATAACACTTTTAATACTCTGAGTGGCATCCAGACACTTCAAAAAAAAAAAAAAGATGGCATTAGCTTTAGTCTCATAGATTTGCATAGATTCTGGATTTTTCTCAACATTAGTGTGTGCCAAAGCACACTTGTCATGCAATACCAATAACCTTTTCTTTGCCAACTTCTCCTCAACCTCTTTCTTAGTCTTCTCACCAAGTCAAGAGGCATACTCCTTAAAGGAGTCCAATAACAATCTCATATTTTCTACTAGAGTGAGAGATGTATCAATTGACTCAGGTGTTGTCTCCTACAGTGTCTTAAGAGCATCTTCAATCATTTTTGTTCCTTTATGTTGTGTCTCTAGAATCTCTCTTCTGTCAAATGCATGCAATGCATCGCCCAATACCAACTTATGAATAGGAGAAATCTTGGCTAGATCCACACTGCCTTGAATCATATGAAGTTGTTAAATCTCTAGAGGAATCACCAACTAGAATCCAATTTGCTTGGATAGCAAGCCTTTCAACACATCATCACCGGAGGAGGATTCTCTGGGAGATCTCTGAGATTCTACAACCTACTTTAGATTTTATTCATTCTTCCCAGTAGATTCCTCATTTTTCTCTTCTTCCTTCTTTTCTTCTTCCACTTTCTCTTCTTCTTCTTTCTCCTTTTCTTCTCTTCTTTACCCTTTTCATCTTCATCTTTTTCTTCACCCTTGTTGCCTTCTTTATCATTTCCTTCACTTTCACCTTCATCTTTCTCTTCCTCAACATTATCTTTTTCATCATTGTCCTTTTCACCTTCAGTGTGCTCTAGAGGAGCATCATCATGTTTTTCAGGCTTAGCTTTAGCCTTGTCCTACTTCTCCATTTTCAAAGGATCATTTTCAACACCTGTATCCAAAGGGATATCTGCATTGTTTATTTCTACAAAAATACCTGCATCACCTATGCCAAGAGGAATATCTTCCTCAACATCTTCAACATAAACTTCTTCACTCGATTTAAGTGCAAAACTAATCATGCCATATTTCTCAACTGTATCCTTGATCACTTATGTAGTTTCCTTCCTTATCTTCTTTATCTTTTTTTTATCCCTTGTCATCAAAATATTAACTCTTTTCTTCATTCGAAACACATCTGCACATATATTTTTCAAGGTTTCCAACTCATATGGGGTCAAAGAAGACCCAATTTTATCAAATAAATCATTCTTGATTTTCTCTTCAAATTCAAGAGCCTCTGATCTCCTTTTCATCAAGTCTACCCACATTTTTTTAGGCACATTTTTCTTCACATCATCCCACTTAACATCCAATGTGATAACATATTGAATGGTAGCCAAAATTAATGTTTTTCTATCCCCTTTTCTAGCTTGATCTTAATATTTTTTTGTAGGATTCAACATGTTTTCAAAATGTAACAAAGAATTGAGTATTGCCTCTAATTTGAAATGGGGGCCAGGTCTTACCAAAATGTCCTTTTGTTCTTCTTGGTCTAGGAAGGCTTCTTCAGACACCTTAGTTTTCTTCAACTCCAGTTTAGTGTGTACATGAAAACCAAATTCCTGTTCTTCCTCTTCATCAGAAGATGACACAATATGCAATCTTTTAGAACCAATACCAGCTTCCTTAGAAGCACCTTCACTAGAGGATAAACTTCCTCTTCTTTTCCTTACCAATTTTACTTTAGGATCCTCCTCCTCTTCATCTTGATCATTAGTGACACTAAGGATTTTCTCCCTTGTAGATTTTTCTTTCTTTCCTCTTTTCCCAGGCACCACCAGAGGAATTTCTTTCCTTTTCCAAAATCTTGTACTAGGTTCGGAAGAAGCCATACCTTTACCTTTATTAGCAGTACTAGGTTCAACTTTCACTTTAGGGTTGTGGAGGATTTAGGAGCAGTCCTGTCGAATCTCCTTAGACCTAAAGAATCTCCCTCCATTTGCTCTCTCTTAGCCTTTCCTAGTGCAATCTCCTCATCAGTGTAACTAGCTTCTCTAAGCTTCTTTTCCACATTCTTTCTCATTATTGGATTCTTGTGATCCAAGTGAACCTCCATATATTTTTCAACATAAGTGTCAATTCTAGGTTCATTGGCATCTCTTGGACTTTTCAGCAACATTTTTGCATAACCCTCAGCTTCATCTTTTGTAATTTCATAACCCAATGGTTGAATCCATATGGTACGGGGTTCGACTACTTCAATCATGAATTCATCAGAGGAAAGATGAAATATGATATCATTATTATATTTCACAACAACCTTCCTTAGAATCATTTCTCTCTCATTCATGTTACTCTTGAATACAACAAAGAATGTTGTTAGAGCATTATCTTTGTTCTTCAAATCACCCAGATTATGTAAGTGATCAAAAATATGATGTGCCACTAGTTTGGATGTATCCTAGAATACCATATCATCCCTTCTAGGAAGTCTCTTTAGAAAATAGAATAGTAAACACATAATTAAAGAACCTAATTTAAATGCATACTTATTTTATTTGGTCATCCTTAAATTCTCAAGCAACTGTTGTCAAAGAAGTTCACACAAGTCATAGTCTGCACCATTGATTTCCATATCGAATCCAATATAAATAGTTGTGGCAGAAACATATTTCTCTCTATTGGTAAAGTAAATTTTATGACCAATCATTATAGCAGCATACTTCACAATAGGATTAGTGATAGACTTAGTTGTAAGAGATCTCTTGTCATATCCAACACTAGTGAGATCCATCAACACTTCATTCTTTATGGCTTTCAACACGAGGAATGGTCTGGTGTCACAGAGTCTGGTAACATCCTTAATTTCTTCCAATCTCTTCACAACAAGGTTCGAGTATTCAAGTTTCACCAAGAAATTATCTCCAGTGAGCTCATTCTACCAAATATCTATCAATTTACTATGATTGAATTCATCTATTTTTAATCGTATGTACATTCTTGTTTCCTTAGTCAGCATAAACCCATGAGGGATTGATGAGAAGGCACCCATAGGATCATCTTTGAAAACCTTCATAGAATATTTCCTATATGATCGTCTAGGTTTTCTAAAACTTTAGCAAATACATGGGTTACCATTCTTCACAATTTCAATCTCAAACAATTCAAAAAGATGATTCACACAAACCCACAACTACATAGAAAATTAGAATACCACTCTATCACAAAGAACCAGAACTAGGGTTTGCAAAGCTCAAACTCCAAATCACCTCAAGAACACTCCAAAATTCTCTTCAATTTCTTTAAACGCACAAGTGATTAAAATTCCTTACACATTCACTTTATAAAACAATGATCTGCCCTAATTCATATTAAATGTGATAGATTTCAAAAAGCTACTAAAAACTCTTCTTCTCTACTCGAAGAAACCCTAATTTTCTCTGCAAATGATTATACCTTCACATATTCTTTGGGTTCCACTTGCATAACCTCTAACTAATCATTTCTTACAACATATCCTCGTTCCAAATACTGGCATGCCAAACATCAGGGGGTTCAAGAAATTTTCTGTTAAAGCCCCCCCTAAGACCTTGCTAGGTTTAATTCCCAAAGGAATTATTTGTACCGGATGAGGGCACAGATGCATCATCGTTTCGGGCTCTTCTTTATTCCTCCAAATCTTATTCATTTCTTTCTTAACCTCATTCTTTTCAACTTTCTTCACCAGTTCATTCTTTTCTACCAGATCAGTCTGCTTACCCTTTTTACTTCTACAAACTCTTGAGATATGCCCTAGTTTGTTGAAATTGTAGCAGACTTGACATTTTCCTGATTAGATTGTCCTCCATTAACCCTTGACCTACACTAATTAGCTTTGTGTCCAATTTTTTCACATGTATAGTAGTAACAATTAAAGGATTGATTCATTCTTCCTCCATTAGACCAATTTACCATCTAAGTTATGCATTCACTAGCTCTATTTCCAATTCTCTTGCATGCAAAAGATTGACCAGAGAAGGAACAAGGAAACTGATTCATCCTACTCCTACATTATGTTTCCTTGTGACCAAATTTGTTACATGAAAAAAAAATACCATTGAAATATGGATACCTTTGTGCATTAGGTTGTCTCACGGGTAGTATCCTAGCAAATTTCCTTGAATTTCCTTTCTACTTTCCTTCATTCTAAGTCTTCCAATTATCCTTAGAGTTTTCACCTCCTTCCATTCCCAAGCCACCTTTGTCTTTAATTGGTTTATGCCTTGAAATCAACTCATCAAGCTTGTCTAAACTAGATTTGGAATTATTTTCACAAAGTTTTTCTTTTTATAGATCTACTTTCAGATTCACCACTTCTTGTTCAAGCTTAGAGCATTCATCAGACTTGCTTTGCACCATTTTATTCAGACATTCTTTAATTATTTTCTTTTCCTCTACTTGCTCCTTCAAACTAGTAATCTCTTCATTAGCCTACTTCAACTACTCACTTCCCTATGTCTTTCTTTGAACTTCTTCAATTTCTCTTTTAATTTTTGGACACATTCATTTGCATCATCAAGATTTTCTTTCAAATCTTTGTTTTCACTTTCAACTTTGTCAAGATCTTCAAGTGTAGCCTAGAGCTCTTCTTTATCATTCATTTGTTCCATCTTTAGGATCTTCCTCAAGCTGTTAAGCTTCTCCAGAGGAACTAGGCTTTGATACCAATTGTCGAATATCTAAGATACTGAGAGGGGGGGTGAATCAGTATCTTCTTAAACTTACTGAAAAATACCATCCAATTACTCTGATTCATATAACAGTAAACATAAATAAGAGAATTAATAGAACATGAAGTCACACAACACATGAACACCAAAAAATTTACGTGGAAAACCCAAAATGGGAAAACCACGGTGAGTGCTAGCTCACAATATAGTATAACTAGTTATAAAATATTACAAAATGGGGTGGCTCACTTCTAGGACTCACTATCCAAAATGAGAGGCTCATTGCCTATAAAATTTACAATGAAAAAATGGCTTACAGCCAGAAAATGAGCTGATAATGTACACCTAACAAGTTTTGATTCAGTTCCTATGAAGCTCAGTAAACTGACTTGAAACACTTCATCATATTCACACTTCTTCACATTTGCATCATCATCAACTTCTTCAAAACTGCTCAATATATATAGTTGATACATCTACAAGCATCAATTAGGTTGGCCTAATTAGACGCAACTCTTATTCATCAAGAATACCAACTATTGGCTTCAAGCTTTCACAAAATATTTCCAAAAACAATTCAAATTCTTAGCACACTACATCATGTCAACATGGACCTAAGATAGGTCACACATATATCTGCAAGACAAAATTAATTTACTATTACATCATCTATCCATTAGGTTAGCTAAAGATAGACCTAATAGAAAAAATGCAACAAAATAATGTCGATACACCATACGAGCATCTAAATACATGAGATTTTGAATGTACATACTTCCAACATCCATAAACCATTTCCCAAAAATGCAAGCAACAATAATCAACAACAAAGGATTGCAGACAAAAATACCGGAGGATGATAATTGTATATCGGTTCAGATACTAGTCTGGAATACTAGATCAAACTAAGATTTAATCTTGTAGTTGCAACTCATATAACATGGTGACATCAATGACAACACAAAACAACAAAATGAGATATTTTTCTTCATTCTTCTAAAAAAATTGCAACATGTATATCTAGGAATACAAGTTCTCAAAGACCACCAACTTGATGCTAATCCTTCCAAGCATGCTTAGGTCTCAAAGAGGTGGAGTTCTTGGGTCATGTAGTTTCACATGATGGAGTAAAGGTGGATCCTAGTAAAATTAAAGGTATCTTGGAATGGCATGTTCCCAAAACCATTAAGAAATTGAGGGGTTTCTTCGGCTTGATTGGATACTATAGAACATTCATGAAGAATTATATCCATATAGTGTTAGAGTAAATAAGTCATTCTTTGATAATTAATTAATCATCAATTAATTATTAGAAGCTTTTTTACTTTAGTTCACTTAAGCTAAACTTAGGATTTTATTTTTAATCTTTAGTTTGATTCTTTTATTAGTTTGGACTAAATTTAGAACAAGTTGTCTCATTGCATTAGATTAGAACACTTTTTGCTATCTTGTCAAATCCACATGTAGGGTTTGCTTGTGTAATGCTTTTATAAAGCTTCCACATTCATTTGTAATAATTATCCAAGTTATTTACATCAATAGAATTCTCATGTTTTTTAGCACAATCTTGCTTTCAGATCTTCTTTATTGTGATAGGTAATTGCTTGCAGGTGTTTCATGGGAGCTATGGACTGAATCTTCAATTCTAACATGGTATCAAAGCCTAGTTCTACATCCCCCTATTCAATTTTTGGAGGGATCTTACCATGACCGAATTTTTGGTGCATCCTGGAGAAAAACAAGCGTTGCCATCACATCTAAAGCAACTTAATTCACTTGTCATTTTGCTCAAATCTGAGAAGTTGCAAGAAAAGAAAAAAAATAGTAGCACAAAATATGAGATGAATTTTGTATGATCTATATAGTCATTGTATGGATCTGTATCACTGAATTATTTTGCTGACAAGGTACAGGGAGGCTGCAACATGCAAGGTATGGATTATACCCTGGTGCTTTCAAATTGTTTTCATTTTTGGCATAACTTGGGCATACGGTATCAAAATTGTGTAAACAAGATATCGTTGAAAAGCTGGTTCTGAGAACTATCCAATGGTGTTGTTTATTTTATCATATTTTTCTATTTAGTTACACTTATTGTTGGTTTAAGTCATATCTCCATTTATGGCTCCTAAGCTCATAACTTTTTTCCATAATCTCTGATTTTCACAATCTTGCAGTGTTGGAAAGGTATTGAGGAGCTCTAGGTTTCCATTCATGCACTTTTTATGTATCTATCCTAGATTGATCGTTATTTCAGTTTTGGCCTGATGGGTGTTCTAGAGATTACTTGGACATTTTTATAGTTGAGAGAGTGCAATTTTGATCTTAGCACTTCATTTCAATTATACATCATTTAATCATCTATTCTTGCTTCATAGATTCCAGGGTTGTGCTAGTTTGTGAGTTTTCTAGTGTTCCTTGGTATTGGGTCTATTGAACATGCCTTATCATGATTCCACCTTGATTCAATCAATGACTATCATATGGTTTCAGTAGTGAACAAAATTATCTTTCCTTATTTGTCAGATTCAAGATTCCATTCTTACTCCATAGTGTTCTTCTAGTGCTTCTTTACAGTAGGTTATCTCATTGTAGGGGGGTTTTGTCTCACTAGGTTTTCTCCTCTACCTCATTTCAGTTGCTTGTTCAAGGGTACTTCATTAGGCCTTGTAGTCAGGACCCATTTTTCATTCATTTAGCTTCCTTTATTAGTTGTTTAGTTTCTCCCTAAGTTGATCTTAAGGGGGTGCTGGAGTAAATAAGTCATTATCTAATAATTAATTAATCATCAATTAATTATTAGAGGCTTTTTTACTTTAGTTTAATTAAGTTAAACTTAGGAGTTTCTTTTTAATCTTTAGTTTGATTCTTTTATTAGTTTGGACTAAAGTTAGGACAAGTTGTTTCATTGCATGAGATTAGAACACTTGTCACTATCTTGTCAAATCCGCATGTAGGGTTTGCTTGTGCATAGCTTTTATAAAGCTTGCACGTTCATTTGTAATAATTATCCAAGTTATTTGCATCAATAGAATTCTCATGTTTTTTAGCACAATCTTGCTTTCAGATCTTCTCTATTGTGATAGGTAATTGCTTGCAGGTGTTTCATGGGAGCTGTGGACTGAATCTTCAATTCTAACATTATATCAGAGCCTAGATCTGCATCCCCCTATTCAATTTTTGGAGGGATCTTACCATGACCAAATTTTTGGTGCATCCTGGAGAAAAAAAAGCCTTGCCATTGCATCTGAAGCAACTTAAATCACTTGTCATTTTGCTCAAATCTGAGAAGTTGCAAGAAAAGCAAAAAAAAATAGCAGCAAAAAATATGAGATGAATTTTGTATGATTTGTACAGTCATTGTATGGATCCATATCGCTGAATTATTTTTCTAACAAGGTACAGGGAGGCTGCAACATGCAAGGTATGGATTATACCCTGGTGCTTTCAAATTGTTTTCATTTTTGGCATAACTTCAGCATATGGTATCAAAATTGGGTAAACAAGATATCATCAAAAAGCTGGTTATGAGAACTATCCAATGGTGTTGTTTATTTTATCATATTTTTCTATTTAGTTACACTTATTGTTGGTTTAAGTCATATCTCCATTTATGGCTCCTAAGCTCATAACTTTTTTCCATAATCTCTGATTTTCACAATCTTGCAGTGTTGGAAAGGTATTGAGGAGCTCTAGGTTTCCATTCATGCACTTTTTATGTATCTATCCTAGATTGATCGTTATTTCAGTTTTGGCCTGATGGGTGTTCTAGAGATTACTTGGACATTTTTACAGTTGAGAGAGTGCAATTTTGATCTTAGAACTTCATTTCAATTATGCATCATTTAATCATCTATTGTTGCTTCGTAGATTCTAGGGTTGTGCTAGTTTGTGAGTTTTCTAGTGTTCCTTGGTATTGGGTCTATTGAACATGCTTTATCATGATTCCACGTTGATTCAATCAGTGATTCTCATATGGTTTCAGTAGTGAACAAAATTATCTTTCCTTATTTTTTAGATTCAAGATTCCATTCTGACTCCATAGTGTTCTTATAGTGCTTCTTTACAGTAGGTTATCTCATTGTAGGGGGGTTTTTTCTCACTGGGTTTTCTCCTCTACCTCATTTCAGTTGCTTGTTCAAGGGTACTTCATTAGGCCTTGTAGTCAGGACCCATTTTTCATTCATTTAGCTTCCTTTATCAGTTGTTTAGTTTCTCCCTAAGTTGACCTTAAGGGGTGTTGGAGTAAATAAGTCATTATCTAATAATTAATTAATCATCAATTAATTATTAGAGGCTTTTTTACTTTAGTTCACTTAAGTTAAACTTAGGAGTTTCTTTTTAATCTTTAGTTTGATTCTTTTATTAGTTTGGACTAAAGTTAGGACAAGTTGTCTCATTGCATGAGATTAGAACACTTGTCACGATCTTGTCAAATCCGCATGTAGGGTTTGCTTGTGCATAGCTTTTATAAAGCTTGCACATTCATTTGTAATAATTATCCAGGTTATTTGCATCAATAGAATTCTCTTGTTTTTTAGCATAATCTACTTTCAAATCTTCTCTATTGTGATAGGTAATTGCTTGTAGGTGTTTCATGGGAGTTGTGGATTGAATCTTCAATTTGAACATATAGTAGCACCCCTCATAGCTTTATTGAATAAATATTCCTTTCAATGGAATGACTTAGCTAATGTATCATTTGAGATATTAAAGTAGGCTATGTATACTACTCTAGTTATTGCTACTCCATACTTCACCAAGGATCTTATTGTGGAATGTGATGTATTAGGAAATGGTATAAGAGTAGCTCTCATGCAAAAGGACCAGCCCATTTCTTTGGAAATTCATTAATTAAAGGGTAAGAATCAACTTGAACCTATTTATGAGAATGAAATGGTAGCTATTCTTCATGAATTAAAATAATGGAGGCCTTATCTAATGGGAAAACACTTCAAAGTTAAGACAAATCATGATAGCGCAAAATATTTTTTGGAACAAATATTATCTTCTAAAGAGAAACAAAAATGGGTGACTAAGATTTTGGGATATGAATTTTATATTGTATATGAGAAAGGGACTTGTAAAACATAGTGGTAGATGCATTATCTAGGAATGATGAGAAGGATGAAGCTTTATTATGTTTCATTTCACTATTACTAGTATATTAGGTAGTAGAATGATGTTGGTAAAAGTAATATCATTCAAAAGTTATAGAGTGATCTCGATATTTTAGAAAAAAATTCTTATAAGGGAGATGCATTATGGTATAAATATTGATTGTACCTATGCAATCATTCCAATCTCAAACAAAATATTCTCACAAAGCTTCATGATTATCCAGTTGGTAGTCATTCAACATTTTTGAAGACATACCATCAATTCAAGAAAGGCCTCTTTTAGGAAGGGCTAAAAATGGATTTTCATAAATTTTTGATTGAATGTTTGGTTTGTCAAATAAATAAAGGGGAGACAATTCAGACATATGGTCTCTTGCACCCCTTAGTTATTCCTAGCCAACATTGGGAAGATGTCTCCATGAACTTCATCAAAAGGATTCCATGATCTAAAGGTAAGAATGTCATCATGGAAGTGGTGGATAACCTCAATAAATATGCATATTTCATTGTATTATCACATCCTTTTACAACAAGTATGGTGGTAAAATATTTTTTGGAGAATATACAAAACCTACTGGTATACCTAAGGTTATTGTTAGTGACCATGACCTAATCTTTACTAGCAACTTCTGTACATACTTTTTCTAATGCTTGGATACTCAAATGGTTCATAGCTCATCATACCATCCTCAATCCAATGGGAAAACTAAGGTTGTGTATAAATGTTTACAAGGATATCTACATTTTTTCACTTCAAATAACCAATCTTAATGGGTAGATTGGTTACCACTAGAAAAATGGTCATATAATACTTTCATAGTTTACCAAAAATATCTCCACTTATGGAAATATATGGATATCATTCTCCTTCCATGACATCATCATTGAAGATGTCACCAAGAGTTCAAGCGATGGAGGACCACATGCTTCATCAACAACAAGTACTTTTAGGACTCAAGGAGAATCTGGACATGACATAAAGTTGAATGAGTTAGTAGGAAAACTAATACCTTATTGAAATAAGTTTTGAAGTTGGAGATTGGGATTTCTTGAAATTGTAGCCTTATAAGAAAATTTATCTAAAGCAAAAGATAAATAACAAGTTGTTCCTGTAGTGTAGAAAAATGTACACCTTTATATTTTCACACAATGGTTGCATCCCCTTAATTAACTGGACTTAATTAAGCCTTTAATTGGCCCAATTATGCATTCACAAGCCTAATTAATTTTTTTTTCAAAAATGGAAACCATATTTAATCAATTCCTACACTTAATGACACGTCTTGTAAAATCTGTGTTTTAGGTTTAGGGCCTAGGACCCATTCACCCAAGGGTGAATGGGTCCCCCTTAAGTCTTGGATCTTGTTTTTAATATATTTTTGGTGGAATTTCAATAATCTAAATTCAAATAAAAAAGGTTGGCTTGTGATGTTTAATTGAAAGGTAATTAAGGAATCACCTATAAATACAAGGTCTTTTTATCAATTCAAACTATCTAGCATTAAGGAAACTTTCACATGAGAAAAGATTATTGTCAAGAGCATTGGAGAGCAGATTTATCAATCATTATTTATAGCATTCAAGATCCTATCATGATGTCAAGATTTATGTGTGTTCATGTATTTTTTTGGAGCTAACATTGTGATGTAGGTTTCAAGTTTCAAGCAAGCATTCAAGAATTAAGATCTATCAAGAAATCAAGCTATTTCATGCAAGATCCAATCCTTAGAGAGATGTGCTAGGCTTTATTCCTCTAAGGGCAGTCATTAAGGGTTTGGTCAGTTGCAACGCACTTTATTCATTCATCAATTCCTTCATTTTATCATCATTTCATTATCAAGGTTTAATTACCAAAATAGGGTTTGACCAAGGTAAACCCTTATCCACCAAAAACAAACATTTTTCTCCTCTCTTTGTTTTTTTAGGTTTATAGGTAAAAAGGATTAAAATTGGACCAAAAGTGTAATTTTGAAAAGTTATCAAATTTTTCAAGACATGGAAACTCACCTATAGGTTTTATTTCTAGCTCTTTGATAGTCAAACCTAAGGGAATCAAAAGCTTAGATCTAGGATCCAAGGACTGCAAAAACAATTTTTAGATCCCTCTATAGAGACCCTTTCGCCCTTGGGTGAATGTCCTTCAGCAAAGCCTGAAACCAACTTTTGGAGTCAAATAAACACCATCCTAACCTTCTTATAACTACTAGTTAATGGTTGTTTTTGTTGGTGTTTCATAATACTTCATGTTTCAAGTGTTAGATCCCATAGGTTTGATTGTTAAGGAACTTTATTCTTCTCCACAAACTTCTCTTTAATCATTTTTTTCATAAGGAAGTCAAGGTAGCAAAGTGTCCAAACCTAGGGTTGACTCTCCTTAAGGGTTGTGTGTTAATTCTAATCATTTGTGGTACTGTAATACCCCTCATGTTGTCAATACTCTTTGGTACTCTTATGTGTTGATTTGGTACTTGGTTTGTGGTGGTGATTAGTTCATCGACTTGGTTGTGTGTTGATTCATAGTTTGGTTGGTTTGCTGCACTTGACATTACTTATGATGTTTGATGATACATTACATCGTGGTTATATTATTTGGGTTATGTATAGTTTTCTTTAATATTATATGTGGTGATGTTGTGATTCTATGTTGCTATGGTTTCTGATGTATTTGCTAGTGAGTCTTGGTGAAAGGATGGAGTAGCATTGCTCGCTTATGAGTTCCCTGCTACCCCACAATTACATTTCACAGTGTGTCTGCAATGGAGATTTACATGCTACTTGATGTTTGTTTGTATGTAGGAATTGCAAGAACAAAGTCTCGATTCCACCTACTTCGGCAGGACAAGGTGAGCATTAAATTAACCCAACGGGTATGATGTTGAAAAAGGGAGTTGATAAGGAAGTGTCCCCGTCTCAAGTCCGTCACCTCATTGTGAATCTTACGGCGTCATGGTCTTAACCTTGTCCTTGTCTTAGTATTGGTTGTTGTTGTTTATTTATTTTATTTGTGGTTAGTTGTTAATTTATCTTTATTATATGATATTAATTAATGTTATTTTGTTGATATGATTAATTGTAATTAGTTGAAAGTTGGAGTTAAATATTGTGAATTAAAAGTTATTTAATTAATTAAAAGGTGTAAAGTAATTAATTTAAATAAATAATGTTTGTGATAGTTGTAATTGTCTTTTTCAAAATATTAATATTATAAAATCTAAGGATAATATCATATGAGGATAAATATGAAATTAATAAATTTTTAATTAAAATTTGTGAGATAAGTGTGAGCTTTTAAAGCAATAAAAAGAACCAATGGATGGGTTGGATTTTTGAAAAAAAAAAAGATCTTTATTTATTTTTCCTTATTTTATTGTGAGAAAAGGGAAGCTTCTACACACACACATGAATGGTTTTTGGTTGTGTCTGGAAAAGAAAAAAATAGGTTTTTGTGCTTCTCTGTAAAAATTGTTCTTGGAAGAAATAGATTATTGATCCAAAAGTTAGCTAAAAGAAGAAATTGTAGAAGAAACGGTGGAGGAAATCTATTTTCGAAAGAGGAGGAAGGGCTGCTGTGCTGGTAGATTCGACATCAAACGAAGCACTCCAAGTTCTTTTGATATATAATTATTGGTTTGGTTTATTAATTCATTTGTTCTGTAATGGAAATGAAAATCATGTCTGTCATGTTTGAAATTGATAGTTATGTTTAAAAGAAGATTTTGTTGTTGAAATTTGTTTGTGTCAACTTTTAAATCTTCTGTGGAAAATGATTGAGAAATATTCTGATCTTTCTTCAACAAAACTAGTTGTGAAATTTTGATTGGAAAAGAAAACAAAATTATTCTGGGGTTAAATTATACATATCCAGATTTATAATTTGTTTGAAAAGAAATCATATTGATATTTATTGTAATTTCTTTTAATATATATTTAATTATATTATTTTTCCAAAAATATGTATATATGTGTTGGGGTTAAATCTTGTATGCCCAAATTGTGTTTAAAATCAGACTATTGAATTATTTTATTTTTTTAAATATACTTATGCAAATATATATATATATATATATGATTGTACCTGAAAAATAATTTATTATTCTGTCATGTTGAAGAAATAATTTATGTAAAACAAAGGAAGATTCAACAATTATGGGTCATCTATTTTTAAAATCTATTTATGACAGAGATTTTATATTTTATTTTTAAAAATATAAACTATAAAAAAAAAATTATTTATTGGGGGGGGTAAGTGGTCAGCGGCCACCGTACCACCCCCGACCCCCATGGTGGCAGTACACAACCACAACAGGCTGTGCACATCAACCAAGGCTGTGCACAGCAGCTGAGGCTGCTGGACGCAGCCGTGTGGGGGTTGCGGCCCTCCCACATTGTGGTACTGCGTACCATAGGCTGTGTGGTACAAAGTACCACAGGCTGAGGGTGGGTATTTTTCAATGGTTTTATTTCTTTTAAAATTCGATTTCTTTTAAGTTTGATTTTTATGTTATATTTTGTATATATATTAGTATTAGTATTAATATTAATATATATATGTATATATATACTTACTGGTGTAATTTACAGAGATGCAAATGGATAATTTTTATTATATGATTTAAATGCATGATGCTTTTAATATATGTTTTTATTAAATATACATATATATGTATATATGTATATATGCATAGAAGCGTATATATACATGTATATATATATTAAGATTGTTATATATGCTGTGATTGAGGAGTAATTAAATAAATTTGTCATGTTATAGTTTAATCGAGTAAATTAGAAATAAACTGTTTGATTTAAATTAAGTTGAATATTCTCGAGTAAATTAATTTATTTATTTCTTGGTGAAATTATTGTCTATTGAAATGTGTTATATGGCATTTTACGTAATTGTGTACTCTCGAGATTATTCGTTGAATCTATTGTGATTTTCTCTTTATTGTATTTGTGTCATGTGGGAAAGCCTCGGAGTTAGTTTATCCTTTTGTAGGAGCTTAAGTTACTTCTTAGGGACTTCTAGAGGTCTGGAAATTGATGTTTATATTTGATCTTGTAATTGGATATTTGTTCCTATGTTTTGGATATAGTTGTGAATGGAGTTTACACATGGGTTATACTATTTTTATGGATGTTGTTTCATATGATTTTGGCAAGATGGTTTTTCCTCGCAGATGTCCCATTTGTTGGTTTAGTGTTCTTGTGGTACAACTCCTTGGTGTTGGATTTATGTTTTGGGTTCTAGGGAGAGTGGCTCTATGTGGGGGCTAGCGTACAAAGGGGTTGTTAGGGTAACCCGCGTTAGAGTTCGAGTAATAAGTGATAACCTACGTAATTAATTAGGGGGTGGATAGTTAAATATTAATAAGATAATTATGGATGCCTCTTCCACCTGTTAGTACTATCATAGACTAAAGGTGGGCTAAGAAGGTCGTGGTTGGCATGATCATTGCCTCATCCTCACGAGAGGTTAACGATTCTACATGAGTAACCCTATGGAGCAGGGCCTTGAGATAGGTTGTCAGGATAACCATAGATGGAGGCGAAACCTTGTGATAGGTTGCCTAGATAATCCATGTAAGGCCATGTGATGACACTCTCCTCTAGCATTCCTTTGTGTTGTTTTATTGAAATCCTCTAGAAGTGGTCTATTGTTATGTTTTGTAAATTTATTGTTGTTATGAGATATTTCTTTGCATTCTCTTACTTTTCGTGTTTGGAGCTTAATCTTGTCTTACTGTTTGGATGTGCTTGGTCGGGGATCCTTCCTTATTTACTCCTAGCATGGGGGTGGTTGGGTGGAATGTGCTACGCACCCCGTTGGGTCCCCTTATGATGCAGTTGTACCATTCAGTGCAGAGTTTTGCGGATGCAGTTTGATCTAGGATTCATATATTACAGATGTATATTTGTACTCCAGATGAATTCTATGTATTGATGTATCACTCCCACGTGTGTTGGGAAGACTTATGATGTAATGTATTATCTTACCATGTAAATCATTCTTGAACTACCATTTCTTAATATTATTGATGTTATGTTGTATCTATGGAAATATGTACTTAATATCTTCATGATTAATTTATTATATTTGCATGTATGGTTTTATGCGGTTTATTCTTATCATTTTGTTTATCGTTAATGAATTTTTAAAATGATGATATGTGAGTAAATGGATTTCCTAATTGGTAATTTTATGTTCATCTGTTAACTTTGTTATGGGATAGTTTAGGTGATGACGAGGGAGCAAACCCGAGACATAGAAATACACTCACAAAACAGAGAATAATATTTTATTCATAAATATTGAACTTCTTACATGCAGAGGATCTCAAATCCCCAAGCTCTGTATTACATGCAAATTACCAACTTACAGAAAATTACCTAGATCCCCTTTCACAGCATGCGAACTTCTTTCCCCAAAAAGTTACCCAAAAATAAAAAATGAGCCCCTAAATAGACCCATTTCAGTTTGGAACCAAAAATAACCTTCGAGATAAGATTTTTGATGGTTTGGCGCCAAAATTACAATTTGAAATTCAAGTTTAAATTCACAGTTGAAAATTAGCACATTTCTAAAATATGCACCAACTTTTGGCAGCCATAACTTTTAATCTGACCGTCGGATCTTCAATGATAATACCTTTTCGGAAAGCTCTCAAAAAGACAATTTTTCGCAAAGTAGGCCTTTGGCGGACTACTTTGGCGTTTCTGCAAATTTTCAGGTCCATCCGGGATCGTTTAGTGCCTCAAACTGAGCTCGGAAGGTTTTTTAGGGCAAAAAGCAGAAATTGGAACTTGAATAACTTTCAAGTCGTGAATGATCTTGACCTGATTCTTTCACCAGACTGTGTATTTTTCCATCCTAAACCTTCCCATAAATTTTTGTCTTCCCACGACTTCAAATGCAAACCTGCTAAAAATAGCAGTTGAGCAGAAAAAGCAGAAAAGTAGTTCTGAAAGTTGGAAACTCTTATTCGACGAAAAGGGTATCTAGAAATACAAAAACATCTACAAAAAGAAAACAATAGGAACAAAAATGGAAATCATCTTTTGGGTGATGCAAGATTGCCCTCACACCACTGGATGCTCCTGCATCACACCTCATGTACCCCAAGGTACTTACATGTGCAGCTTGAAACATTGGTTATGTTGGAATACTTAAAGTGCATTCCTTATGTTTTAAAAAAAAAAGTTATTGCATCTTTTTAGTTTTTCCTTTGGGGTTTGCGTGACGGGGCATTACAACTTGGTATCAAAGCCAAGGTTGCTAACGCTAGGTTCTCTACGTAGTTTGTGTCCGTTAGGAAACCTTTGTGTTAACTCTTGATCTTACATAACCCTAATTGTTGTGTAGGATCATGCCTCAAGGTAGAGCTCGTGGCTGAGGAAGAGGTAGGGGTGGTGGTCATGGAGCCAACCACCAAAGTCTGTCACCACCGATTTCCCACGGTTCAAAGCTTGAGGAAGGATAGAGTCCTCAAAAAAATCCGTCAGGTGGTGGTCAAAACCCGGAACAACCAAGTTTAGATGGATAGTTGTAGCACCTTCTGGGGGAGATTCTTGATAGGTTGGGAACTAGGCCGAAGGAGGAGCAATGGGTCGAGAGAGAAAGGGAAAGGTCACCAAGGCAAAGGGAGATAACAACAGATCTGGATGCAGTGCTAGTTGGTCATATGAAAGACTTGATGAGAGCACACCCGCCTACATTTGATGGTTCTGGAGGAGGCCTGGAAGTGGAAACATGGTTAATCGATTTGGATTGATGCTTCGTGATGCACCCCTATGATAGCAATACCAAAGCTCAATGCATAGTAATGCATCTACGAGGCTTTGCATCCACTTGGTGGTGGCTGGAAGAGAAAAAGTTACATCTGGATATCAGCATGGTCACATGGGAACTATTTTTGGACAGGTTCAGGGTTTGCTTCCTTTTAGATCATTGGAGGCAATGTAGGGCAAATGAGTTTCATGACCTTAAGTAGATGTCGATGTCTGTTGAACAATATGAATGGTGATTCTATGAATTAAAGCAATATGTAGGAATTAGTCATGATGAGGGGATGTTAGTTCAACATTTCGTTTGGGGCTTAAATTCCTGAATCAGTGGTGGAGTTAGAGTCTTCAAGTTGAAGACAATGGAGGTAGCAGTTGAGAAGGCTCGGCTAGTAGAAGAAAATTTGGCAATGGCATTGGGAGGACACACTGGAGTTCAAATCGGTAGTGTCCCAGTATCAGGTTTTGGTTCTAGAGGTGGACAACCTCAATTTGTAGGGTTTTCCAGGAATTTTCAGGCACCCTCTAAGGGTGGTCCATAGTAGCAACAGCAGTCACAGCCCAAATAGAACAAATAACAATCTCAGCAGGGAGACAGATCTCAGAATAGGAAGAACCAAAGATGGCAGTGAAATAGACCAGATCATTTTGTGCAGCCTGCACAAAGCACATAGTCAGTACCTTCATGAGTCAGTTTTTAGCAGTCGAGTGCACCATCTGGTGTTAGAGGATTTGGGTGAGGAACAAGTTGTTTCTCATGTGGGTAGTAGGGACATATTTCTAGATAGTGTCCACAAAGGAGTACTTCAGGTTTTAGCTAGAGACCAACTACTTCTGTGTCGACAGTGGGCGATGTGGGTAGAGCACATCAGGTGTTTGTGATAGTGGACAATCGTCAAGCAGAATATCAGAGTACTATGATTGAGACATTAAGTGTGTTGCATGACACTAGTCTATCCATACTATTTGATTCTGGTGCATCTAACTCTTTTATATCTCCTTCAGTAGTAGAGCAATGTAGATTGGTGGCATCTAGGCAAGGCATAAAATGGCAGGTTGAATTGGCCTCAGGGTCAAAGGTTGTAGTAGAGAAGCTTGTTCAAGGTTGTAGTTTGGATATAGGGGCATTGATAACTAAGGTGGATCTTTGAATCCTACCTCTTGGCTTGTATGATGTCACCTTGGGAATATATTGGTTGAGTGCACACCATGCTGTGATAGACTCACCATAAAGCAGTACGGTGCATTAATGATTCTAAAAAGGAGGTGGAGATCATGGGTATTCAAAGGCCCATTTCATTGCGAATGATCTCTGCCATGCAATTAAAAAGGTTTTTTCGATAGGGTTGTCAGCTTTTTGTAGTAGTGAGTGAGTGATCTTGAGATAGAGGATAGTCGAGGGGTTTTATTGGATGATTACCCACCCCTTAAGGGGTTTTCTGATGTTTTTCTGAGTGAGATACCAGGTATGCTACCAAAGTGGGATATAGATTTCAAGATTGATCTAGTACCTAGAGCTAAGCCTATATCTCAAGCTTTGTATTGGATGACAATGCAGGAGCTTCAAGAACTTCGTTTGCAATTGGAAGAGTTGTTGGCTAAGGGGTTTATTTGCCCAAGTGTTTCCCCTTTGGGAAAACCCATAATTTTCATAAAGAAGAAGGATGGTTCTCTCTATCTGTGTATTGATTACAGGTAGTTGAACAAAGTAACGATGAAGAACCAATATCCCCTGCCCAGAATTGATGACATTTTTGATCAGATAAAAGAAGCGAAGATATTTTCTAAGATTGATCTCAAATCGGGGTATCAGCAGCCGCAGATTGCAAAACTAGATATTCATAAAACAACATTTCGCACTCGATACGGATATTACGAGTTCACTGTGATGTCATTCGGGTTGACAAATGCACCTTCAGTCTTCATGAGCTTAATGAATGGGGTGTTATGAATGTATTTGTATAGATTCATCCTTGTGTTTCTCTATGATATTTTGATTTATTCTAAATCTATCGAGGAACATGAGGAACATCTAAGACAGGTGCTACAATACTTAAGGGAGAATCAGTTGTATGCCAACCTAGAAAAGTGTGAATTCTATAAGACTAAAGTTCAATAATTGGGTCATGTCATTTCAGGTGAGGGAATTTTCATGGATCCTGCAAAGATTCAGGCCATTGTGGATTGACCCGTACCCATGAATGTCTCAAAAATTTGCAGTTTCATGGGACTAGCACGCTATTATTGGTGGTTTGTCCAAGGATTTTCTAGGATTGCAGATCCCATCACCTCTCTCTAGAGGAAGGGGAAGAAATTTCTTTGGTCAGATCAATGTTAGTTAGCCTTCCAAATTCTTAAGGAAAAGCTAACTAGTGCACCAATTTTGGCAGTACCAGATCCTACGAGGGAATTTGTAGTATGTACAAATGCTTCCTTGGAAGGTTTAGGGGTCATTTTGATGCAATAAGGGTGAGTGATTATGTATGAATCCCGTTAACTTAAGGATCATGAAATGAACTACCCCACACATGATCTTGAGTTAGCCACTATGGTTCATGCTCTGGTAAGATGGAGACATTTCCTTTTAGGGCATCGGTTTGAGTTGCATATAGATCATTGTAGTCTACAATACATCTTCATGCAACCAAACCTAAATGCAAGACAGAGAAGGTGGATGGAATTCTTCTGCGAATACAATTTTGAAGTAAAGTATATCCAGGGTAAAGAGAATGTGGTGGCAGATGCTTTGAGCTGACATAGACATGAGATTTTTGTAGTGGCTCTCGAGGTTGATTTGAGGAGTCAGATCCTAACCGCTCTCTCCTCAAACAATTGGTATCAAGAGGTGAAATCTAAAATCAGGTCAGGTAGAACTTTGGAAGGAAAATTTGTTGGATACTCACTAGATTCTAATGGTGTATTGTGCTATGTGAGCTGAATGTATGTACATCCTGCAAAGGGTTTTTGCACCCTAATCTTGACTGAAGCCCATCAGGCACCTTATTTGGCACATCCTGGAGTTAAGAAAATGTATGTAGATCTATGCTCACTATATTTTTGGGCAAGATTGAAGCATGATATCGCCAATTTTGTGGCTAGATGTCTAGAATGTCAGAGGGTTAAGGCTGAGCATCATCATCCGGTAGGTTTGTTGCAGCCTCATCTTGTTCCAGAATGGAAGTGGGACATTATCTCTATGGATTTTATTGTCAGCTTGCTTATGTCTTCCAGGCAGCACAACGCTATCATGGTCACTGTGGATAGATTGACCAAGGTAGCCCATTACTCTCCTATCCAATTTTCCTATACTACATCTTTGGTGGCCAAGGTGTTCATGGAAGAAATTGTCTAATTGCATGGGATACCACAAACAATCATTTCTGACAGAGATCTAGTATTCACATCTGTACTATGGACATCTTTGCAATGGTCCTTAGGGACCCAATTGAACTTTAGTTCTACCTACCATCCTGAGAGAGATGGTCAGACTGAGAGAGTCAATCAGGTGCTCGAGGATATGCTCCACATGTATGTCATGGACCAACAATCACGTTGGGAAGATTATCTACACTTGGTCAAGTTTTCCTACAACAATGGCTACCATAGTTTGATCGGTATGGCTCCTTTTTAGGCTTTATACAGTTGTCCTTGTCGTGCCCCTTTGAGCCAGGATCGGTTAGAGGACAGGGTTCTCCTTGGACCCGAAATGCTTCAAGATATGGAACAATAGGTAGCTCGTATCCGAGAGCATCTTGTAGCAACTCAAGATAGGCAGAAGAAGTATGTTGATGCACATAGATTTGATCGGCAATTTGCAATTGGTGACCAGGTGTTTCTTCGAGTACGTCAGCAAAAGATCCCTATTTGTTATGGAAAGGGTTCAAAGCTTGTGCCCTACTTCGTAGGGCCATTTGAGGTGTTATAAAGAATTGGACGTGTTTCCTACTACCTATCCTTTCCACCCAGTCTATCGCGGATTCACAATGTTTTTCATGTTTCAGTTCTCATACCATATTTTCCTGATGTTACTCATGTCCTTGATTGGAATGCTCTACAGGTCGATGATGGGTAGCTAGCTCTCAAGCCCGTGGCTATGATACAGCATCAGAGACTCGCCCTCAGGGGCAGAGATATTGAATAGGTGCGGGTTCAGTGGGACCCAAATGATGAGACTTTGGCAACATGGGAGGATGTGTCCCATATTAGAGAGGCTTACCCATATTTATTTACTGGCTTCTAGCAGTAACCCATGTTCAAGGGGGGAGGATGAAATACTCCTCATGTTTTTGATACTCTTTGATACTCTTTGGTACTCTTATGTGTTTATTCGGTACTTGGTTTGTGATGGTGATTAGTTCACCGACTTGGTTGTGTGTGGATTCATAGTTTGGTTGGTTTACTACACTTGACATTACTTATGATGTTTGACGATACATTACGTCATGGTTATATTATTTGGTTTATGTATGGTTTTCTTTAATATTGTATGTGGTGATGTTGTGATTCTATGTTGCTATGGTTTCTAATGTATTTGCTAGTGAGTCTTGGTGAAAGGACATAGTAGCATCGCAAGCTTGTGAGTGCCCTACTACCCCGCGATTACCTGTCATGGTGTGTCTGAAATGGAGATTTACATGCTACTTGACATTTGTTTGTATGCAGGAATTGCAAGAACAAAGTCTTGATTCCACCTGCTTCAGCAGGATAGGGCGAGCATTAAATTAACCCAATGGGTATGATGTTAAAAAAGGGAGTTGATAAGGAAGTTTCCTCGTCTCAAGTCCATCACCTCATTGTGAATCTTACAGTGTCATGGACTTGACCTTGTCCTTGTCTTAGTATTGGTTTTCATTTTTTATTTATTTTATTTGTGGTTAGTTGTTAATTTATCTTTATTTTATATGAGATTAATTAATGTTATTTTGTTGATATGATTAATTGTAATTAGTTGAAAGTTGGAGTTAAATATTGTGAATTAAAAGTTATTTAATTAATTAAAAGGTGTAAAGTAATTAATTTAAATAAATAGTGTTTGTGATAATTGTAATTGTCTTTTTCAAAATATTAATATTATAAAATCTAAGGATAATATCATGTGAGGATAAATGTGAAATTAATGAATTTTTAATTAAAATTTGTGAGATAAGTGTGAGCTTTTAAAGCAATAAAAAGAACAAATGGATGGGTTGGATTTTTGGAAAAAAAAAGATCTTTATTTATTTTTCCTTATTTTATTGCAAGAAAAGGGAAGTTTCTACACACACACATGAATGGTTTTTGGTTGTGCCTGAAAAAGAAAAAAAGAGGTTTTTGTGCTTCTCTGTAAAAATTGGTCTTGGAAGAAATAGATTATTGATCCAGAAGTTAGCTGAAAGAAGAAATTGAAGAAACGGCAGAGGAAATCTATTTTTGAAAGAGGAGGAAGGGTTGCCGTGCTGGTGGATTCGACATCAAACAAAGGACTCCATGTTCTTTTGATATATATTTATTGGTTTGGCTTATTAATTCATTTGTTTTGTAAGGGAAATGAAAATCATGTTTGCCATGTTTGAAATTGATAGTTATGTTTAAAAGAATATTTTGTTGTTGAAATTTTTTTGTGTCAACTTTTAAATTTTCTGTGGAAAATGATTGAGAAATCTTTTGATCTTTCTTCAACAAAACTAGTTGTGAAATTTTGATTGGAAAAGAAAACAAAATTATTCTGGGGTTAAATTATGCATACCTAGATTTACAATTTGTTTGAAAAGAAATCAGATTGATATTTATTGTAATTTCTTTTAATATATATTTATTTATATTAGTTTACCAAAAATATGTATATATATGTGCTGGGGTTAAATCTTGTATGCCCAAATTGTGTTTAAAATCAGATTGTTGAATTATTTTGTTTTTCTAAATATACTTATGCAAATATATATATATATATATATATATATATATATATATATATATATATATATATACATTGTACCTGGAAATAATTTATTATTCTGTTGTGTTGAAGAAATAATTTATGTAAAAAAAAGTATGATTCAACAGTTCTAGGTTGTCTGTTTTTAAAATATATTTATGAAAGAGATTTTATATTTTAAAAAAAATATAAACTATAAAGAAAAATTATTTATTGGGGGGGGGAGTGGTCGGCAGATGCCATACCACCCTAATCATGGTGGTGGCGTGGCGTACCACCACAAACAGCATCAGTTACCAGACGCAACCCGTGGCACCTCCACACTATACCACATACACCACAAGTCGAGGTAGTATTATTTCACTATTCCCTTTAAAACTAAATTCTTTAAACTGACACTTAAAATATTTTGTATACATGCATACACCCATGTAGACAATGACAACCAAGACACTGTGGCTCATCGAGGAAAGTGGGGCCTGCACGGGCACACTATGCAACCTACGCATGTTAGAGCCACAAGGATGTCTGCCACTACTAGGAAGTTAAACATTAATAAGATAATTATGGATGCCTCTTCCACATGTTAGTGCTATCATAGACTAAAGGTGGGCCGAAAAGGCTGCGGTTGGCATGATCCTTGCCTCGTCCTCACGAGAGGTTAATGATTCCACATGAGTAACCCTATGGAGTGGCACCTTGAGATAGGTTGTCAGGATAACCATAGATGGAGGCGAAACCTTGTGATAGGTTGTATGGATAATCCATGTAAGGCCATGCGATGACACTCTCCTCTAGCATTCCTTTGTGTTGTTTTATTGAAATCCTCTGGAAGTGATCTATTGTTATGTTTTGGAAATTTATTATCGTTATGAGATATTTCTTTGTGTTCTCTTACTTTTCGTGTCTGGAGCTTAGTCTTGTCTTACTATTTGGATGTGCTTGGTCAAGGATCCTTCCTTATTTACTCCTAGCACGGGGGTGGTCGGGTGGAATGTGCTACGCACCCCATTGGGTCCCCTTATGATGCAATTGTACCATTCAGTGCAAATTTTTGTGGATGCAGTTTTATCCAGGATTCATATATTACCAGATGTATATTTGTACTCCAGATGTATTCTATGTACTGATGTATCACTCCCACATGTTTTGGGAAGACTTATGATGTAATGTATTATCATACCATGTAAATCATTCTTGAACTACCATTTGTTAATACTGATGATGTTATGTTGTATCTGTGGAAATATGTACTTAATTTCTTCATGATTAATTGATTGTATTTGCATGTATGGTTTTATGTGGTTTATTCTTATCATTTTGGTTATCATTAATGAATGTTTAAAATGATGATATGTGAGTGAATGGATTTCCTAATTGGTAATGATGTTCATCTGTTAACTTTGTTATGGGATAGTTTTGGTAATGTCACCTCGTGTACCCCAAGGGACTTAGATGTGCAACTTGAAACATTGGTTATGTTGGAATACTTAAAGTGCATTCCTTATGTTTAAAAAAAAAAAATTGTTGTGTTTTTTTAGTTTTTCCTTTTGGGTTTGTGCGACGGGGCGTTACAGGTACTATCCCTCTTCCTAATGAACATGGAAAAGGTGGTTTGTGATTAGGTGGACACCTTTCTTTTGGCATAGGTCCCTCATCTTGCATCCCATTTTTTAGTCTCCTATCCATTGGACCCTTTTTCCTACATTTCATTTTGGCGAACCTAACATTCTACATCCTAAATTCTAATTTGGAGACATTCAAAACCCTATATCTAGGTTTGCATTAGTGTTTTTTGCATTATTGTGCTTTGCAATTCATTTAGGGTTTAATTTTGCATGTTTGCATCATTTAAATTCATACAAAAATTAGAGATTTTACATTAATTTTGCATACATCTTGCATTGTAGTTGCATCAAGAGTGTCTTTCAGTCATTTATAATCAAATTTCAATTCAAAATTGCATTCCAAAAGTTGTCACTTTGTTCACTATTTGTCACTAATTACACTTGCATTAAGACACCTAAAATTGGAAAAATTTGTCACATAATTCACAGTATACAACCTAAAACAAACAACTCAAACATCAAACTAGAAACACAAACTTTAATTTTTCCAACCCCTATACAAAGACCCATTCACCCTTGGGCGATCCTGACCTTATACAGGTGCTTTTTCAAATTTCTAAGCATCATTTTATCTCTATTTGCTTCATTTCATTTTGCTATCAAATCTTTGTTTCAATTTTAGAAAACAGAAAATTTTGTATTATCTTGCATTAAGTTCAATGGGTCAAATTAAGTGCATTACATTTGAAATCATAATTGGCATTAAAAAGATATCATTTTTTAGGTTTTTACATACCATAATCAACAAATTATCATGTTGCAAATCTAAAAATTGCAAAATACTTTTACACACTTGCATTATGATTACTACTTTTGGGTGTTTATTACATTTGTCTAGTTCCTTTTCTCCATTTTGGGTGCACTTTGGTTTGGTGGAACTTGTATGAGCTTCACAACCTAGTATCCTATTTCCAATACTTTAGTGATATGTAGTTCAAGACTCATGCCATCCCGTGCTAGTACATTTGTTGTGGATCTTGAATTTTATAACTCTCACTCATAGTGTTGATACTAGTCAACCCGTTATGGATCATGGCTTTGATACCACATTTACCATGACTACTTTACTAACAACCAATGTAACTGATGTTGAAACAATGGTTTCTAATTTCCATCAAGAAAAGTTAAAACAAATTGATGAAGCCTTAGAAAAACTTCAAAACTTTGTGAGTGTTGAATACATTTTGATGTGAATGATAATTTGCACCAAGCTAAACAAAGACAACACAAACGAGGTTAGTCATTAAAATTAGCACAAACATCATTCCCTATGAGATTCTTGATCAAACAAAGATGAAAACATGAAACAAAAGCACAAAAGAACACAAATGAAAGCATGTTAACAACTAAACAGATCAAACCTCCAACCCATAGGGGGATTTGTGTCACTTTGATGTGGAAAGTGGCCCTTTCCCAATCCCTATTTGATAAGCTCCAAGATTGTTGATACAGTATAATGAAATTCCTTCAAAGTGGTGATGAATTCAAGCTAAAATGATGAAGATGCAAGTAGATGTGAAATGAAAATGGATGTGATGAATGCCAATCACCCTCAAAGATAGTGATAGCAATTGGATGATTGGTGGATGAAGTGAGCATAATGACCTTGCATGAGATTGTGGATCCATATTATGAAAAGGATGCCTCTATTTATAGAAGCCAAGGGTTGAAGAATGAAGGAAATTGGTGAATGTGGGATAAAATGAGAGCCAATGAGAATGTTCCAAGTGTCACAATTCTATTGGAGGAAGTTGGAGCACATTTTGGGAAATGTGTGAGTGGAGGAGGATGGAAGAGAAGTAAATGTTGACAATTGAGAATTTTAAAATGGTGTAAGAGAAATTGAATGAGATTTGAGAGGATGTAAGAAGATTTGAAAGGTTGTAAGAGAATTTATTGCAAGTGTAAGAGGATGTGATAGGTTTTTGAAAAACTTTAGAGGGAAATTGAATGAGAGGATGTTGAGAGCAATATTCCTTAGAATATTCCTTGCTGAGGGAAAATAGATGAATTAAATAAGTAATTGAAATTATTTTCATGTGCAACCTGGTTAGTTGACCGTGGGTCGATTTAAGTCTTAAGGAGTTAAAAGCTGGCAATGATAATGATGATTAGAAAGTTGATTTAGGATTAATTAATCCAAAATTAATTAATTGGAGTGAATTAGGAGATTGTGACATTTGATTTGACTGATTTTAATCAAATGAGAGGATTAAATGAGGATTTAATTAAATGATTTGATTCAATTAAATAAGATGAATAATTAGTTAGAAGGATGAATTAATCAATAAATTTAAATATTTTATTAATAGCTGAATTTGTTGAATTGAATTAAATAAAGTTGATTATTCAATTAATTGATGAATTTGAAGTAATTTAGAAAGAAACATCATTAATTTATTAGAATTAGATGCATAGTATCAATTAGGACTTTTTCGGTGTCTACATTTTTCCCCTATTTGAAGTGAATCACCTGTTGCGTGGGTTCAAAAAATAACACTGCCATGATCAAAATTCAAAAATTTCCTAATTTTTTCGGATGCTTCACTGCTGCCCCAATAGAAAGAATTATGTTGCTACACTTACCCCTCGAGAGATCAAGAAAAAATTTGCAAAATTGGGTTGAGCTCGCAATAAAAATTTAAGAACAGTTCAACTCAAAGTTGATTAAAAAGCTCAGATGTCTGATGTAGATAGATTTGATGATGTATAGTGAGTCAGTGACCATGGGTAGCCTCACGTATATTTTGATATAACACACTAATTTGATACTTGTATATAAATGTTAGTAGATATATAAGAATGAGAAGAATAAGATGGATATAAGTAGAAGAATAAGATGGATGAACCCTTGATTTTAAGAAGATGAAGAAGTCCAACAAGTCCATGAGTCATCGAGACTTTCTTAGATATGGTGATGAGTGATGATGATTTTTTTATCCAAGGATTGGGACACAAATGAGACAACTTTCCTTATGTTTGATAAAACACATAGATATGATGCATCAAGGTATAGACAACTAGGATGGAAGGGTATCTAGTGCCATGGACTTTGACTCGGTAAATAGATAGGAGTATTCTTGTTCACACCTAACATATGAAAAATTTTCTAGGATGCACTTCATAATTTTCAAACATCTCAAACCAAAACACGTAAAGGTATAACCTATCAATCCAATAGTCAACAAGCTACCCAAAACACCTTCCATACATACCTAACAAATCAAGTATTTGCCAAGTTATATTACAAGAACATCCAATAAGCACAACAAATGAAAGATATTGATCAATGCCCCATTCCTTTTTCTGTAAATCATTTTGATAGACATCATCGAGAGGTCATTGGAATGAATGCAATAAGATAAATCAAAGAAAAGGTCAAGTGAACAAACAAGCCAATGTACATCATACCTCTAGCCAAGGGGATGTGTTTTGTTTAGGATAAGTATCCAAAGTGATTGCCAAAGTTAATGCCCATTGTAGGAAGGATGCATCCTAGGACATGTTAGTGGATGGTGGAAAGTTGATAGGTTTTGAAAGGTCGTTGATATAAGGTTGATTGACATGTTTGAGAATGGTCAAGAGTTTTATTTTGCATTTAAAAGTTTGTTGTTTTTATTTTGATTTTTGTGTTTGAAGCTTGCTTTTGCTAATTGTTGTGGTTGTTACTATTTGTATTTCCAAAGGATGAAGGAGATGGTTGATTTATTATGGATGATTGATTATCGCAGGTGAAGCAAATTGAGATGGATGGATTTTTTCAAATATTTGGATGTTTTTGAAATGTTATAAGGTTGTTTTTTTGGATACCATGTTTTTGACATTTTTTGACTCTTTTGACCTATTTTGGGATTTTGATATGTTTTGAATGTTTTTGGATTTTCGCATGATTTTGACGATTTGGATATGGATATGTGTGATGATATTAGTGATCTGTTTGGGATTGTGTTGAAAACCAAGCTAGGGTTGATTGATCAAATTGATGGATTGATGATTATAACATTGTTGAGGATACACAACAATGCAAGGATAGTGTTAAGCAACACAAGGATTAGGATCGATATCCCAAGATTATGAGGGATTGATTGGATTTGATTGATGGATTGATGATGATAACATTATTGAGGATACACAACAATGCAAGGATAGTGTTAAGAAACATGAGGACTAAGATGATGATGGATTGATTAGATTTGATTGATCAAGATTTTGAATCTTGATTTTGGAACAAAATTGTTTTCAATGATTTGATACGACATTGAAGTACCAATTACATGCAACTAATATTGATTGTTTGGATTGATGTTCGATGAAAGACAAAGCTTGATAAAGAACATCTTTTGATTAAAATGTGTCATGGGATGGTGATTTGGATTTTTTGCTTATAAGTGTTTTGACCAATTTCATTTTACATTTTCCAATGTTTGGATCACCACATAAGTTGGAAGATATAGCTCAAGATTTATTTCCAAAGCAAGATGTAAATATCTACCTCCAGTCTCTAGCAATGTATGGAATTCCATGGGTGGATGCTTGGATGGAGGGATATGAATTATCTTGCGATGAGATAAGGTGTTCGAATAAAGAATGCTCATTTGGATAATGCTTCATGGCTTAGATAATGCTAGGTAGGATAGGATCAATGAAAATGACTCATGTCAAGATGTTTTCCACAAGCAAGTGTACAGTGTACACCAAACTTTATCAAGATCAAGATAATTTGGACTATGGATGTAGATGGATGAAAATGGATTGGATAAATGGTTCATGGATGAATGGATTTATTATGGATAAGATGAATGAAATGCTAGATTTATTATGGATGAGATAAGATGCTTTCACCTGAACTAGCACATGCAAATGCTCGATTCTACACATGATGCTTGTTTTCCAAGTTTTCATCATGGTACCTATCCAAAGCGCCACCGTAGTGGTTTTCACTAGAAGATGATTTTTATCTTTACTATTTTCATGATTTTATTTTTATTTTTCTAAAAGATTTTAAGCTCATGTTGAACAACCTAGTGGTTTCGATGTAGATGCTTCTATCATAATGTGCAATCGATATCCTACTCAAAAAATCTTCTTTTCCAAGACACATGCACTTGAATATAACTTTTGGGATTCCTCATCTACTTTGTTGATACTAGAGTTAACTCAATCTTTATACACACATTGCAATAAAATTCCTTCTAAATCCTTATGAGATACATGGTTAATATGAGAATTGGATATCATGCATGGTAAAATGAATGATGGAGTGTGTTTAGGAATAAAAGATGGATTGGTTGATATTTTGGAACCTTTGACTCTCCAAACTTGGGAAGATGAGTAGTGATGGGTGGATATGGAAGTGTGCATGGAATTAGGACCAACTGCTTGATATACTTTGCACATCACTTGGGAAGCTTGGTTTTTCCTTTGTGGACATCTTTGATGGATACTTTTCCCTTTTTTATTTTTCCCCATAGTTTCTTTGACTTATGGAGTTTGATAGGGATAAATTTTCTTTGTATTTTTTGGTATCCATGTGTATTTGATTTTTCCATTATGCTTCTTAGCTTCTTTTACTTTGATAACACTCTTTGTGCTTTGATAAAAATATTTCTTTTAATGTTGGTCCCAATTTGTGGATGGGGTGAGGGGTGGATGAGGATTCATGACATGGCTAGTTATAGTATTAGCATTGGTTTAATCATAAGGATTCTTTGTGCTCCCTATGTTGGCATTTTCTTGAGACATAGTTTCCCCCAGTATGCTGATTCTGCCTATTTTGAGAGTTCCTATTTAGAAAGCATTCTCTGGTAAATGACTATTACAGATGATGTTATTTCAATTTGCTACTCTACTGACTCTAGAATATCTTCTCTTTTTTACCTATTTCCTTGAGTCGATAATGTTGGATATCTTCATATATGATGTCCTTAATCTGAATTTGGGATATATCTAATCCCAATGTTGACAACTTAGTTTGACTATAGGAATCAATAACCTGCTCTTTTATGTAATAATGTTAGGAGTAAAGGAATCTTGTTTTGAATGAAGATCATCTATGTGTCCATCCAAAGAAAGCATCTCATGGGTAGATGGAGGTGTATGTGCTATATGGATGTGATCATCATTTGTGACATCTTGTATATATTGGAGAGTGTCCATTAGATCATTGTAGTATCTTGAAGATACGAATTCTTGATCTTGAATGATTTGGAATTTCTTTTGACATGCTTTGGATCAAGTTCTTGACATGGGTCCATTTCAAAGGATGGATTGTTTACAAAGGGTTCTTGGATATTGTAACACCCTGCCACACAAACCCCAAAGGAAAACAAGATAACTAACAATAATAGCACATTTTTTTTAAAGTAAAACTAACATGAAATGTAAATTACCATACAACAGTAGTAATCAAACACACATACACATCATCTATCTAGTCCTTTGGGGTAACATGACTGCATTACTTGTCAATCTTCCTAACATGATCTAGTTCCCATAATGATGATAAACTACTCACAAGTAAACATTCTAGAATCATTACATAGAATAAATATACAATGTACTTGTATCCATAACATTACATAAATGATAAACATCCATCTGAGAACACATGATAATACCAAGAATATATACATTACATTTATTATACGAAGTTACATCATTTCAAAGATTACAACAGTACAACAGTGCTTCCCAACATAAACAGGAAGGATACACCAATTACATAATGTGATACAACTGGAATGAATATAATGCATAGCATCAATACTATCTCCAAATCTGGTGAAGCTCTAGAATCACTACAAACTGTATGACTCCTTGCATCATGAACTTCGACTAGGAACCCAATGGAGTGCATAGCACATTCCACCCAACCATGTGGACCCTAAGGCCCACCCCCCGTGCTAGGGTATGACAAGAAGGACCCACAACATAAAAACAGTCAAGCAGAAAAGGCTAACAAGACTCCAAAAATAAATGCAACAACAATCATAAAGGAAAATTGCTTCTAGAGGCACACAAAAGCAAGGGAACACAACAAGGATACTATAGGAATAGTGTCATGACATGGCCCTACCATGGGTTATCTTGGCTACCTCTCACTAGGCATTGGCCCCCATATATGGTTATCCCAGTTGCCTCTCACTAGGCATCGGCCCTATAGGGTGAAACATGCATAACCACTTAACTTTTGTGAAGACAAGGTAGTGATCTTGCCATAACTAGGCCTTCTCAGCCCATCCTTAGCCTATGAAAGCAATACAAGCATGGGTGAGGCATCTAACTTATCTTATTTAATGTGAGCCTACCCAATCCCACTAGTTAATTAATTAGGTTATCACTTATTAAGAAAACTCTTCCATTGGTTATCTAAGTTTCCCCTTTGTGTACCATCCCCCATGAAGAGCCACTCTCCCTACTAGCATCAAAAAAATCCACATAACATATAGGGTGTACCTATTTGCACAAAGCACCAAAATCACAAAATTATATACATACGTGAGGCATGAACCTTCTCACGGAAAGAGAACATCATAAGTAAAGCCATAGTGCAAGGTTACAACCCACATGAGCTCAAAACAAGAATTAAGATCCAAAGTTTCTCAAAGAACCAAATATAAAAATCCACATGTAACCAATTTCCCATTAGCCTTTGGAAGCCTAATAAGCCAACTACCCATGAACACCCAGTTGAGGGTAACTCAAAACACTATGGTTCCAACATAATCTCAAAACATGACTACAATTAAGTCACACATAAAATCTTCTCATTTCAAAATTAATACAAAAGGAAGACATAATATCATGGAACCACTAAAAATCAATCTTGAATTGCACTACACATTCAATGTGATAATTTGAGAAACATTTTAAATCATCATTTACATCTTATTATATACCCATTATGAAATCATTTAAATAATTAAAGAACTATGTAATCATATTCTATAAATATCTAAATACACATTTTTATACAAACAAATTGCTCTTAAATATAATTCATGATATATATATATATATATACACAAATATATATACATTATATATATATATAATTTAACATAACTGATGTTAATAAATAGTATTGAATAAATTAAACTTAAATTATTATTTTTTTTTGTCTTAAACAGCATATTGAATTCATGGGAAAAAATAGCAAATATAATCAAACACACACATAGATATATATATATATATATATATGTGTGTGTGTAACTTAACAACCACTGATTTTTACAACTCCTATTAAATAGATCGATCTTAAATGATTATACACACGCCTATATATGTGCATAAAACAAATTTTATTCCCATTGAAAGGATCGAACCATCCACTAATATAAGGCAACATAATTTATAAAAGCATATAAATACTGATTACCATGAAACCAACAAAATATAATGAATAAGATCAAATTGACCAATAGAACCAGCTAAATAAACTAATTAACCAACTCAATATATATAAATCAATTTATTTATTTATTCTAGACACCGTTTAAAACTAGAGATAGGCCAAAATACATAGTCGACATGTCTCTCATTGTGATAGTTCACTATACAAACAACACCCTTCTCTAATCAATTGAAAATTGATTTCTTTCTGCATAATATAGGATTTTAAAATAGTAGAGATCGGGTATAACCACCAACATAAGATCTATGCACTGAATGTATATAAACTAGATTGCACTACATAGCCAAAGAAAATTGGCTTCTTCAAGCTAAACCAACACATAATATAGAGCATCGATTTTTTTTCCACCACAGAATCCAAAGGCACAGAAAGTGGATACTTAAGAATGTAAAAAAAAATGAAAGCATAAACATGGTGACATGGCACCTATGGCAAATATTAGCAATACTTAAAAAATAATAATCTAGAGAATGAAACCATCGGCTGGATAGTATTGGGGATGCTAAAAGACCCAATCTAAAGAGAAATAGACAATGTTAACAAAATCACTAACATGCTCTCTATATACAATCTAAAAATGAAGATTCATCACCTCAAACAATCTAAGTTTTGCATGGTGTTGCAAAGTCTAATAAATTTCAATTAAAAGGATAAAATATCAACAAATAAGAAGTCAAATGCCAAAAGAAGGTTGACACCCTATAGGTATTGAATGGCGGCCAAATTTAGCATGGATACTTTATGGAAAATGATGAGAAAGAGTCAAGAAGGCAAAAAATTGAATGCTAAGATTATAAGCTCAAGATCAAAGAATTAAAATAATATGTAATGAACAAAATTAGACGCCTCCAGAAAATCGACTAGTATAAAAATCAAAGGCTAAACAATTATAGGTGATATATTTGTATTTTCTTTTCAATCAAATAACAACAATCTTTTTCAACAAACAAAGAAGAGATGATCATTGGCAAACATAGATCAAATGAGAACAAAATGATGCCAACCTGGAGTCCTACACTCAAAGATGGAGAAGATGTCCTCAAACGATCTCTTTCATAGCCACCAATTTGTTCTCCACAATCAATTTTCAATATACTAAAAGTTATACTTTTTTTCTATAAAGAAATTATTTGCAAAGCAAACTTTCTTGTTAATACCAAAATAAAATTCTGGTTAAAATCTCTCCAAAAATGACCAATATAAAAATCCAAGAAAGAGATAAGTTTTCGAATCCACAAATCAACAAAATTGACAAGTTTCCAATTCACAACTTAGTCTGAAGTCATGCATGTGCATGCACTCCTCTTTTTCCATCTTTTTATTTTATTTTACAATCAATTCAAAAATCAATTCCAATTAATTATTCTATTTTAGAATTATATATATTCTCTCCAATTTAATTTATTTTCACACCAAATAATAATACTGTTTATCTTTATTTATTTTTAATCATTAGAAAATTTAATCACATCATTTAATTTAATAATTAATAATCAAAATCCACATAATACCTTCTTACAAACATAACATATTTAATTATTACTTTAATTCTAAATTAATTCAAATTACCTTATAATCAATTTAATTTAATTTAATTGATTAAAAAAGGCTATTCATAATATTGAATTTACCACATAATTTCAATAATGAATTAAACAACATAATAAAAAAAGACACCAAGTGAGACAACTGAAAAAAACTACAAACCAAATGAACGGGGTAACAAGACAGGCACTCATCCTCGTTGAGGATGATGGCAAGGGTTGGGGACCTTTTTTCAACTCCTTTTTCCACATCATTTCCATTGGGAAATTGAGGCACACTCAGACCTAACAGTGCAGGTGGAGTCGATTCCTGGTACCTACAACCTACATCAAACAAGATGTTGAGCAATATATATATATATATCAAACAACAAACACATTGTGAGAGGAAATATCAATGTAGCAGGGCACTTGCAAACGAGTGATGCTACACCACCCCTCTCACCAAGACCTCAAACAATAACCACATCATCAAGTAACAATAATTACATCATAAAAAAAATCATATAGCAATCACTAACCAGATGCATAACAAACATAGTCATATTTCCACATGATGTACATAGCCAAATTAATCCAAACACATAACTAACTCCATATATCATCATAATATAAACATCAGTCAATAGTGTCATAATCATCAAATTCAGATAAACTGTCATCCAAACAAATTAGAATGGTTAAACAAGCATTAACAAGGTCTCGAAGTACATAATATATCATAATAAGTATCAATGCAGTGAAAGCAACTCAAGAGGCACTACATCCTCCCCCTAGAACTAGGCTTACTCTTGGAAGCCTGCAAATAAATAAGGAAAAGACTCTCTAATCCAGGATGCATCCTCCCATGTAGCTGAAGTCTCATCATTGGGATCCCACTGGACCCTCACCTACTCAATGTCTCTACCCCTAAGAGTGAGCCTCCTGTGTGGAAGAATGGCCACAGGCTCTAGTGCCAGCTACCCATCCTCTACCTATAATGCATTCCAATTGAGAACACGAGATATGTCTTGATAATAAGGCCTAAGTACATAAACGCGAAACACATCATGTATGCCCAATAAACTAGGTGGAAAAGCAATACGATAAGCAATAAGAACAATCCTCTCCAAAACCTCAAACGGCCCCACAAAATGAGGTGCAAGCTTAGAGCCTTTCCCATAATAGATTGGAATATTTCGCGGATGCACTCGCAGGGATACCTAGTCACCGACTGAGAACTGACGATTGACCCTATGTGCATCTTCATATTTCTTTTTCCTGTCCTGCATTGCCACCAAGCACTCTCTAATGCAAGCAACCTGTTGCTCCATATCCTGAAGCATCTCAAGTCCAAGGAGAACTTTGTCCTCAAGATGATCCCAACTCAAAGGGTTTCAAGAAGGATGACCATACAATGCCTAAAAGGGAGGTATACCAATCGAAGTGTGATATCCATTGTTGCATTCAAACTCCACCAAATGCAAGTAGTCCTCCCAACGAGACTGCTGATCCATAATGTACATACAAAGCATGTCCTCAAGAACCTAGTTGACCCTCTTGATCTGTCCATCTATCTCCAAATGGTATGCAGAACTGAAGTTCAATTGGGTCCTTAAGGCATGCTGCAAGGATGTCCACAATGTAGAAGTGAACACCGGATCTCTCTTAGAAATAATTATTTATGGAATTTCGTGTAGTCTAACAATGTCCTCCATAAATACTCTAGCCACAGATGAAGAAATATAAGATGACCGAATAGGGGAGAAGTGTGCCACCTTGGTCAACCTGTCAACAATGACCATGATAGCATCATGTCAATGAGAAGACATAGGCAAAGCAACTATAAAGTCCACCAATATGCTATCCCATTTCCATTCAAGAACGAGATGGGGTTGTAAAAAAATTGTGGGATGTTGGTGTTCCTCCTTAACTCTCTGACACTCCAAACACCTCGCAAAAAATTCTACAATATCTCTCTTCATTCCAAACTAGAAATATAGTGGACGAAGGTCTGCATACATCTTCTTGACTCACAGATGAGCAGAAAAGGGAGCCTGATGTGCCTCAGTCATGATTAGGGTACGAAGACCCTCGGTAGGAGGTACATACATGTGACCCAAATACCACAAAATTCCATCATATTCTTGTGAACAACCTGCAAATTTTCCCTCAAAGCCCTATCTGACTCAATTTCTAACTTCACTTCCTAATATCAACTATCTGTGGGAAGTGTTGCAAGAATCTGGCTCCTCAAGTCCACACCAAGAGTCACTGTAGATAAATCATGTCTTCACTAACTCAGAGCATCTGCCACTACATTTTCCTTTCCTTGGATGTATTTAACCTCAAAATCATATTCACAAAGAAATTCCATCCATCTCCTCAGCTACGTAAATATATACTACAAGCTGCGATGATCGCTATGCAGCTCAAATCAATGCCCCAATAATAAGTGCCTCCATCTAGCAAGGGCATGTATAATGGAGGCTAACTCCAAATCATGCATGGGGTAATTCAACTCATTATCCTTGAGCTTTTGAGACTCATAGGCAATCATGCGACCTTCCTACATAAGCATAGGTCCTAACCCCTCCAAGGACACATCAATACACACCACGAAATCCCTAGTAGGATCAGGAACTGCTAGGATAGGTGCACTAGTCAATTTCTCCTTAAGGTTCTAAAAATATGATTGGCACTGCTCTGACCAAAGAAACTTCTTCCCTTTCCTCTAAAGAGAAGTGATGGGGTGTGCAATCCTCGAGAAGCCCTGAAAAAATCACCGATAGTATCCTGCCAAACCCATAAAATTATAAATCTCAGGTACATTCATGGGTGCAAGCTAATCAACAATGGCTTAGATCTTTGAAGGATTCACAATGATACCTTCACTAGAGATAATGTGACCCAAGTACTTCACTTTCGTCTGAAAGAACTCACACTTCACTAGATTTGCATATAACTAATTGTCTCTCAGACACTGCAACACCTATCTCAAATGCTCCTCATTCTCCTTCATAGTTTTTGAGTAGATCAGGATATCATCAAGGAACATGAGAAAAAATATATCCAGGTAGGTATAGAAGACTCCATTCATCAGACTCATGAAAACTGACGGTGCATTCATCAACGTGAATGACATAATAGTGAACTCATAATGCTCGTAATGAGTGTTAAATGTAGTCTTGTGTATATCTATCTTGGTGATACGCAATTGGTGGTACCCCAACTTGAGATCAATTTTTGAGAATACCTTAGCTCCCTTTATTTGATGAAAAATATCATCAATTATTGGCAAAGGGTATTGGCTCTTCACAGTCACCTTATTTAGTTGTCTGTAACCAATGCACAAACAAAGGGAACCATTGTTCTTCTTCTCAAATATCAATGGTGCTCCCCAAGGGGAAACACTAGGATGAATGAACCATTTTTCTAGCAACTCCTCCAATTGAAAATGAAGCTCCTAAAGCTCCTAAGTGGTCATTTGATATGGAGCCTGAGATATAGGTTTAGCTTTGGGTACAAGGCCAATTCTAAAATTGATGTCATGCTTAGGTGGCATCCTCAGAATTTCACTAGGAAAGACATCCGCAAATTCCTTAAGGAGAGGATAGTCATCAAGAGACACCTCCTAAATATCCCTCAATTCCAAGTCATTAACCAACACAACAAATAGTTGGAAACCTTGACAAAAAAACCTCTTCAACTACATTGCAGAAATCATTCGTAAGGAGATGGGTCTCTATATGCCAACAATCTCAACTTCATTACCTAAATCATCTACACATTGCACAAACTTACAAGGATAATCTATCATTGCTCAGTGAGCACTCAGCCAATCCATACCTAAAACAACATCATAGGATCCAAGAGGTAGGATATGGAGATCCACTATAATCACAAGTGATCCAATTTCTAAACTACAACCCTGAACAAGGGATTCTACCACTACCTTCGCTTTGGATGTTAATTCGACCTACCACCTAACACCTTGCTTTGTTACCACCAGTTTACAACACTCTACTATAGAAGGAGAAATAAATGAATTTGCAGCACCAGAATCAAAGAGAATAGAGATATTAGTGCCTCATAACACACTTGATGCCTCCACCATGGTGCCTTGATGATTAACTTGGTGGTTATCAACCACTACGAATACTCGGTGTGACCTTCCTGCATCACCCACCATTGGCTCTAAACTCACTGGCCTCTAACTAAAACTTGTAGATTTCCTCTACAGATATTTTCCAGCAATATGACCCTGTTGGCCGCAAGAGAAACAACTTGTGCCCTGAACAAAACCTCTACCACCAGATGGTGCATTAGACTGTTGAAAATTGCCTCGACTAGGTGCAATCTATGTACTCTATGCAGGTTGCTCAAAACAGTCATGTTGAGCTCATTGCCAATTCTGATTCTTTCTGGATTGAGATTTTCCACTCTGCTGAGACTAAGGCTTCTTATGCTTAGACTGAGACTA
The DNA here is from genome assembly GCA_007258455.2 of Sequoia sempervirens. Classification (NCBI taxonomy): domain Eukaryota; kingdom Viridiplantae; phylum Streptophyta; class Pinopsida; order Cupressales; family Cupressaceae; genus Sequoia; species Sequoia sempervirens. The sequence continues at coordinate 677,723,251 of VDFB02271358.1, forward strand.
CTGATGTTGTTGACCACCCTTAGCAGGTACGTGATGACTCCTGGAAGAGCCCATATCTTGAGGCTGCCCACCTCGAGAACCAAATCCAAATGCAAGTGCACTACCAATCTGAACACTTGTGTGGCCCCCTAAAGCCATGGCCAAATTCTCCTCCACAAGATGAGCTTTCTCTACAACTACCTCCATCGTCTTTAGTTCAAAGACTTGGACTCCACTGATTTGGGTGTTCAAGCCCCTAACAAAGTGCTATTCTAGCATAGCCTCATCATTATCGATCCCAACATACTACTTGACCTCATAGAACTGGCACTCATATTTCTCTATGGACATTGCCATCTATCTCAGCTCATGAAATTCATCTGCACAATGTTGTCTCCAGTGGTATGATAGGAAACATCCCTTAAATCTCTCCATGAATAACTCCCAAGTCATAGAACTGATGTCTAAGTGCAATTTCTACTCTTCTAATCACCACCATGTGGATACAAAGCCTATGAGGTGCATGATGGTGCACCTAGCCTTAGTATTATTGCCAAAAGGATGCATAGAAAAGCACCAATCTAGATCAATTAGCCACATTTCTGCCTCTAGTCCTCCACCAGTACCATCAAATGTGGGAGGAAATGCTCTTAAAAGGTCTCTCATGTGACCCGCTACTATGGCATCTTGTTTCGCCGATATGTCTCTCCTCCTAGGTGATCTATCTCTCTCCCTGACCACCCAATGCTCCTCCTCCTGCCTAGGGCCTAAGCAGCCAAGAACCTCCTCTAGCACATTTTTCAACTGCACTCCCTCTAATCCCAACTAATTTGGATTATGGCATTCGCCTCCTGGGTTATTCTAGGAACCCTATTGTTCCTTGCGTTCAAACTCATGGGAACTCTGAGATGATGTGTTATGGTAGTTAGCCCTTCGGCCACCACAATGGCCTCTAGCATGACCATGACCCTGACCCCTAGGCATGTTCCTACACAACATTAGAGGGGAACATACAAGTTCAAGAGTTAAGCACAAGGTTAACATAATGGGCTCAATCAACCTCGAGTACCCAGTGTTTGATAACCTGGCTTTGATACCAAGTTGTAACACCCTGCCATGCAAACCTGAAAGGACAATAGAATAAATAACAATAATAGCACTTTTTTTTTAATTAAAACTAACATGAAATGTAAATTAACATACAACAGTAATAATCAAACACACATACACATCATCTATCTAGTCCTTTGGGGTAACATGACTGCATTACTTGTCAATCTTCCTAACATGATCCAGTTCCCATAATGATGATAAACTACTCATAAGTAAACATTCTAGAATCATTATATAGAATAAATATACAATGTACATGCATCCATAACATTACATAAATGATAAACATCCATTTGAGAACACATGATAATACCAAGAATATAAACATTACATTTATTATATGAAGTTACATCATTTCAAAAATTACAACAGTACAATAGTGCTTCCCAACATAAATGGGAAGGATACACCAATTACATAATGTGATATAATTAGAATGAATATAATACATAGCATCAATACTATCTCCAAATTTGGTGAAGCTCTAGAATCACTGCAAACAATACAACTCCTTGCATCACGAACTTCGACTAGGAACCCAATGGAGTGCATAGCATGTTCCACCCAACCATGTGGACCCTAAGGCCCACCCCCTATGCTAGGAGATGACAAGGACCCACAACATAAAACTAGTCAAGCAGAAAAGGCTAACAAGACTCCACAAACAAATGCAATATCAATCATAAAGGATGATTGCTTCTAGAGGCACACAAAGGCAAGGGAACACAACAAGGATACTATAGGAATAGTGTCATCGCATGGCACTAGCATTGGTTATCCTGGTTGCTTCTCGCTAGGCGTCGGCCCCTATCTATGGTTATCCTGACTGTCTCTCACTAGGCGTCGGCCTCATAGGGTGACACATGCAGAACCACTTACCTTTTGTGAGGATAGGGTAGTGATCTTGCCAACCAAGACTTCTCAACCCATCCTTAGCCTGTGAAAGCACTATAGGCATGGGCAAGGAATCTAGCTTATCTTATTTAATGTGAACCTACCCAATCCCACTAGTTAATTAATTAGGTTATCACTTATTAAGAAAAATATTCCATGGGTTATCCAGGCTGCCCCTTGTGTGTCAGCCCTCATGAAGAGCTACTCTCCCTACTAGCATAAAAAAAATCCACATAACATCTAGGGTTACCTATTTGCACAAAGCACCAAAATCACAAAATTATATATATACATGAGGCATGAACCTTCTCACACAAAGAACACATCATAAGTAAAGTAATGGTCAAGGTTACAACCCACATGAGCTCAAAACAAGAATTAAGATCCAAAGTTTCTCAAAGAACCAAATATAAAAATCCACATGTAACCAATTTCCCCTTAGCCTTTGGAAGCCTAATAAACCAACTACCCATGAACTCCCAGTTGAGGGTAACTCAAAACACTATGGTTCCAACATAATCTCAAAACATGAATACAAGTAAGTCACACATAAAATCTTCTCATTTCAAAATTAATACAAAAGGAAGACATAATATCATGGAACCATTAAAAATCAATCTTGAATTGCACTACACATTCAATGTGATAATTTGAGAAACATTTTAAATCATCATTTACATCTTATTCTATACCCATTATGAAATCATTTAAATAATTAAACTATGTAATCATATTCTATAAATATCTAAACACATTTTTATACAAACAAATTGCTCTTAAATATAATTTGTGATATATATATATATCATTATAGATGCTTATATATATATATATATAGAATTTAACATGATTGTTGTTAATAAACAGTATTGAATATATTAAACTTCAAGAATCTGTTGTCTCAAACAACATATCAAATTCATGGGAGAAAACAACACATATAATCAAACACACACACACACACACACACACACATACATATATATTTGTAACTTAACAACCACTATTGTTTACAACAAAAACTCCTATTAAACAGAGCGATCTTAAATGATTATACACACGCCTATATATATGCATAAACCAAATTTTATTCCCATTGAAAGGATCAAACCATCCACTAATATAAGGTAGCATAATTTATAAAAGCATATAAATACTGATTACCATGAAAACAACAAAATATAATGAGTAAGCTAGAATTGACCAATAGAACCAGCTAAATAAACTGATTAACCAACTCAATATATATAAACCGATTTATTTATTTATTCAAAACGTCATTCAAAACTAGACATAGGCTGAAATACATAGTCGACATGTCTCTCACTGTCATAGTTCGCTATGCAAACAACACCCTTCTCTAATCAATTGAAAACTAATTTCTATCTGCATAATAAGGGCTTTTAAAATAGCAAAGATCAGATATAACCACCAACATAAGATCTATGCACTGAATGTATATAAACTAGATTGCACTACACAGCTAAACAAAATCAGCTACTTCAAGCTAGAACAACTCATAATATAGAGCATCAATTTTTTTTTCCACCACATAATCCAAGGGTGTAGAAATTGGATACTTAAGAATGCAAAAAAAATGAAAGCATAGACATGGCAACATGGCACCTATGGCGAATATTAGCAATACTTTAAGAAAAAAATCTAGAGAATGAAACCATCGACTAGATAGTATTGGGGATGCTAAAAGACCCAATCTAAAGAGAAATAGACAATGTTAACAAAAGCGCTACCATGCTCTCTATACACAGTCTAAAAATGAAGATTCATCACCTCAAACAATCTAAGTTTTGCATGGTGTTGTAGACTCCAATTAAATTCAATTAAAAGGATAAAATATCAAAAAATAAGAATTTGAATTCCAAAAGAAGGTTCACACCCTATAGGTATTGAATAGTGGCCAAATTTAGCATGGATATACTTTGTGGAAAATGATGAGAAAGAGTCAAGAAGGCAGAAAATTGAATGCTAAGATTATAAGCTCAAGACCAAAGAATTAAAATCATATGTAGTGAACAAAATCAGACACCTCCACAAATTTGACTGGTGTAAAAATTAGAGGCTAAACAATTATAAGTGATATATTTGTATTTTCTTTTCAATTAAATAACATCAATCTTTTTCAGCAAACAAAGAAGAGATGATCATTTGCAAACACAAATAAAACGAGAACAAAATGATGCCAACCTGGAGTCCTGCACTTGAATATGTGCTCAAACGATCTCTTTCGCAGCCACCAATTTGTTCTCCACAATCAATTTTCAATATACTGAAAGCTGCATTTTTTTTTTACAAAGAAATTATTTGTAGAGAAAACTTTCTTGTTAAAACCAAAATAAAATTCTAGTTAAAATATCTCCAAAAATGACCAATATAAAAATCCAAGAAAGAGATAAGTTTTTGAATCCAAAAATCAACAAAATTGATAAGTTTCCAATTCACAACTCAGTCTGGATTCATGCATGTGCACGCACTCCTCTTTTTCCATCTTTTTATTTTCTTTTACAATCAATTCAAAAATCAATTCCAATTAATTATTCTATTTTAGAATTATATATTCTCTCCAATTTAATTTATTTTCACACCAAATAATAATAATATTTATCTTTATTTATTTTTAATCATTATAACATTTAATCACATCATTTAATTTAATAATTAATAATCAAAATCCACATAATACCTTTTTACAAACCTAATATATTTAATTATTACTTTAATTCTAAATTAATTTAAATTACCTTATAATCATTTTAATTTAATTTAATTGATTAAACAAGGCTATTCATAATATTGAATTTACGTCATAATTTCAATAACAAATTAAACAACATAATAGCAATAGACACCAAGTGAGACAATTGACAAAGAATACAAACCAAACTAACAGGGTAACAAGACAGGTACTCATCCTTGTCGAGGATGATGGCAAGGGTTAGGGACCTTTTGTCAACTCCTTTTTCCACATCATTTCCATTGGGCAATTGAGGCACACTCAAACCTGACAGTGCAGGTGGAGTTGATGCCTAGTACCTGCAACCTACATCAAGCCCACTGTGAGAGGAAATCATAGTGTAGCAAGGTGCTCACAAATGAGTGATTCTACACCGTTGGGTGATCCCACAAAGCTAGTTTACAATTTTTGGGAGATTCTATTTTTTGTTGAAATCACATATTTTTAGAAAATATAATGATTTAAGCCTTAAAAGGTTTTATTTAAAGCATTCCAATTGAAGAGGGTTTGATCAAACTACCTTAGATCAAACCCCTTTGGATAGAACCCTGCTATTTTTAAACCATACCTATAACATCTCATTTACACCTATCAAAATGCTGATAAAAAACCACTTTTGATTTACCTTTTGGGGATCAAATGAATTCATTTAAAATTTATTTTTTGTAAGTATATAGTCCTTATTATAAGCTTCCCAAAAGTATAATTTTAAATAAATTTAATTTAATTATTATATTTATTTTTTATTTCTTGTGAATGTAGGTTTTTCACCGAAAAATCAAGCTCTTTGTTCTGCACATGTGGAAAAATAGAATACAAATTTTTTGTTTAAAAATATAAGTGCACTAGATATTAAATTCCTCGATCCAACAAAAAACAAAAAATTAAATTTTGATACATACAAAAAAAGTTGTGTTATATAGTCTGCCTATGTCTGAATTATAATTGGTTTGACTTCGAAACTTGATTAAGGAAAAAATATTCAATAAAAAACTATGAAACCAATTGGAAGTACTAAATATCATAGTTACAAATCTAAATTTGAAAAAAATAGAATTTTATCCTTCATGGAAAAAAAGTTATGTGTTATACGGTGATCGTCACTCCTTAAAAATGGTGTTTACTAAAAAAAAACTAGTTTTTAAAGGAGATGGAAAAATAAGTGCAATCTGATTCCAAAAATTTTGAAAAAAATATATTTAGAATCTATAGACAAAATTTCACAAATCACTAGTTTTCATCATCTTTGAACAAATTCCTCACGGTTTAGCCACTATAGGTGCTTGAAAGTGAAGATTTAGTTAGAAAAAATTAGTTCAGTGTCTGGTTTGGCCAAAAATTGTAAACTAGTATTGTGGGCTCACCCCGTCTCTCTCACCAAGACCTTAAACAATAACTACATCATCAAGTAACAATAACTACATCATAAAAAACATCATATAACAATCACTAACCAGATGCATAACAAGCATAGTCATATGTCCACATGATGTACATAGCCAAATTAATCCAAACACACTACTAACTCCATATATCATCATAGCATAAACATCATTCAATAGTGTCATAATCATCAAATTCAAATAAACTATCATCCAAACCAAATCAGAATGGTGAAACAAGCACCAACAAGGTCTCAAAGTAAACAATATATCATAATAAGTATTAGTGCAGTGAAAGCAACACGAGAGGCACTACATATATCGTCATTAGGTATGAGAATTAGCTCAATATCCTCTTGATCTTTAAGTGAATTTGGATCAAGTGTTGAGTTGATAATTTCTTCAATATCTATAACCATGAGGTCAAAGGATGTTAATATGTCTTGGAAAGGACCATTGCTAGACTTTGGTGAAAGAAGTTGATCATGCTTTGGAATAAATTCTTGAGATATGTCCTCTAACACTTCTCGAAATAGATCATTGTTGAATATTGTTGAGGGGTTTTGATCATGACTAAAAAGTGACTCTTGATGTATGTTGAGTTGATCATTGGATGAGATAGAAACATCTTCAAGGTGCTCATTGATGGATATATCTTGATCATTGTTTTCAACAATTGTGGTGGAGAGATTGTCAATGTTTTCAACCATAGGATCAAATGATGTCAACATTTATTGAATTGGATCATTGTTGGGTATTGTTGGTGGGTTTTGATCATGATTGAAAAGTGACTCCTTATATATGTTGATTTGATCATTGGATGAGGTTGAAACATCTTCAAGGTGCTCATTGTTGGATAGATTTTGATCATTGTTTTCAACAATTGTGGTGGAGATATTGTCACTGCTATCACTAGTGGTTGAATCTTGATCATTGTCCTCAATAGTTATTATTTCTTGATCAATAAAGTATTGGATCAGATTTTTGATTTGAATACAATTTGATGTTTTATGAATATTTTCTCTATGATACTCACAATAATATCTACCCCTATTCCAAGGGAAGTTTAGGATAGAGTTGAAAGCACTTACTTTTGGAAGAGTGGTGAGTTTTGCATTAACTAGCTTTCTTAGCACTATTTCAATTGTCACTCCAAAAGGAGTGTATTCACATTTTTGATCTTGTGATATTTGTGCTTGTTGAGGTGATTCTTGTTGTGATTGATCTTGGAGATGTAGTGATTGATCTTGGAGATGTGGTGATTGGGTTTGTTGTTGATGTTGTTGATCTTGATATCCAACCTCTTGACATTGGAGATATTCTCCTTGATGTGGTTGTGGAGACAACTCAATGTTTTGATGACATGGTTTAACCCAAGGGGGAGTGTGTATATGTTGGGGTGGAGATGTGTCTTGGTGAAATTGAATCAACTATTTTGCCAAGTGAAGCAATTTGATTTCATAAAATTTGATCTCGATTTTGATCTTGACACCCTAGATATAGTTGATTTGGTTGTTGGTCAAGCATATTTGGAATATACACTCATGGTATTTGTATTGGATCATGCACAAATTGATTTTGGACAATGTTCTGATTTGGGATGATGTTTAGATTTTGCATTATAGGTTGACATGGAACATTTTTTTGGTTGGGAATCACATTTCCTTTATTTAGGTAACTTTGATTTTGCATGGTGTCACCTTGACTTGGATCAATACATGGAGTTGTTAACATATTTTTTGGACTTTGAACAACATTTGTATGATTTGCAAGCATATCTATCCTAGATTTTACCGAGTGTGGATTTGAAATGTTCATGTTTGGTAAACTTGTGCTTGGTATATTCACAATTGGCATGTATGGATTGTATAAATGTGAGTTTTGATAATCAATCGGCATTGTAAGGCTTTGATAGTTTGGTTCATTTAGATTACTCATGATGTATGAATCAAGTTTATATTCCATGTTCTTCTTGTTTTTTGACCTTGTTGACCTCTAACGAATTTAGGACCAAGTATGAAATGAAGGATGAAAGGGTGAGTGATATGGGTCTTTGAACTTTTAAGAACTTTGGATCAATGCTAGACTTTAGGATTTTATTTTGATTGGTTTGATTTTTATAATGAACTTGTAAAACCTAAGATGTTAGATGTGACCTTAGGATGAACTTGTTCAAAGGGGTGCTAATTTAACTAGACGTATGAGAAAGGATGCATTCTCACACTCCTAACTAAACAAGGTGATTTTGATGTCTTTTAAGGATTAACCCAAGTCTAGAATTTTGATTTTTTCCAAAGCTCTAAAAGTTGTTTGTGGGATGAAGATGATAAATGTTTGGGATGGATTAAGTGTTGGTTTTGATCCTAAATGAACCTAAGAAGAAATTTGTTTACAAGACCAAGATATTAAAGAACATGCCTTACCCTATGAGTAGTTCAAACCAAAAGACCAATGTTTGCATGGAAAATCATATGACCAAAAGATATACAAGCACGTGTGCAGTTCAATTTTATTTTAATCTTGATTAATGAATTTATTTTACCACATACACTTGTCTTGCTTTAGTTTCAAACTAAATTTCTATGTCTTGGCTCCTCTTCATTCCACAAGGTCCATTATGTGAAAATCAAAGAGTCAAGGCCATAGTTTCCCTAGGTTGACTTTAGAGAGAGAAAATTGAGATATAAGCCCAAACATTTAGAAGCCTCTAAGGATAGAATCCTTAGGGACAAGCAGTAATATGTGGAATTTTCAAAAGTATTTGTTTTTTCTAAAGGGTTTGAAATTTGATGACCTAGTTGAATGTTTGTTTCCAAGTTTTGAGATTTCAAGCAATGTGTTTGACTGACTCGCAAATTGTACAACCCTAGGATAGAAAAGACAATATTTGTTGAGTCTCCACTCAGATTTCTCCAAACATTGGACAAAGCGAACTGTTAGAGATTTGGTGACGCTGACTCCCCTCCATAGCACACATTTCTTGGGACCACCAAATCTCAAAATCCTAAAGATCTAGAGATCAAAAGGATTTTTTTTATTTCGACTATTGAATAGTATAGATGTGAAGTGGCTTCAGAATGACCATTCTTGTACCAACAAATATTTAAGGATTTTTGGCCTTCTAAACAAGGGATTGTAGTAAGGGCATCTGGTTCAAGGGACACTATGATAAAATCCCTCAAGAGGTCTCCCAACCCTTAGAACAAGTGCTTTACACATCATAAAGATATTGGGGGAGAGCTATCATGCATCACTCTTGTTGACTGCAAATTTTCCTTGCAATCACAAATTCATATAGTGGTTTAGAAGAGCCTGATTTATGCTCATTACCACTTGGTTTGTTCCCTTAGGGTGAATACTTTTTCCCACCAAGGCATGCCTTTTAAAGGTAAGAAATAGCGAAGAAGTACATTTGTAGTTTGATCACCTAAAACACTTAGGAGGGAACACACACAATTCCTTTCCTTCACACTCACATGATTGTTTAGTTTTAGCTCCAAATTGAAATGTGTGGGTAATTTTTTAGACAATCAATGGCACTAGAATGCTTTTAATTCTCAAGATCACCAAAAAGTGTGAGAGAAGTGCAAAGAAAATTATAAGACAATGAAAGCACAAGTTCTTTTTAAACCCCAAAGCAATGATGAGTTTGTTTTAAGCACCAAACTATCTATGTGAGTTTGCCTTGTTCAATTTTATACCAACATAGCAATGATCTAGTAATTTTGTAGGTTCAATTTTTAAGCCAACTTTGAAAGCAAGATTGTAATGGTTAATTTTTAGAGCCCAATTGAAAACTAGTAGTCCTAAAGCATGAAAGGAAAATAGCATATGATAAATTATTTTTCCATGAGTGTTTGAAAACACTATTACAATGAGTATCAAATGCTTTTTAATTTCACTTCAATGCTCCATAATCCTCTTCAAACCTGCAATCCAAGATCCAAATGTTAGATGAAATCAGAAACAAGAAGATATGAGGATTAGATAAATGATTAAGCATAGAAAACCTAAAACTTAGACCAAGTTACAATGTGATTTGACTTTAGGTGAAAATTTGAAAATTTTAACTCTATCAAAGTTGAGAAACACCTACCCCACTGGATAGCTTATGAAATTCTACCCATTTAAAAAAAAAGAGCTCCAAAAAAGACCAAGACATGGCCATTTTAAGATGGGGTGCAAAAGCAAGGAAACAAAGGTGACCCTATTTGCAAAGGCAACACTATTTTTGCAAAAGTGACTTTGTATTTGCAAAAGTGAATCTATATCATTGCAATGGATATGCTATTTAGCAAAGGCGATGCTTTGGTAAAAAAAAAAAGTGACGCTTTGCAGTAACCAAGGATATCAAAGGCAACTTTGTGATGACAAAGGCGGCTTTGTTTGCAAAGGCGATGCTATATTTTCAAAAGCGATGCTATGGTAATGTCAAAGGTGACACTGCTTACTAAAACTTGAAAAAATGTGATTTCTAAGCCAAAACATCAAAAAAATAAATGGTTAGCCCTCCTAGTTCTGAAATGTGAACAATAATCTACACCAAGCTAAACAAAGACAACACAAACAAGGTTAGTCATTCAAATTAGCACAAACATCATTCCCTATGAGATTCTTGATCAAACAAAGAAGAAAACATGGAACAAAAGCACAAAAGAAATCAAATGAAAGCATGTTAACAAATAAATAAATCAAACCTCCATCCCATAGGGGGATTGGTGTCACTTTGATGTGGAAAGTGGCCCTTTCCCAATCCCTATTTGATAAGCTCCAATATTTTTGATGCAATATGATGAAATTCCTTCAAAGTGGTGATGAATTCAATCTAAAATGATGAAGATACAAGTAGATGTGAGATGAAAATGGATGTGATGAATGCCAATTTCCCTCAAAGATAGTGATAGCAATTGGATGATTGGTGGATGAAGTGATCATAATGACCTTGCATGAGATTGTGGATCCATATTATGAAAAGGATGATTCTATTTATACAAGTCAATGGTTGAAGAATGGAGGAAATTGGTGAATGTGGGATAAAATGAGAGCCAATGAGAATGTGCCAAGTGTCACAATTCTATTGGAGGAAGTTGGAGCACATTTTGGGAAATGTGTGAGTGGAGGATGGAAGAGAAGTAAATGTTGATAGTTGAGAATTTTAAAATGTGTAAGAGGAATTGAATGAGATTTGAGAGGATGTAAGAAGATTTGAAAGGTTGTAAGAGAATTTATTGCAAATGTAAGAGAATGTGATAGGTTTTTGAAAACCTTTGGAGGAAAATTGAATGAGAGGTTGTTGAGAGAAATATTCCTTGGAATATTCCTTGGTGAGGGAAAATATATGAATTAAATAATTAATTGAAATGATTTTCATGTGCAACCTAGTTAGTTGACCATGGGTTGATTTAAATATTGTGGAGTTAAAAGTTGGAAGAATTGATAATGATGATTAGAAAGTCAATTTAGGATTAATTAATTGGATTGAATTAGGAGATTGTGACATTTGATTTGACTGATTTTAATCAAATGAGAGGATTAAAAGAGGATTTAATTAAATGAATTGATTTAATTAAATAATATGAATAATTAGTTAGAAGAAGGATGAATTAATCAATAAATTTAATTATTTGATTAATAGTTGAATTTGCTAAATTTAATTAAATAAAGTTGATTATTCAATTAATTGATGAATTTGAAGTGATTTAGGAAGAAACGATGTTAATTTATTAGAATCAGATGCATAGTATGAATCAAGACTTTTTTGGTGTCTACAACTGGTACTGCAGTTCTTGTCATAGATATTATGAGGAAAATGCTTGATAATGAATAAGGAATAGAACTTGTGCATAGCCCAACTCATATAATTGACAATTGTGTTCCTATAATGGCTAGTTGTGCTCAAACTTTGGGGTAAACTCAAAATCAAGGTGGAAATCAAATTCCTCCTTCTACAACTATGGCCTTTATTCCTACATACACTCATCCAACTATTACTACAACATGACAACCAACTAGCAATGTCAATACAACTTTAGGTATTTCCACTGGGAATCCTTTTAGCTTTGTGAATTCAAAACTCATATCCTAATCCATTACCTCTCATAAACTTGCAATTCACTTGCCATCCAAATATATATACACCTCCACCTTATTCACCTTCATCTCAAGACACAACCAATGATTTCATCCTTAACAAAATTTTGCAACATGTTTCATCCCTTCAATAATAAATTTCCACATTGAACAAAAATCAAAATGGCCAACCTTCACAATATCTCAAAAGAAACCCATTATCCTTGGAGATATTGAGAGCACAAATGCCACAAGGTATAGAGATTCCTAGATTTGAGAAATATGGTGGTAAAGGAGATCCTAGTAACCATATCTCGACATACACAACCTTATGTAATGACTTCATCTTCGAAGATAAACTCTTGGCTAAACTTTTCCCTAAGTCTTTGAAATATATAGCCTTGGAATGGTTTTTATTTGTATTGAATAACTTAATTAGTTCATTCAATGATATTTTTTATGCTTTCCTCCAAGTGAACACTAGTCCCAAGATGGCCTTAGTTGATTTAATGAAGTGTAAAAAAAAATGTTGGAAAAGATCACTAATTTTATAGAACGATACCAATTGCTTTACTCAAAAGTTAATATTAAGATTCTCGATGTCGATCTTCAAAGAATGTTCAAAAGTTAAAGAAAATTACACCACATATTGCATCAATGTTGGATTTAAATTAAGGTTCAAAAATATTTTATGGAGTGCAATGAATTTCAATCCAAAACTTGGAATTTCTTAGAGTAATGAGAATGAGAAATAATAGGAGTACGTAATCAAAGTTTGAAGTGAAAAAAGTATGCTTAACTATTATAATGAATGACTATTTCAACACTTGAATCATCCCTTACATCCTCCATCTAACATTTATCAAAACTCAATTCAACACAAATGACAAGATAAAATAAAGAAGTGGATAGTGGATTAGATGAAGGAAAAGAGGTATAAATTTCTATTATTTTTTTGTGTGAATCCATATGGCCTATCATTGTTTTAAATTTGATATAATTCTTAATTTTAAAAAGGGAAAACACTTCTCAATATTGTTGAAGTTATTGGTTGTTATTTTTAGTTTTTGTACAATAATATATAGCTTTTAGTTTCTTAAATAAGTTGCCTAACAACATAAGTTAGTTTAATTTTCAAAAATAAGTGTTTTTAGTAATGGAGAGGCTTAGTGGATCAACCATGGTAGTAGTGTTTTAAGAATTTTAGTTTCAATGTTATTCGAAATTGATATAGTTTTATGTAATGGAAGAGAAAGGTTTTTGATTTTGCAATTTTTTTTAATTCTCAATTAGTTTTAGAAAACCATATAGTTGTTTCCAATTTTAATTTTATAGTTCTTTATTTTTGGATTCTATGTCTACATGACTCCATGACTAATGCATACTTTTATTGTAGGTTCTTTCTTTTTCCAAGAGAAAAATCCCTAGTAATTCATTATAACTATAGTTCAAAAATTCCCTCTACACATTAAGAAATCAAAGATTCTTACTTTGTTTTCTACCTCCTATGAGAAAAATAAATTTGATAGCTTGAGTTATGGTCTAGTGGACAATATCGAGTCAAACTCTATTAGAAATATTCAAAAGAAAATAAAGAAGTTGCAATTAAATTATGTTGAGGTCTGAAATTATCATTACAATATGATCTACCTTTTGTTCATGGTGATATTTCTAGTCTATTTATGTGATCAGGAGTAAAAGTAGTCCCAAAAATGAGCAGCAATACAAGACATGCAAGAAACCACCAAAACACCTAACACCTCAAGATAGGGAAAAAATTTAAACTCAACAAAATAGATAGAATGATAATACCTTGTTAAGCTTCTTCTTTGGTTGGCCCTTGGATCCTTGACGTGATGTATGTTCCTCTTGATGGAAAAAGATGTATGAATGAGATGCAATATAGATGAAAAATGGATGAAAATGCTATAATGAATGCAAGAGATGCAATTTTTTGGCTAAGTATGGCTCAAATAGAAATTTTGTAAGAGTTTGGTTAGCACAATGATCAACCCCCTAAATGAGAGAAAAGAGAGGGTATTTATAGAGGAAGTTGAATTCTCTAGAGAATTCAATGATTGAGATTCATCCAACAAGGTCAAGATGAAGGGCTATGGTGAGTTAAGGACTCACAATCCCTCACATCTTGATATGTGGAATGTGAGATGGCTTAGGGATGGTGATGTGTAAATGAGGTGGAAGGAGGGTACATGAGGTGGAAGGACAAGTACTTTGCGAGTACCTTGGAGAATGAGAAGATTTCCTCAAAAAAGAACTTTTTGTCCCCAAGTGGGAATGAAAGTGACTTTTGAAGAATTTTACAATTCCTCAAAAATCTTCATGGGAAAAGGGAAAGTAGTTGGAGAAATAAATGTGAATTAAAAATTCACATACTTGCAAGAATCTCATGGACAAGACAAGGTTCCAAAAAAGGAAGTCTTTGTCCACATGTGACTTGATGTGACAAATCAAAAGATTGTAGAAGATGCATGGGAAGAAGAGATTCTAGGAGGAATAAATGTGAATTTAAAATTCACATGGGAAAGAGGGTCAATACTAAGAAAGGCAAATGAAATGGTTGACTAAAAAGGCATGCTAAATGTGGCTAATGACCTTGATTAAGGTTGTGCAAACACATGATTAAGATAACTAACTAAAGATTAGAAGCAAGTGGCAAATGTTGGAGGATGTGACACATCCTAACCATAAATTAATTAAATTAATTATGATTAGAAAAAGGTTAGATGGCTAAGAGGAATTAGAGACCGACTTGCAAAAGTTGGAGGATGTGACAATGAGAGAGAAAAAGATGAATTAGAAATTGGCTTAAATTCAAAGATGCCACATGACTAAATTAAATAAAGTGGAAAATTTATTTAATTTAGAGAGGAAAGAAGGTAAAAATATTTATTAAATAAATACTTTAGGAACCTTATGTAAGACATGAAATATTAATTAAATGAATGATTTAATTAATATCGGCAAAGAGGATGATGTAGACGAGTAAAGGGATGAATAAGGAGATGACTTTGACCATATGGAAGTGGTCAAATTTGGATGTCTATATTTTTCCCCTCTTTGAAACACTATTAGGATAATAGGATTTTGAAGAAAATAAAATGTTGGTGACTCTATAGAGGAAGTGACTATAAAAGAAATGCCCCAGCATAGGGGAGACTAGATGAGCTGCCCAAACAAAAAGAAATGGAAGGAGATGCCCCAGTCTCACAAGAGAAGACTCATGATGGAGGAATGGAATAGAATGGTATGGTATGCCCCCTCGAGAAGGCAGACAGGAAAGGAAAAAGGGTCCTAGACAACTTCTCAAAAGTATAAAGTGGTATATGTCATTGGAAAGAGCACAAAAAACTGAGAAGATTGGCTTTTTAACGAAGTCAAATGGAGACTCAATGTGCAAATGGTGGCCCTGAGAAGATAGATGATGGGGGAATTAGTTGGAGGAAATTTTTTGTTAAATATAGGGAAATTTTTCCCTTCATTTAAAAAAGGTGAAAAAGGGGGGAAAATGTTATATAAGGTAATTGTAGGAATTACATCTCATCATTTGAATAGTAGTCAGTTGAGGAAAGAGGAGAAGAAGAGAAAAGGAGAGCAGTAGAGGACAGGATGTTGGAGTACGACACCAACATTATCCACTAGGTGGATGAGGTGCGGCAATTCTTTAGCGAGTGCATCGTTCCATGCCAGGTTAGCCCCAAACCCAACTTTGTGATTTTTTCCATTTTGTTTAAGTTTTTAGAAAATTTGAAAATATGGGTTTTTTTTAGGGGGAGGGAGGAAAAATGGGTAGGAGGAAAAACTAAATTTTTTTTATTTTTCTAGCTAGGGAGGGTAAAAAAAAAGAGCTAGGATGGGGATGGTCGCATGGGAAGAGGTGGGTCAGGGCCAAGGTCCCATGGAGCGGCGGGTCCGCCCATGCCTAGGCGGGTCTTCCCATGCAAGGGGGTGGGTCCACCTACACCCGAGTAGATCTACCCGTGCCCGAGCGGGTTCACCTACTCATGGGGGTGGGTTCACCCATGCACAAGAGTAGGCTCGCTCACGCCCGAGCGGGTCCACCCATGCGGGGCGTGTGCTTGCCCAGGAGCCCGAGCGGGTCCGCCCGCAGGCTCGAGCGCACCCTGGCAAGCCCACCTGTGGGCTAGCCCAAGGGGTTCGGGTGGGTCTGCTCATGCCCAGGGGTGGGTCCACCCGCAACCGAGGTAGGACCGACAAGGGGGAAAGAGAATAAAAAGGATAGGGGCAAGACTCGGGACAGGTAAGAGAAAGAGAAGATGGGAGATAAAGTTGGCATGCCATGGATGCAAGATTTTGGTCGATTGCGGACATAGGGCTGGTGCACATGCTATCATATCTGATGATTAAGGCCCACAGGGCCATGTTGACAGCGATGATAGAGCATTGGGACTCAGGCATGTCGACATTTCATCTACCAAAAGGGGAGATGACAATGAATCTAGAGGACGTATGGAGGATTCTGAGACTCCCCATAGTAGGGCTCCTGGTCAGCGACTACACAGTAGAGGACGAGGTATTAGACGAGTCCGTACATATTATGTTTGGTGATGATGAGTTATCGATTCAACGATAGCAACTAGACATGGACAGATGTTTGTTCTGCAAGGTACCGACATTGTCGCTATACCTAGTAGGGTTGATTAGTGGGATATTGTTAGATGAAAAGAGTGGTTGGTTCCTGCCTCTAAGGTTTGTGGGGATGATTCATCACATCATTGAGGGTTGAGATGGTCAATTTGCATGGGGGACTTGTCAGTTGGCACAACTATACTAGGATATGCATTGTATATGCTACCGAGAGTCACCGAGTGTGACACATGTCACACTGCTACAGGTGTGGGTCTGAGAGCATATCAGGGTTACTAGGTTGATCGTGTTGAGAGTAGGACAGCAGGATGACCATGCAGAAGTGGCCTAGGGATGGGGGCAGAGGCAAGAGCGATATTGTGGTATTAGGAGGTTAGAGATGTGGATGTCTAGAGGAGACAATTTGATGAGGTGCAGGTTGAGATGATAGTAAGGCATCCGTATATGTTGCAATGATTTAGGGACTGGAGATAGGATGAAGAGAGACACATGGACTACTTCTTCACCTAATGTTATATCATTGGAAAGGATCTGCGTGTAGTTGAGTTGCACAGGCCAGATTGGGTGACGAGACAGTTTGTAGTGAGGCAAGATATTCCCACGAGGTGAGTAACATTCTGGCGATTGTCACGAGAGCAGCCATAGGGGGATGAGCTAGATCTAGCAGTGGTGAGGGAGGAGTTGGAGACATTGTGATTAGTGGCATACCCCAACAAGAGAGAAGGCTAAGAGATGTAGGGACGATAGATCGATATGGTCAGTGGTTTCGGCAACATCTGCCTCCATAGATTACACCAGTGGTGCCTATTAAGGAGGCACTAGGGTTCAGGTTAGAGGATGAGAGATAACTGAGGGCAGAGAGAGGTACAGGGTCCACAGGGACAACGAAGAGGGGGACATGAGAGAGGAGGAGGACAAGAGGCGTTCAGAGTAGCCAAGGAGCCGGTAAGGGTAGGCAGGAGGAGGAGATGACGACGGAGAACCCAGGGAGGAGATGGAGTAGAGGAGGGAGAGGAGGAGGCCAAGGCTATAGTACAGTAGGATAGGGGATAGGAGGCCCAAAGGAAGAGGAGACAGGAGGCTCATGCAGCCACAGGAGGTCGACCGTAGGAGAGATAGGAGGCACATGCAGCCATAGGAGGGCAACAGTGGCAGAGATAGGAGGAAGTCGAGGCCAGTGGAGAGCAGGAGATGATGACAGGGGGAGGAGGAGGGGAGCCACCGTGGTCATTGATGTGGATGAGTTGGAGGCGTTGGCAGAGAGTGAGGGGTATGAGCCACAAGAGATGGAAATTGATATGGAGGTACATTAAATCTCACCACTATCGACAACACCACCTAGAGGAGAGGATCTAGTAGAGGTACTATGAGGGGCCCTGGACAGGCTGTGACTCAGCAAGCAGCAGTTATGGTAGTCAAAGGCCGAGCGAGGTAGATTAGAGGTAGAGATGAACGAGCTACAGGCACGATTTTCCTAGAGTGAGAGGGACTACTCATATTTGGCCATGATAGTGATAGAGGTGGAGAGGAGGTTGCAGAGAGAGAGGGATGAGGCACTAGATGAGGTGGTTGACCTACAGGCAAAGGTAGAGAGGTTGCAAGTAGAGGTGGCCAAGGAGCATGAGGAGGGGGATGCAGTGAGATGGGAGAGAGACCATTTGGTGGCTAAGGAGGCGTTACAATAGGCTGTTGGAATAGGGACAGAGCAGGGGCTGATAGAGATTGGGGCAAGGACCGTAGAAGATATAGAGGGTTTGTGGAGACAGATAGAGTAGTTATAGAGAGCGGATATGCATCAAGAGTGGGATGAGCTCAGGGATAGAGTGTACTATTTAGAGAAGACAGTTGGAGATATGGGATTGATGCAGTCGAGAGAGGAGGAGATGAGGGTGCAAATACATATGCTGGAGATAGAGAGAGACATGGCATAGGCATAGGCACAAGTTATGGAGGCAAAAAGAGATGTAGCTCTGGCACGAGTGCAGGTGTCACAAAGTGAGCTAGAGGTGGTAGGGGCACAGGTACAGTCTCTTCAGAGAGAGGGATGCAGCAATGTCACAGGTGTCATCTCTTCAGAGAGAGTGAGATGCAGTTGAGTTGAGACTTCAGGCACTATAGAGGGATAGGGATGTAGCGGTGGCTCAGGCACATGCTGCACATAGAAAGAGGGATGTCGCAGAGGTGTGGATACAAATGTTGTAGGGAGAGAGGGATGCAGCGGTGTCTTAGGTGCAGGAAACATAGATTGAGGGTGGGGAGCCAGGGGCAGAGGTACAGGGATTGTAGGCATAGTTACAGGTTGTACATGTTGAGAGGAACAGGGCTACAGAGTAGGTACAACAGCTGATATTAGCACAAGAGACCTAGGGGAAAGAGCAAAGAGCCATTAGTGTGGATCGAGATAGATATAGGCAAGAGAGGAATGCCGCTAGATATCAGGCTAGGTAGAGAGATGATTATATGCAGGAGGCGAGCTAATGGAGGTGTGCCTATGAGCAGGTAGTTCCAAATCTGGCGCAGCATACAATGCGCTACATCAGACAAGTACCTTAGATTCTAGCACCGTTTGAGTCATTAGGGACACATACTAGGGGGTATAGCGACTATCAATAGACTCCATCTCTTTACAGTGGCTACCAGGGGACTCCCACCCATGAGTACCAGGGGACCCCTACGTACAGAGGATAGGTGCCTGACTCTCCTTAGAGATCAGATGTGGGTAGCTCACAGTAGAGCAGTCAGAGAGCAGATGGTAGGATACCAATTTTTTGATAGGTGCAAGATGGAGGTTTAGTACATGTTAGCAGAGATTAGATGTGATCTACATCTCTAGATTTTGTACCTTATTTGATGATATACATGATGGATACATATTTGATTATGTTTGAGACATGATGATGAGATATACATTATATTATTTTGATTATGATATGTGATAGCCCTTATTGACACTATGTGTTATGTTTTATGTAATGGATGATTTAGTTTATGTATGTGATATTTTTTGTTTATGTGGATGGATGTGATCATGCATGTATTAATGTTTATAATGCAGGGTGAGATGAATATTTGATATGAAATGTAATTAGGATGGATTTGACAATATGTTTTGTAGATATTAATGCATGTATTATGTGAATGTTAATATGGACATGTATGAAACTAAGATGCTTAATCTAATCAGTCTATGAAAGATAAAATATGTTGTATCTACAATGTAACATGTAATATGAATGAAACATGAATTCTTATAATGAAAACCTAAACATCAATAAGGACTTGCATGAGAATGTTGGTAGATCATAGGTGTAACGTAGGTGTGATACTGCACATGTCAAGGACCATTAGTACCCTGAGAGGATAACAAAGGGGAAAAAGAATCAAATTTTGCACAACCTAAATCATGAGTCATGGGTTATGAACAAGGCTGAATGAAGGGTGCATGCAAAGAAATGAAATTCAGTTAGGAATGCAATTTTCCATCTTCAGAGCATTAATTTTTGCTATAGCATAAGATACCCAATACCATGGTATATCAGACCAAGGTGAGTTGGCATCAAATGCATGAAACAAACACAACAAACAAGGTTATCCTAACACTCCAAAGTCGCAAGGACCTTGGTCAAGCCAAGTATTAGAATAACCATAGGCACAAAGGGTTGTTCCCAACGTAACATAGGATTCTAGGGATATTGGTGGGTACTATGTGGGAGCGACCCAACAGACAACAACAATAAACAATCAAGAGATGCCCCTACATTAACTCATCAAAACCCACCATAATATGATGGATCATGGTAGTTTTGATAAGTGAGAATAGGGAGCTCAAACAATAAACAAAAAGCCAAAAGTATGAAAAGATCATAATCAAAGTTAAACATCATTTTCCATAGGATCACGAGGATGGATGGGTGATGACGAGGTCTGTTAGGAAGGATGCATCCTGTTGAGACTGATGATGTATACTAAGCTAAAATGACCCAGGTGATGCAAGATATTTTTCATTAACCAGATCTCCTGACACTAGATGATTTCATTTATGAAGAACCAACTAGATAAAGGTACTCTTGACAACATGACACAAGAGACTAGACAAAGGACCGACACACCCTACAGACCTAGGGGTTCGAGGGCTGATAAGAGATTAGCCTTGCCTATGTGAAAGTGCAGAGCCCTTGTAGTTCTAGAAAAGACCATGGATAAAGTGGAAAGAGGACTAATGGAGACCAATGAGACAATGACGAGACAAAGCCATGGGGCTGGATCAAAATATTGACCTTGCCTACGTGCAAGCACAGGGGCAACGCAGTTTGAAGAAAAAAAAACAATGACCGACTGTGGATAAAATCAAAAAGAGGATGATGGAGACAAATGATGGGGACCATCATAGGATTATTTGAAGGCCCCAGGGGCAGATCAAATGATCATCCTTTCCTATGTGAAAGTGTAGGGGCAACGTAGTTCGACTAAGACCAAAGAGACCGTTATGACAAGATTAGGCCTAGGTGGAAACTAACACGATGGATGATCCTAGATGATGACACAAACTAACAAACGAACAAACTAACAACATAAGCTTAGAGTAGGATAAAAAGCTCAGGATGACGAATAGCATATAATCGTCCAATGCTCAATCAAAAGATACCAAGCAGCCAAGGATGGAATGGGAGAGGATGTTAGGATAGGATGGATAGAGTCACAAAGTAATTAGGATACAAGGTAGATAATGATTAATCCCCCTACAGATGATTCCCGTTACCAAGTTTTCATCATCCATACCTATCCAAGGTGCCACCAAGGGTGGTTTTCACCATAGGAAGAATTTATTTCTCTTTACTATTTTTGGATTTATTTTTTTATTTTTTTTACTTTTTTGTATTTTTGTAAGTAGGGTTACCGAGCGGACTTAGGTATAAAACCTCTTCAGATGCATGATATTGATAGGCTCTTCTAGGGTTTCTCCTTCAAGGGTAACAAGTCTGTATTCCCCATATCCATATTTAGCGGTTATGATATAAGGACCCAACTAATTTGCTTCAAATTTGTCTTTCTTATCATGGTCCTGCTAAGTACGTTGGTTCTCTTTAATGACAAGATCACCAATTTGGAACTATCAAGGATGAACCTTCTTGTTGTAGCTATGCTTGAGGCAGTTTTGGTAAGCTTGTTGATGATCAAAGGCTTTGATTTTTCTTTCATCAAGTAACTCCAGCTATGCAAGCTGTGCGACACGAGCATCCTCCTCGCTGATAAGGTTCTTCAGATAAATCCTCAGTGATGGGAGCTCAACTTCGATTGGCAAGATGGATTCGACACCATACACTAAAGAATAGGGGGTGGCACCTGTAGGGGTACGAATGGAGGTGTGATACACCTAGAGAGCGGGATGAATATGGAGGTTCCAATCTAGACTAGTGTTATTGACAACCTTTTTGAGGATGCGGATAAGGGTCTTGTTGGTAGCTTCCACCTGACCATTACCCTAGGGGTAATAAGGTGTTGACCAATGATGCTGGATATGAAAGGTTTCATAGAGGTGTTTCATGGTCTAATTTTTAAAAGGCTTCCATTATCTAAGAGGGTGGTGGATGGAATACCATATCTACAAAGAATATGGTAAAGGATGAATTTTGAAATTTGAGTACCAGTGATTTGTGAGAGTGGCATTTCTTCCACCCATTTGGTGAAGTACTTAGTGGCAGTAATTATGAATGTGTGGTCATTGGAAGATGGTGGGTAAATCTTTCCAATCAAGTCAAAACCCCATTGAGAGAAGGGCCACAGTGCTAGAAGAGGATGAAGGTCTTGTGCCGGAGCATGAATCAAATCTACATGTTGTTGGCAAGGAAGGAATTTCTTCATGAATTCACAAGCATCATGTTCTAATGTAGGCCAATAATATCTAGCTCAAAGAATCCTTTTGGCCAAGGCCATACCATTTGAATGGGCCCCACAAACACCACTATGTACCTCTATTAGTGCACTATGGGCTTCGGTCTCATCCAAACACCTAAGGATGGTTCCATCATACCCACGACAATAAAGCATATCACTGACAATAACATATCAGGCTGAACGTTGAATAAAGGGTTTTCATTGGTTTCATGTGAGGTCTAGGGGTAAAATATTATCATGCAAATAAGTATATATGTCTTGGTACCATGGGGAAGCAGGACCTACAATGTCACATACCATGTCAGTCTTAGGGATATCATATGCTAGGATTAAAAGTTGTTCCACAAGGAACTCACATTTTGTTTGATCTTTAGGCATGTCAATCATGGAGCCAATAGTAGCCATAGCATCAGCTGCTTTGTTCTGCACCCTAGGAATTTGGTCAAATTGTATGAAGGTGAAATATTTCTTGAAGTCATCCACCATGCATTTGTAGGGTAACAGCTTGTCATCTTTTGTTAGAAATTCATCATTAACTTGCTTAATGACCAACAATGAATCACCAAAGACTCTCAAATGAGTTATGTTCCACTACTTTACAATTTGGAGGCATGTGAGGAGGGCTTCATACTCAGCTATGTTGTTGGTACATAAGAATGCCAACCTAAATGATTTTGGGATGTAATCACCTTGAGGGGTAACAAACAGAATTCTTGCTCCTAATTCGTTATGAGTATATGAGCCATCAAAATACAATGTCCAAGTAGGTGCTTCTATTACTGTGAAAAATTCTTCATCTAGAAATTCAGTGACCAAAGGGTAAGCACCACTAGGGGTGCCTTGACCAACTGATTAGCTATGACTTGTCCTTTTATGGCTTTGCGATCCATGTACTCAATGTCAAATTCACTTAGGAGCATGACCCACTTAGCCATGTGACTAGTTAAAGTGGTTCTGGATAACAGATACTTTAGTGGATCAATTTTTGCTATTAATTTGACCAAGTGGCTGAGCATGTAATGTCAGAGATTTTGTGTATTGAAGACCACTGCAAGACAGGCTTTCTCCATGGGTGAATAATTTAACTCATAGCCGACCAATTTCTAGCTAATGTAGTAGATTGCTCTTTCTTTTGAGGACTCATCATGTTGTGCCAATAATTCCCCTAGTGTGGCTGAAGTGGTAGAGATGTAAAGCAAGAGGGGTTTTCCATAAATGTATCAAAAATGAGCAGCAATACAAGACATGCAAGAAACCACCAAAACACCTAACACCTCAAGATAGGGAAAAAATTTAAACTCAACAAAATAGATAGAATGATAATACCTTGTTAATCTTCTCCTTTGGTTGGCCCTTGGATCCTTTACGTGATGTATGTTCCTCTTGATGGAAAAAGATGTATGAATGAGATGCAATATAGATGAAAAATGGATGAAAATGCTATAATGAATGCAAGGGATGCAATTTTTTGGCTAAGTATGGCTCAAATAGAAATTTTGTAAGAGTTTGGTTAGCACAATGATCAACCCCCTAAATGAGAGAAAAGAGGGTATTTATAGAGGAAGTTGAATTCTCTAGAGAATTCAACGATTGAGTTTCATCCAACAAGGTCAAGATGAAGGGCTATTGTGAGTTAAGGACTCACAATCCCTCACATCTTGACATGTGGAATGTGAGATGGCTTAGGGATGGTGATGTGTAAATGAGGTGGAAGGAGGGTACATGAGGTGGAAGAAGGACAAGTACTTTGCGAGTACCTAGGGGAATGAAAAGATTTCCTCAAAAAAAAACTTTTTGTCCCCAAGTGGGAATGAAAGTGACTTTTGAAGAATTTTACAATTCATCAAAAATCTTCATGGGAAAAGGGAAAGTAGTTGGAGAAATAAATGTGAATTAAAAATTCACATACTTGCAAGAATCTCATGGACAAGACAAGGTTCCAAAAAGGGAAGTCTTTGTCCACATGTGACTTGATGTGACAAGTCAAAAGATTGTAGAAGATGCATGGGAAGAAGAGATTCTAGGAGGAATAAATGTGAATTTAAAATTCACATGGAAAAGAGGGTCAATACTAAGAAAGGAAAATGAAAAGGTTGACTAAAAAGGCATGCTAAATTTGGCTAATGACCTTGATTAAGGTTGTGCAAGCACATGATTAAGATAATTAACTAAAGATTAGAAGCAAGTGGCAAATGTAGGAGGATGTGACACATCCTAACTATAAATTAATTAAATTAATTATGATTAGAAAAATGTTAGATGGCTAAGAGGAATTAGAGACCAACGTAGAAAATTTGGAGGATGTGACAATGAGAGAGAAAAAGAGGAATTAAAAATTAACTTAAATTCAAAGAGATCACATGACTAAATTAAATAAAGTAGTATATTTATTTAATTTAGAGAGGAAAGAAGGTAAAATTATTTAATTATTAAATTAAATACTTTAGGAAACTTATGTAGGACATAAAATATTAATTAAATGAATGATTTAATTAATATCGGCAAAGAGGATGAAGTAGATGAGTAAAGGGATGAATAAGAAGATGACTTTGACCATATGGAAGTGGTCAAATTTGGATGTCTACAATATATACAATGCATTGCCAAGTAGGTGTTGCACGAATAATGGTTTTGATACAAGTAGATCCAAAATGAAATGATAGTAAACATGGGACCAAGTCAAGGATCAAACTCTAAAATTTAGAGAAGGATCATCAAGGATGAAATACAAATCTAAATGATAAAAAATACATAATGAAGTAAGCAATAAATATTAAAATCCATCAAAAATGAATGTTTCCTAGATTGTGATATTGAGCTCATAGGCCATATTAGAGTTACTAGGGAGATATTTTGAATCAAAAAATGTTTTATATTTAAAGGACAAGGCTTTCCCATTTACAATACAACTCATTTGAATTAGAAGAATCCCATGCTTGGCAGGGATATAGAACAACCTAGAATTATATTAAAGGTTGTTTGGAAATTCAATTCCTAATGTGGAAATTATTTAAATCCTATGTAGAAGAAAGAAGGAACTCAATTAGAACTTTCATGGAATTCTAATAAAAAATATTATGTAGCATACTTTTTCCAACATGGAGGGAGATTTTGTTAACAATATGAAGCAAAATATATCCAATGTGGTAGTTAAATCATGACACATATATTTCTAGATACTAGCATTATCAAGAATGAAGTGGGGAGATATGGAGAAAGTCTACACATAGATATTAATGAACAACAAAGATAATGTGGAACTACAAAACATGGTGTAGGATGCAACAACCTGCATGACATGCATAATGCATGGAATGTAAAGAGAAGGCATTGCAATGTGGATCAAATGAAACTAATGAAAAAATTATTGAAACATAACATGGAGGTTGACATGCAATTGTGGAATTAGAGTCACATTTATTTCAAAGTTTACCCCAACAAAGAAAAATAAATCCTTAGTTAAAATAAAGACACAATCACCATTAGATCAAAATATAATCAATGACTAAAGAGAAATTTTACATATGAAAAACTTATCAAAACCAAATCTTTAAGGATCATTTATTTATAATCCTACAAACTCTTGAAATTCCTAAATAATATTGATAATATATCAAATATAAGAGTCTAAGGGACTTGAACCTATTTATGCTCAACTATGCTAGTGAGCCCAAAGAAACAAATATTGATATCAATATCTTTATATGTGGAAAAGGTGGGCTTCTTATTCATTGTAGAAGATAATAAATGTGTTCCCATATTTTTATTTCATGCATTCATAGAGTAAAATTTGAGTGATTGATTGTATTTCATGCTTCTCATCACTCAAAGAATGTTAAAGTCTTCTTTTAACATACTTTGATGTATGCTTTTTGTATTTATATTTTCTCCTATTTTCACCACAATAAATATGTCATGTCAAAATGAAGAAGGGGATGAATTTGTAATATTGCATATTGTCTTACAACTCTTGTTACTGTAATTTTTCCTACTTGATGTTTATGTGTGGCTCTAAGTAGAGTAAAATTAAATCTCAACATCAATATTATCATTACTTAATGTTTATAATATATTGAAAATGTTGGGTGGCCATGTAAAAATTAAGAAGTAAATGACCTTTTAATATTTTTGATTGTCTTATAGCAACTATTTAGTGTAAATTTTCTATGCAAGTGATGTTTATGTGTGGCATATAATTTAGAGTCAAATTAATTATAAACATCAACATTTCTATTATTTAATATTTATAAAATAGTATAAATGTTGGAACCTCATAGAAAAATTCACCACCCATGGAGGAAATCCATAGATTCATTTTTTAGCAAGTGTCGTGGATTTGATGATAGTTGTACATGAAGCAATTGAATATGGTGGATATAAGTTTGACTAGTTGAGGAATATTTGATTCACTATTTTTTTCATCTACATGCAATGTGTAAGAGACATTATTACATCCACATGGAGAACTTGGGAGTTATGTTTGAATCCCTTGGTCATAGGGGTCAATGGTCATTATTGGGAGTTACATTATATCTTAGAAGGGGTTGCACTTGGAGAGGGGTGCATGGATCCAATTTGGATTAGTTGGATTAAGGTTTAGATTATGGTTTTGGAAACATTGCAAGTTTTCAAATACTCCTTGATCTATATGTTTGGGGCTTGGAATGAATTTATGTAGGATTATTACATTATAATTTTTTGTACTAAGCATTGATCTCCATTAAAGTACTATCGCTCAAAGATTGTATTGTAACCTTGGTTGAAGATTAATACATTGGGTGTACTTTATAGAATGATATTTTTCATTATAAGGATTTTTATAGGGTATATCTTATGTTTTTTATTAGAGGTAAAAGTGGGTTTTGATGGGGCTTGGAACCCAATACAAAGATAAGCAAGCTACAATTAAAATAAACCATAATACACTAGTAGCCACAACAGCCTCTAAAAGATAAGCATGACTACACACGCTACACTAGATAAACAAGCAAGGGCCAGAAACCCCTTTTACAACCTGGTTTATCCTGGACCAGAAACCCTTAGAGATACAAAGAAACTGCCTACATCTGCCAAGCACTAGCAAACTAGCCACTCATGGAAGACACCAAAGATCCATGAAAGATAACCAGATTAATGGTGTAGAACACAATAAACCCCTAATCAACTCAACCTACTGGGGCATAAAGAGAAACTTATAAAACCATCTAGCCTACAACAAATCATTAGAAGCCAAAGGGACCAAATCAACCATGGACAACTCCATCAACAACAACTCCTTCAAGACACTCTGGTAATAGGAAACCAACTCCATAACCACCTCTAAAGGAATGAGCTCCCCTTTAATGGAGGGGATGCTACAAGTAGCAAGACCACCATAGCTAGAGATCACAAGCACCCTACACCTCCACCCCCATAGGAGAACTTCCCACCTCAATAAGAACAACTGAGGGAGGTCCACCTCCATAGGACCTGAGGAGAAAGCTAACATAGTAGTTGAGCACACACCCGTAGCATCCTTCAGTAAACAGTACACTATAAACCAACTATGGACAAGGAGAAAAGGATAAAAAAGACACCATAGGTCCACCATCACAACATTCTCATAAAAACTCATCTCTAGTTTCCATAGAAAAAAATCCCGCAACAAGCCAACCACTCACCCACTTTAGAGCCTTTAGAAAAGGCCAAAACATCTAAGCCAACAAAATACAAACAAGAAGCAACTCATCCCAAGAGAATACCACAAACCCCAACATCAACCACCTAGGAAGCAAGAGGAGATACCACATCCTCATCAAAGAGGGTCCAAAGATACTCAGCCAGAGAAAACAAGGTCACAACAAAAAGTCAGCCAGAGAGAACAAGGCCATAGAGAACACAACAAAAAAAGGAACCATAGGCCAAAAGACCACCAAAGGGGGAGTCCCAGTCTCAGAAAGAACAAGAACACCCAACCCCCAAGAGGAACAGGGGGTCCCAAAGAGGATGGAAATCAGGAGAAGGGCCAACAAGAAAGAACACCAAGCAACCCCAATAGGCCAGTCAGAGCCAAAGATGAGCCAAAACTCCCAACAACCCACTAGAGGGAAACACCAACATTCATCATAAAGGGTACAGGAAGAACCCAAAACACTCCAAGAACAAAAACCCCTAATACTCATCCATCAAATAAACTGCAGGCAGAGAAAAAGGACATCCAAGAAGCCATAAACATAATAGGCTAGCATGAAAGAACACCAAGCCTTCCTATTACACTGAATAGGGACAAAAAGAGGCCCATTCTACAACCGTACTTCCTCAAAGAAACCCATGCTCTCCCATAGCAAAGAAGCAAGCCAGAAACACGATAGGAAGGTCACTCACACAACACCGTCAAGCTCAAGGGTATTGGCAAGCTAGATATTCTCATAAAAAACTAAGCGCACCCTCTATGAGGTATGGAGCCATAAAAAAGATGGGAACACTTGATGCCACACACCATCTGGTTCAACATTAGCATCATCAACAACATCCAAAGTAGGAAAAACGGTTGTCCTCCATTCCTAAGACCACCACTCACACACAAAAACATCTACCATGTTGAAGAGGATTCCTTTGCATCTGCAAAGGCCCAATAGAGAAGAAAGAACTAAATGTAGAGGGCATTTGGCCAATTCCCAACACTGCCAGCCACCCAAATCCCCATCAACATTGTCGTCATCCTCACCCGCTCCATCCTCCTTTGCAAAGTTTGAACCAGCTCTCCCGTTGGGATTCCTGCTCATTGCTCTGGTTGCTCCAACCATTCACATGTTTTTTATGTGTTTCAGGGTATATCTTATGTTTCTTGTTGCTACACTACTAATTTTTCCTTAGATCTATAACATTATACTTAAATTGTTGATCTTTATGGTTAATGTAGACCTTGAGATATTTTCCTATCATTCAAGCACATAACCAATACCAATATTTTATTTATTTTCCTATATCTCATTCAATGCAAGAATAGCATTCTCATTTCATCCAAATCCTTAACCTTTGTAGCCCAATTTTATGTAAAATTGTACACAACATTATATTATATTTTGTGTGACATGGAGGAAGAAAGGTTCAACAATATAAGTATCAATCTCTAAATCATTGTTAAACATATTGAAATAACTTGGCTTAAGAGGTGGTATCAAAACATATATCAAGAATAATCCACATAAAGTGAATGAAGATTATTGTATCAACCCAATCCAGTACTCCCAAAATTATCATTTTTTTTTTGTTATTATTTTATTTTAAGTTATTAAGTGTTCATTCTCTTGAATACTTAGGGAATCATCTATCCATCAAAATGGGATAGGAATCCACCCATCAAAATAGGATGGGCATCCATCCATGAAATATATGATAGGTATCCATCCATCAGAATAGGATGGGAATCCATCATCTATCCATCAAAATAGGATAAGAGTCTATCCATTAAAACAAGATGGGAATCCAACATCTATCCATCAAAATAAGATAGACATCCATCCATCCAAATGGGATAGGCATCCATCCATCAAAACATGATGGGTAAAATAATTTGTCCAAAGACTTTAGGCTCATCTATGTCGCTCTCTAGACTACTACCTAATGAAAGTGCACTTAGGTCTATCTTTAGGAGTACATAATAATAATAATAAAATACTTGAAACCCACCTGAAAATTTTGGCCTAAGGCTCTCAAGGAATCAAGCAATCCTTCTTGGATCCTTCCAAGCACATAAGGAATATATATTTTATCTTGATATTAATATTTGAGATTATACCATTTTCACATGGAAGAATAAGCTTTCTTTATTGCATTAAACATATTATTAATTGAGTTAAAATAATCCTTCTTAGACACTCCCCTGAGCCCCATCCTCGAATGTTTGTGTACTTAGAACATTCTTCGTTCCCTAGACTTCCTACATACCTTGCTTCCAAATGAGATCAAGGCATAAAATATGTAGTTCTATTCTCTATACTAATCTTGATGTGAATTATTTGTTTGGGTATGCAACCCTTTCTAGGTTCCCCTTTCTTCAAACAATTCCTCTATGACTGCTACCCATGAAGGGAAGCAAATAATTTCAAAGTTAAATGGTATCCATTACCATTACTTGTTCTCTATATCTAACTAATTCCTAATCCTTAACAAATAAAATAACCCTTGAAAACCATTTTTTGAAAGTTTCATTCTCATGATTGAATATAAATTGAATTATAAAAGCATAATCAAAATATATGAAAATATATTGAGTCCTACATGGGGGTTTTTTATGTTTGAACTAGTGTATTTTGGTTCATTTGATTAATATTTTTAGATTCTCAATACAAGAGAGATTACCCATCCCTTGGATTTTAATATCATCAAAATGTCCCTTATTTATCCCTAGATATTTAAAGGGATAGTACCATAGATGTTGTTATTGCAGTTGTATTAGGCAATAGATGTAGTAGACTCATTTTTCTTAGAAATTTATGTAATTGTATTTTAAACCAATATCTAATACTTATTTATGGAAAATATATCCAAATTTTGAGCCAATCGAGATGACCATTTAAGATTTATGACTGGCACATTGCTACCCCCTTTCTTAAAAACAACAAGTTGCTCATAAAGAGAAAGAGTGTAAGAGTGCACAACACTTATATAATTCACTCAAGTCTCATAAAAAATAAGTTCAAGGGAAAGTATATAGTCCTAAAACCTTACTAAACATCAACCTTATGGTTTCTTAAAACTTAAAAGCATTCAAAATATAAAAAGATAAATTTAGCATACTTTGGAAAGTCCATGCAAGTTAGGAAGGTTGTGCCAAATATTAAGCCAATACATTTACACCCATAGAGTTAGGTAAATATGATATACATCATCCAAATTTAATAATTGCAAGTAATGGAACCAAACAATTAAATATCTTAAAAACCCTTTTTAAATTTTGACTAAAATCACTATTCACACATTGCAATAGCTTCCTATAATACAACTAAGAGAATCATAGTTAAGAGCACAACTCTATCCACATAAAATCTAGGTAAATTTCTTTAATTCCAATTAATTAAAGTATATATTACATCCCAAAATCAACATACAACTTACATTTCTAAAATTTATGAAAATAAGGTAAAATGAAGGCCTAAGTTCATGTAAATGACCTATACTACTTGAATAAAAACAACACAAAGCACATCATATCATTGATTGAATAACACTCATTTATAGATGAGAATTAATCCTCATATCCTAATACATGGATAGATTAAGAGTATCAACTATATTAAATCTACATATAATCACAATAAGTAGGCTTGGATGACAAGGATCACCAAGTGCTACTTCTCATTATGCTACAAAAATAAGAAACCGTATCAACCAAGAATCCATAAGAGTTTTATTTAAACTCCATGATGCATCTCTAAGGATCCATATTAATCGCTAACCATCATATCAAGACCAAGGAATTATCAAAACCATCCAAGATCCGAGAGGAGCAAGTTAGCTACCACCGAATCACAATACTGTCATCAAGCACATGTGGGAGCACCATGCTACTCTAGGCATCCCCCTAGCATGCAGAAGAGTCATGGATCCACATGTCAAACATGATACACCAAAAGCCTACACAAATTAATTCTAAGGTTCTAGGATACACCTCTAGGCTTACACAAGGCTCACATATAAATTCTAACTTAGCTTGAATGCTTAATCCATTATTGGCTACACATAAGCATTACTCAAAATCCTATAATGTGTAAGATTTATACAAGAAGGGTCGCAATTATTTCACAATCTCACAAAGGTGTAAGAAGTGTTTAAACAACTTTCTAGTTTCAATAAAAAACTAGCACATGATCACATATATATTATCAAAAGTCATGGTTTACAAAACATCAAACTCCTCTTATAAGGATATCACCTTACAACACAAAGATTCCCAAAAATACTCATAAATCAATACATAAACTCATCAAACTTTAAATACACAAAATCATAAAATTTTCAATACCTATATACAAAAAAGCTAACAATTGTAAAGATTACCAAATTCAAGGTATAAAGAAAATCACCAATAAGCTCCCCAATTTAAAATAAGACCTATTTTATTGTTTCAACACTTCAATCCACTTTCAAATAAGAAATCATTAGAGTTTTTGAAGAAGAAATAAATCAAGAAAATGATGGCCAAATATTTAATTATATAAAAAAAGGTTTTCAACCCTTCTCTTTTGATTATAAAAAAACTAACTAAACTCATTCAAATCAGCAATAATCAATAGAGTTGCAGGTTATGGTAGACAAATCTAACCAAAAAAAGAAGTATGCATACATATGGCTACAACATAAATGTTTCAAAACAAAATAATAAACTAACTCAATATCCATTAAAATGAGGTTTCACAAACTCTATGAAGAAATTACCCATAAATAATTACTTAATAAGATTCATACTTCATTAATGGGGTTTACACATACATTTCTATTTCAAAATGTTATGAAGAAAATAAAAAACTAAAATAAGTGGAGAATAATACCTTTCCTTTTATTTTAATGGAATATTGAAAATAAAGCCCAACACAACCAATAAGGGATAGAGTTCAACAACACTTAGGAAGATCATTTGTAGCCAAAAAAATGTCACATATATGCAATCATAAAGGTCCCAAGAAGAGTAAGAAGGAAAGGGTCAATAATATATAATTAGAAACCCTAAAAATTTCTCATTTTGGTACCTTCAACATGCCCAAAAACTTAAAAAAAATGCCCCTTCTCTAATGACAACCAACACTGTTTTTTTTTTTTTTTTTTTCAACCTTTTCTTTCTTTCTTTCTTTTTTTCCCTAAACCCCACATTTCTTTTTTTTTTATTTTTATAAAACCAAAATATAAAAATAAGATTTAAAAAACATTATATAAGTTCTTTTAGAAAATAATTAAAATAACACTAACAAAATTCATTTTAAAAAGTCCAAAAGACAAACTTTTATTTTATTTTTAAAAGTTAAAATTACTATTACAAAATAGAAATTTAAATAAATAAATAAATAAAATCTCAAAAGATTTTTACTAAATCTACAAAAAAAACTTAATTAGTTTTTTCCTTGTTTTAAATTTAGTTGCTTCCTTTGTCTTAAATTTTTTCATTCTTATAATTATTTTTTTTAATGCACATATATTATATATCTACACAAATTTATTTTATTCATTTTCTTTTACTTAAATTGTAAATTTTGACATCATAGGATTATTTTATATTAGTCTCACTTCTTCATACTTCAACTTATTTCAATTTTTTGTTTGTTTGTTTATTTACCCCCCTCACTCATCTCTCCCTTTCCTTTTTAATGCTTTATCTCCACTCCAATTCCACACTTTCCTCTCCCTAATGATGAATCACTAAGTGTGATCTAAAACATCAAATTGAAAATCATGCATAGTTTAGTATGAAAGTTTTCTCTAGTTAACTTCATGGATTGTGGAAAGCTCATACCAACTAAAATCATATTATTTAATAACTTCTATATATAAAATACATTATTTTACACACATTTTTCATCACTAGTATATATGCATAATGGTCCAATTTCTAAAGCTTGTAATTATTCACCATCTTATTTTTTCCCTTCAAATTATTTATGTAAAAAAATCCACAAATATAGAAGATAAATAACCTAGTATAGTATTAAAATGAAATTTCCAACTAGTTTTATATTCAAAATTACTTTGTAAGATTAAAGAGCGTTTAATTATTTCTATTTTGTGGCTTTTAATTTTAGCAATTCTTGTTTGTTTTGCATGAAATTTTATTTTAAGATTGTTTATGATTATTAAAAGGTTGAAGTTCAATTCATTCAACACATTGGTGAATCAAGGTTCAAAGTTTTTCGAGGTGCAATAATAAGAGATGAGGTTAAAATCATGCCCTATACAATTTTAGTGGAATGAATACCATCAACTCTCGACTCTTAACTTTAATTGAAGAAATATTAATTGAGATTCATGCTATCATATAAAATAAAAATATAATCTTAATTGAAGATAAAACCTTCCATTAAAAGGGTTGGGGGGCCTAGCTTAATTGGCTAAAGCAACATGTTGTAGGCAAGAGGTCACGAGGACTAGTTGCTCCCCTATCCTCGTGGTATCGAAAGGCATGTTGCGCCAGCATCATCAGTCATACAAGTTTTTTTTACCAAATACACTACAACTTATAGGAGGGGCTATTGCCGTCTTAAAAAAACTTCCATTAAAAATAATTCCCATTATAATCTCCACACCTATAAGAATTTTACTATGTAGGTATACACGTACATATC
Source organism: Sequoia sempervirens (assembly GCA_007258455.2). NCBI lineage: Eukaryota > Viridiplantae > Streptophyta > Pinopsida > Cupressales > Cupressaceae > Sequoia > Sequoia sempervirens. The sequence goes on from VDFB02271358.1 coordinate 677,758,275, forward strand.
CCACCACCATGGATTTTATATATTATTTTGATGGGTCAATTTAAAACCCCACCACAATGGCTCGCACTTTCCTAAAATCAAATAAAACACATAGAAATAATTAGGTTCTTGTCTCCTATTTTTTAGGATGAGAAGGGTGGTTAATTATAAGTGTGAATGATAACGAGTTGCATTGAAGTAAACATGCCACCTCATTCAATCTTATCCACTAGCTTCTGAAATACTAATATAATATTGTATTTAACTCAGTCTTTTCCATTTGACCGTCCGCTCATGATTGAGTTTATGGGATGAATCCCACGTGTCTCAATAAATAATTCATTCTTCAATAAAATATATATTAGCTAGTTTGCCGACTTTTGCATTGTATATAAACTTATCCAAAAGGATGATTTTTCGTGTCATCGTGACTTTTAATAGTTACTGGCGGTGGTGTGTTCGAGGGTTTGTCGGATAAGAAAAGGTAGTGAAAAAGAAACTTTATACTTCACCTCCTGGTTAAATAATTGATTTATGGAGAATAAAGATAGTTTTCAAGTATTAAAATAAGTGTTTTTTTATTATTTAAGTTTAGTAGGAATTAGGTCTCTTGAGGTTATCACTTGATATAGTGAAAAAATAGATTCGGAATATGTCTCAGGGGAATTTGATAGTATGAAAGTCTTTCAATATTTGAATCTAAGTCAAATAAATATGATTATTTGTATATCCATTAACAAGAAATCCAATAAAAAATAATTTATTATTGGTTTAATGTTGAGTTTTTATTTTTTATAACAAAATGTGATGACTTTTATGTCTGTGATAAAAAAAAAAAAAATCATTTCAAGATGGGTTTAGATAAGGAAAAAATGAACAATAATTTATATAATATTCTTATTATGATTGTAAGGAATTTAATTACATGCTACATAAATATAAGACTAATTATATAAATGTAATCAATTAACAAATAATTATTCTAGATATAAGAGTTTGAATAAATAACTTAATTAAAATAAATGTGGTAGTTAAATAGGAGGATATATATGCTTAGTTCTAGAATTATTAATAAATAAATGGTATTGATGTTGTCCTAGAATTATTCCTCACTGTTAGGAAATTAATTGTCTCAACCTAAATGAATATCTTAGTTTAAATTAGCATAAAAATTATGTAACTCCCACACAATTGACCCTAACTATTGTGAACTTGATCATGTGTGAGAAAGTAATATAAGATGTGTGGGAATGATATTTTAGAAAACACTCCCCTAGAAATTGTTCATCTTCTCTTGTTGAATATCTAAGAAGTCAAGGTAGTGTCTAGAATCATTAGTGAAGAGTTTGCTAACTCAAAAGATGAAGAGGTTCTCGAATACGTAATATAATTACAATACATGTGGTAGTTATATAGGAGGATAAGTATGCTTAGTTATAGAATTATTAATAAATAAATGGTATTGATGTTGTTCCAGAATGATTCCTTGCTATTAGAAAATTAATTGCCTCAACCTAATTGAATCTTAGTTTAAACTAGCATAAAAATTATGTGGATTGCTATCACTACTACACAATAGATCCCAACTACTGTGAACTTGATCATGTGTGTGAAATTAATATAGGATGTGTGGGAATGATATGGTAGAATAAACTCCCAGGTAGAATATGTTTATCTTCTCTTGTAAAATATTTAAGAATTCAGGGTGGTGTCCAGAAACATTAGTGAAGAGCTTGCCAACTCAAAAGATGAATAGGTTCTCCTAGGTCAAACCCTTTGTTTGAACAAATTAATGGTGATGAGAAAGAATGGATCTACAATATTCACAAACATGCAAATAGCCTATATGATGATGCATATTTGATTATTTCCTTTTAGAATTGATGTGTTGTCTAACCACCCACCTTATGAAACTTAACAAAACCTCAATCCTTATGCATTGGGTTGGATCAAACATGGTGCTAATTTATCCATTAATAAGCAATGTAGATTAAAATATTTTGGTAATTGTAAGTTTGCTAATGAATTGGTTTTGGATATTGGTCAAGATGAATGTGGATTTAGTTTTAGCAAGGTTCCCCTATGTGTATGATTGGAAAGTAGTGTACTATTGAAGTGACAAAAATTACAACTTATGAAATTGTGGAAAATTATTCATGTTGAATGCTTACATGGAAGGGAGTAGCCTAAGCTCTTCAATCTTCAAACAATGAGAATGTTAAGTAGAAGCACCCACATCTTTCCTCTAGTGTGGTAGAAAAGGAATGTCGATATGGTTCTTTCAACAAGTTCAATTTTTTTTAATCTTCATACACCTTAAGGTATTTGGATATATAGGTCTTTTATGTCTCGATTGGAATGGTGAAAAGTGAAAATTAATAATGAAAACTGAAAAATCCTTTTGCACTGGAGAGGTACAATTAATTAAATTTATTAGAGAAGTGGAACACATCTCATAAGAAAAATGAAGTAGGGTGAAAATATCAAAAGTTGGAAATTTGGAAAAAAATGAATGTTTTCCAATACTTTTGTTAGAAATTTCTAATTTTAATTTAGGTGGGAATTTTGTAATCATTGGGATAGTTTCATAAAATTCAATGCAAGTTCATAATTAGCAGGGCAATTTTATCACTACACAAAGTGGTAGTTTCATCAATTGTGACTTGAAACAACTAATAATTCCCAAGACCACTTCAAAATCCTCTTATTTTTTAATTTTTTTTGGAGGCTTTTGAGATTCTTGGTGGACTACAACTATTTATTAAGCATGTGTAAATACCCTTAAAGGCATAAGGAAAGGATTTGAGTTTAATTATTTTGAATTATAGTATATTTTATAGGTTCACTTAACTATCATAGATAAAGTGTAGTATTGTAAGTGTGTAATAGATAGTTGTTGTAGTGATTATATTGGTTGAAATAAGTTGGTTTTAATCTACTTGTGTGCCCAAAATACCTAATATTTTATTTCGCTTTGAAGACAATGGATAAGTGAGTGTGTTTGCCTCATTTTGGTTGGATTTTTCTTCCACAATTTAGGCCATTTAGGGTGGATAATTTTTTATATTATTTTATGGATTATTGATCTCAATTCCTTTTAAGTTTATTTTTTAGATAATTAGAAAGTGAAATTATTAGTTCAAGTCATAAAGATCTATATATAATGACTATTAGTAAGCATAAAATTCTCTAGTTTACAAATCATATTGACATAATATGGCTCAAGTTGAGGGTATTAATGAAAGTGAAAATAAATAAATATTGCCTCCAAATCAAAATATTATGTTATTCTACAATCACTCTACCATGTATCAACTTGTTGAATCCATCAAGTGGAAATTGATGGTGAGGATCCTTCTAAAAATATTCATAATTGGTATATTAGTTTTATTATAAAATCTTAGGATGTACATCTAACATGCATGACATTCATGTCATTTACAATTTTCTTAACATTATGAAAATTAAGGAAAGATATACATGCAAGTGAGCATAACTAGTACACCATATGATGGTATGATGTTTGAATCTATGGCTCCAATGAGAATTACAACACTAACAAGGGTGCCTAAAGAAAATAAAATTGATACAAATATTACAAAAATATATATTTAGCTATTCATTCTCATGACAATGATCAATGTTCTTACAAAGAAACACTTATTGAAAACCTCAAATGAAAACACAAGTGAAAAAATCTAGGTTGGTTTCTCCAAATATTATATCAATATGGCCACATTTAATATCATTTTTGTTCATAAAAAAGATATTGTGATCATATCTATAGCATTATCAAGGATTGTTGAATGAGTAATTAATTTACATGACATTTTTTATCTTACTTAGGTAGATCCATTACCACCTAAATACACATAGATTGTTGGTTAGCCTCTTTTACATCAATGTTATTTGCTTTATCTTGATAACTTATGTATTAAATTTGCATATGCTGAGTTTTTATTATTTTTATTTACTTCACTTGATCTTGCCACTTGGGGCAAGATATCATTTCTTTTTTTATGGTGTATGCGTTCACACTTGCTCACAGTGGGGGTAAAATTTATGACATCTTTCACACATGTTCTAACACATACCTTGGTCAAACACATACCTTAGCATGCATTACATACTTAGTTTTTCTTTTATTGAATATACTTCTTTTTTTATAAAAGGCTAGAGCCTATAGTTATATATTTATTATTGAAACTAAAGGATTACATATAGGCCAAAATTATAGTACTGGCATTAGGATTTCAAAAACATAAAACCAAAAACTCCATCAACCGTATCTAACATTCACAGGCTTGTATCAAAATAAGCCCCATTAATTGATATTCTTTGTAGTATTTAGGCTTTGTACAAAGACATATAAACCAAAAAAAACCCTAGAACATGTAAACCCAAAAAAACTAGGTAATACATTACTTTCTATATGAGATAAAAGGAGAATTTGAACATCATTCCTCCATTGAACCTGTATTAGCTAAAGTATCCACCCTTCCAATATTAATATTGAGGCCATTTACTCCTTTCCCTTCTCCAACCTCCATTGGACTAGTGTTCGTTGAAGCATCCTCCCTACATATGTTGAGATCAAAAGCATTTTGACCATGTCCTTCGCCCAATTTTGCACCAATTGGAGAATCTAGAATGTCCCTAGCTAATGCCATTGCTCTAGGACCATGTCAAATGTGGTGAGAGAAGAGAAAAGAAACTGTGAAGTATTTCTCCTTACATTTTTCTACCATAAGAGGACCGAGCTCTTGAGCATGGGTGTTGAGAACCCTATACAGTGTCCAAGGGTCATCATTGTGGAGCCCTTTTTTAATGGCTCCATACACCTCTTTGTATGCTAATTTTTTCTTGAGATAATACTTTGGAAAAAGACCTCCAATGTAAGCCTTTCCTTTCTCCAATTTATAAGCTTAAGTAGCCTGAAGGAGCTCATCGTCATTGAGGTAATTCAAAGAAACTGACTCTTGAACCACAATTGAAAGGAAATCAAAAGATTGCACTAGGTCCATTACATTCAACAGGAAGATGAAGATAATTTGTGTGGGGAATAACAACCTGGGGGAATCTGGGCATAAAATTTCATGGCCTAGAACAATTTTAATACTATCCAAAAGACTTGAACAAGACATTCTAAAAAAAATTTGCATTTGAAACTTCGTTACCTCTTCTAAAAAAGGAAGTTCACCCTCTCTAATTTGCACTTCAATCCTGAAGTTTTTATGCAAATATTCCATCCTATATCGACACACAGTGCACCAAAGACCTTTGGAACTTAAACACCTTTGACATATTATTTTACATATCATACTTATCTTTTACTCACAATTTCTAAATCCCATTTTCATTATTATTTCCTTCTTGATATGTGAGCACTCCTTTGTAGTAAACATAATTTAAGGGGTATATTATTACCAGAATTCTATTTATAGTTTAAATATGTAGTTTTACAAGTTGGTATTTTTCCTTTGATGACACAACAAGTCTAGTGGATGCTTGTTGCATATCAAGAAAGCTTAGATTTCTAGATTCTATTTTATTACACTTATTTCTTCCATTTCTGATTTTTTATATTTTCTCACTTAGATTTGCAAGCATACCAAAGTGGAGGTGAAATATAGAGGATAAAAGTGCATATTTTACTATTTCACCTCTATGTTCTAGGGCACTTTGTGTGGATGTCATTAATACATTGTTCTAGCAAACATGTTTATGTTCCTATGGGTGTCCCTTCTAGAAATAGCTAGCTTAAGTTGCTTTGATTCCCAAAAGGTCTTGAGTTTTATATCTAGGGTTATATTTAAATGATATCATCCTAGTCTATTTTAATTATTACATAGAATCAACTATTACATAAATCAAATCATCTATGGATCACACATATCACATAATAAATTGGCATTATTCTCAACCTGCATCATTTGTAGTTTACTACATTACATCAAGGAAGTTGACTTATCTTCCCTCTATATATAGAAGGATCCCTAAGGTGTTATTACTTGACCACACTTTTCTTAGAAACATATATGTGTATTTAGGTGAACATTATCTAAAGCTATTGAAGGACAAATTATGTATCAAAAAACATCATGGCAATAGGATATAATTACATAAATAGACTAGATGTTCATGCTACTATTTTACATTTTATTCTATGTTATTGGTTGTAGTATTTTCATTCCTCATTAAGCTTTGCTTTGGGTTGAGATTGACTATAATTCATATGTGTTTTAATAGATTTCATTTTTGCAATTTATATGTGTGTTTGTGTGTACAAATTTTAGTATTACAATAATATGACACTCTAATATATTAATGAAATTACTAATTACATAATGACATTTGCTATAATTTTTTTGCTAAGGGTAGTTAGGTACATCACTGAACCTAAGTAGCTTGATCATGGCACCCTTCCAAGGATAGGAATTTAAGCATTTCAAAGTAAAGTGCACATGGATTTAGTTATATTATCATGATACCTACTAATATAAATCCATTAAATAGTAACATATCTTAACATGAGCAACGACAACCTATCATGTCATAAAGCTAGCTAGGGAGAAGGGGATCTCAAAGTTATGGGTCGAAGGGGACTCCCTAAATATAATTAACTACCTTAAGAATTGTTCTCCTCCTTCATGGACTATTGAAAACTTTATTTTGGATGCTCAAACTATGTTGCATGATTTTAATGAGGCGTATATATCCCATGCCTTTCGTGAGGTGAATGGGGTGGCTAACTAGATGGCGAATCATGGGGTGACGTTAGCTAGATACTAGGAGGCTAATGATAACTTTCCCATCGATTTAATTAATTTTCTTAATAATGACAAATCCTAGCTCGTTGGAGGAATCCATCTCCTCATCTAAAGGCTTGCGTGGTAATCATGTCCATCTCTGGTTGATTAGACACCTCATACTTGTGAAGATCTTTGGAATCTGTGGGCATCCAAATCATAAATGTAGGAGGCTCTTCACCATTATTGTCCTTAGTATTGCACTTGGCAAGCACACATGCTTTATGGGTGCTTTTCTTCCTCTTGCCTTGGTATTTATTTGCAATTGTTTGTTGTTTCTTTTTGCGTCTGTGAAGTGTTCCATGATGGGTGGGGAGAGGTGCAGAACAAAGCTGATTTCCTATGATGAATTCAAGGCCAATGTCGATGTGTGGGAAATCTTGTAGAAGGGAGGGGTTACCCCTTTTATGGAGAGACTACATGACTTTAAAAAAAAATGTTTCCAAAGAGTTTGTTGACGCTTGGCATGACCGGGTTTTTAGCATGTTTGGTAGGGATACCACTATTAGTGTGGAATTATTTGCAGAGGTAACTGGGATGTCGACCGAAGGTAGAAAGTTCTATAGAGACAAAAATATTTCGAGGGCTACTAGATTGAATTTTCTCTAGGATAGAGAGAGAGCCAAAATGGTGAGGCTTGATTGTGGTGGATATGATAGGTCCAAGATTAAACCTATCTGGCAGGAGGTTTCCATGGCACTGATGTGTTATTTTACCTTGGAAGCCAGGTGTTCAGTCTTGTATGGTCATCACTTTGTGATGCTCAATCATTTTTGTCACGGTAAGCTCATTTCTTCCCTTTCTATCTATTACTTTCATTGGAAGAGGGGATTGTGAATTACAGAAAGAATCTGAGAAACCCTTTCTTACATGAGGGTTTAATGTTGCTTATCATGGATCACATTAAGGCTAACAGTGTTATTGAAGCCCCTTGTCCTCTTGATTCTGTCAAGTCGAAAAAGAAGAAGGGGAGTGGGAAATGCCAGGTTGAGGAGGTGGCTGAGAGTGAGGAGATAGAAATTGAGGAGTTTGAGGTGCGATCGAATGGGTACCACATTGTCTTAAACTACAATCCCTCTTCTGGTGGGAAGAAACCTTCTGCTAAAAAGGAAAAACCCTCCAAACCGCATGTAAATCATAAATTCAGGAGGTTTGTGGTGAAGTAGCTGAGGATGGAAATGGAAGTGGAAAGAAGGCTAAGATATAGGGGCCAGTGTGCTCTAAGGATGTTGTGGATAAGCTTATGAAGGTCTTAGGGGTTAACCAGGTCGGTGAGGTGGAAAATTTTGGGAATGTAGACCTGGGATATGGTGATGTTGGAGGGACCCCTACTGCTGGAAATTTGAATAGTGTGGCAAATGTGGATGAGTCTATTCATGTGTCAGCTTCTAAAGACAACTTGGGTAAGTCCAAAGTTAATTTTCCCGATGGTTTTCAAGATGATGAACCTCCCGTGAGCTCCCATCAAGGGAGATTTTTATTCTAGGGTGCCATGGACTACTAGGAAACCTCGAGTCTGGTTAAGGAAGGGGCTGATATTTCTTTCAATTTGTTTATGTGGCTAGTTCAATAGGTTCAAGACCTCCATTTAACAAACATGACACAATTTTCCATTGTATTATCTCTATGCTCAAAAGTCTTAAGGAGAAGGATTTCATTTTTGGATTGGCTAAATCTCTAAATTCCAGTGTGGGCCTTTTGGTGGAAGACATGGCCAATTTGAAGAGAGACTATGGCTTGAGGTTGTCTATGTTGGAAAAGAACTATCAGTTGATGCATAAAGACCTAGACTTGATCATCAATCTAAGCAAGGAGAAATTAGAATCCTTAATTGAAGGGCTTGTGTTCCTGAATGAGAAGGTGAATGAATGGACTAGTAGATCTCTGTTCAGTGAGATGACGAACAAAGAGATGGGGGAGAATGTTGGTAAGGAGCCGCAGACCATAGACTTGGGCATAGGGCTGAGTGTACGCACTCAAAGCAAAACCAAGAAGTGCAAAACGATGCCAAGGCAGGATGCAGAGGAGGTCATGGAAGTGCATGACAGTGTTATTTCTAAGGACTTGGAAGCAACTATAATGCTTAAGGAACTTCTCTAATAGTCACTTGTTCTATTCTTTTTTGTTTGCTTTTGTTGTTGTGGCTTTTTATTTTAAGTTGATGGGTTTTTGATGGTTCTGTAATCAACTTGTCTTTTGGTGTTTTGGGTGGGTAGCCTATTGCTCTATCTTTGTTTCCCTTGCTCTTTTTTGTATAGGGTTTTAGGACCCCTTCAAAACATGTTTATCGTTAATCAAAAACATATATCTTAACATCAAGTGCAATTTGAATCTTGTCACTCACTATTGAAAACATCCCATTACCATTACACCACAACCCTATGAAATTTTTTCTTATTAAAGGGTAAAACAAGTTTTGAAGGGACTTGAAACCCTATAACAAAAATTTTCTAAAAGAAAAACTACAGTCAAACAACCAAATAACAACCAGCAAACAAAGAAAAAGCAACTCAAAAGAAAGAAACAACTAGAAGCACTACTTCATCTTCTTCAAGGTATCTGTTGCTTCCAACTCTTGCTTGTAAAATTTATTATACAAATTTGTAAGGCCCAACAACTCATTCTTCTCTTCTTCTAACATTTTATTCTTGTTGCCTTTAGTCTAAGAGCTTGGACCATTTTGATCACTCAACATCATCTGCTTACCCTTATCCTTGTTACCCTAATCCTCGTTCCTTTTCTCGGTAAAGGCCAACTCAATAACATTCTCTTCTTTCAACTCCTTTAGCTTCTCAGTTAAAATATGAATACCCTTTACACTGTTTTGGATAGTGCAATGGCTAATTTTTACCACTTTTTCCAAATTCTAATTAATATCCTAGATCTTATCCTCTAGGCCTATAATCCTTTTCTCATAATCATTTTTCCCTTCTCATTTTCCTTTCCCTTTCCTCATTTAAACCTCTCTTGCCTTCCATTTTTTCCTACAAAGCTCTAATCTTGACATTGATTTTATTGATTTTCAAGAAGAACCATTTAGTCAATTTAAATTGATGTGTAACCCCTTCTCTAACCAAAACTAGAACATCATAAATTTCTTCCCTATTTACATGAAGATAAATGAAATCTTTAAAAATATCAATGATAGTATCAATTCCTTGATCTTCCATACCATTACCCACATTTGTTGTATATTATTTTGTAACTAATATGTAATTTACATTTAACAATGCAACCAATATATAATATTAAGATATAACTAATTGTCTTTTATTAATTAAAATAATTATAAATATGAAATGTTAATTAATTACATAATTAATATATTTTGATATTACATTACAATATTAAATAAAATTGTATACAATTAATATTTTTACATCATAATTTATACACAATCTACCCACAAATAAAAATTATAACTATTAACAAATATCATAATAATACCTTATGATCAACTTATGACCCATTCATATAAGACTCCCAAACATGTGAGCTTTAAACTTAATAGACCCACTCTCCAATCACACCTCTATGTATGTTAATGCCACCTTATAGATAGGGTAGAGTAGGAATGACAAAGTAGTCACGTTCCCACTAAGGGGTCATTATAGCCATAACATTAGTGGCATGTGGATATCAAGCCTTCTAGAACTTTGTTTGTAGGCACATGGCCCAATATTCACCTTCCATGTAATAGCCTCAACTACAATAAGAGCACTTCACTTTAAGATCTACATATAACATTATTATTTTCAATTTTAAAACATAATTATTAGTTGTTATTGACTACCATGGCATGTCTTTCACAATCATAAATATTTTACTCTTCTAATACAATTACAAGTTTTTTTAAATTTATTATTATAACTATACAAATATAATTTTTTTTTCTTTTATATCATATATTAAAGATTTAGAACTTTTAATTAATGATTACAAATAATTATAATATATAGTAGTATTAATAATTATAATTAACTATCCCACCTTAATTTTATTTTTTCACATATAATGTTAACCATCAAATTATTAATGAGTCTTTTATTTTCTTACATACATAAATGGTGAATTTGTCATCATTTGTTAAAAATTTTCTGGCGAGGTAATTTTTATGTCATTGGATCCAAAATTATAGGTTAATGTTTATTCTCCATACAAAATAAACCTATGAACATCAAATACACATGTAAAACCACCTTGTTGCTTAAAAAATATTTAGAATATTGACCTATACTTTTGTACCACATGCATCAACCAACTCTATTAGATTAACCTATGTTTTATTAATACATACATCAACCAATTCTATGATATGAACATCATACTACTAAATACAATAACTCACATTTATTTAAAATAATATTTGATTTTTTATTTTATTTTTGTAAACTGTACAATAAAAATACATCAATAATAGACATGCATATATTTAAAACCCATAGATGCCTTCCAATTTCACTAAATTTGAAGAAATATTTAAAAATTTATAGTTTCTTTAAAAAACTATAAGAAATCCAAATTTGTTGGAATTGAGTGGAACCTAAGTCAAAGTACTCATTGCGTAGAGACGGGTCAAACGTAATAGACGACTTCAATCTTATCCGTAGTGTCAAATCTTAGTTTCAAATATTTATTTTTTTAAATGTAGCGTGAAGCCTAAAAACTATCTCTACTTTTTTCATGAATGGCAAGTGGCCCACTTAAATTAACCACAAACGTACCCTAATCATTGCTAAAGCTAATTATTAGTTTTGTTGTTTCTAGTATTAGATAGTGGTTATTTGATCTAAGTTTTGATTTTCGAATAATTAAAAAGTGTGATATATTATTACATTAATAACATAAATATTATGTTTGAAAGTATGTAAATTGTTATTTAAATATATATATATATATATATATATATATATATATATATAGGAGGTGGATATGGGTTATTTAATTTTGAATTTCTATTTTTTATTTAATAAGTATTGGTCATTTTAAATAGGTTTTTAGTTAATAGTTGTATTATTTTCTTCATTTTTTCTTTCTTATTCAAGTGATTGACTATTTAGAATGTCCTATTGTGAAGAAATGACCATGACCGCGTAAGGGAACTTGTCATGTTCATTAGATGGAGCCCATTCAAGTCCACTATGAAGATGTTGGGGAAAGGTGATGACTAGCTTGTTGGGGAGCAGACCAACCAATATGACTTTCATAATACTATCGAGAGCTGACACTATACCCAAGCTTTTAGTTTGGAGGTGGGAAATGACTATGAAGTGGTGAAGTAAGAGGAACATGAGCAATAGTACAAGGAGCATTGGCCCAATGATCTAAGGGAGTTTCGAGATGGACCACTTTTGTAGCCACTTTGTTGGTTTGCACTTAAATTTATAAAAATAAAACTTTGGAAATAAGCATTGTCATAAATAAGTAGAAGACACTCATCAACTAAGTTAATTACAAATAAAAAATATATATTTTCTAAATAGAAGAAATAATCTTCACTAAAAAATTATATCATATCTAGGTGAATTTTACTAGAAGCTTAGTTTCATTCCTCAAATTAATATTATGCTCGTTAAAAATTCCATGTCAAAATAGATTTTAAAATTCATGAATCTATTTCCAAGATGACTCAATTATGATGTAAAATCAAAATAAATCAATGAAGGTCTCAAAATAATAATAAAAAGGCAACTTCTAGTTGTAAATTCCCAAATGAATAAGGCATTTACCAATAAGTAAGCCTTGATAGAAAACACACCAATTGAAGTGAGAACTATTAAGCTCTAAATGACGCTCCAAACTATTCAATATCTTTTTCTCTAAGATTGAACAGATGAACGAAAAGACCATCTCTCATTCAATTTCTAAGTTATAGGAAAATGAGGAGAGATCTAATCATGTCATTTACTAGGAGATTAATTGCAAAAAGGAATGTCTACAAATCACTTTCAATTCTTCAACCATAATTCAATTGAATTAATAGTAATTTTATTTTGTGCATGAGAAGGAACAACCTCTAGGATTTCTTGAAAGGGTCTCATATCTTGATTACTAAAGTTGAACTTAGTTTTTCCCTCAAGCCGAGAGAATAAAAAAGAGATGAAATTAGAAACTAGTTACTGTTGTGCCTTCCCACTCACAACCCTCTTTGCTCTTTTGCAATGTTGGGACCCCCTTGTTTTTGGCTTTGGGTGTTGTGGTTCCCCCCCTTCTTTTTTCTTCTTTCCTTTTTCCTTGATTTTTTTCTTTTCCTTGCTCTGTTTGTCTTTTTGGAGGTTGAGTGTCGGGCTTCCAAGGAAGGGTATACCTTCATCATCGGGATTGACCCCCGACTTCTCCTTGTTGTTTGTTGATCTTTTCCACTTTTTCTTATGTTGGGCTTCACATGTTGACCTTACCACTTACTTGGGTGCTCTGTTGGCAAGGTATAGTGGCGACACCTCATTTGGCGTGCACATCAAATCAATCTTGTCAGCCAAAAAGAATGAGAATTTGAGTTAAATGATAAGAGTCGTTGGGAGTTAATGCCACCAACCCACAAATTGGCATTCCATTAATCAAGTTAATCAAAGAGGGTATTAACTAAAAAACTTCATTCATTTGGCATTCACTCATTCGAAGAAATGTGTTTCTTCATAGAGCTCTGCAACTTTTCACCATTTCCTCGAGGAAGATCGACCTATGTTTTAACATGAGTGGGTGTGTGTGTTTGGATTGACTAGGTTGGTTTTCATCTACGCCATGCTTGTGTTTTGTTGTATGTGTGCTTATCTTTTTGTTTGTGGAATGTTCATCTTGTGTGCCCCTTATACTTTCCAAGTTGGTTGATTCTTGCGCCTTCAAGCTATAAATTTCTTTGTGCAATTGGTTTGCCTGGCGTGGGTGTGTATTTGGGTTTAGGGTTTGTTGGTTTTTTGCTTGGTTTCATTTGTGTGTTCTCACTGATTTTGTTCTTGTTCTTGTGTTTTTTGCTTTTGGGTTCGCGATCTGGTTTTGGCATTCCTATGTTCTTTACTTTTCTTTTTGTTTTTTCTCTCATCGCTTTCGTTAAAGAATTATAAGAAATCCAAATTTTGTCTTCCTCAATTTTGAAGTAAAGATTAATATCTGCAGCACGTCTTTAATGAATCCTTGTTGTATCAAATATCTATCCAATCTTGCATACCAAGCTCCGAGAGCTTGCTTCAATCTATATAGCACCTTCTTCAATCTACACACCCTATTCGGTTGATCTGACAACTAAAATCCTTCTAATTGTTCCATGTAAACTTCTTCTTCCAATTCACCATTCAAAAAATAAAACTTCACAATTATTTGATAAACTTTAAAGTCCTTATGTGTTGCAAATTCCAAAAACATTATGATAGCTTCCATCATAGCCACAAGGGAAAATGTCTCCTCAAAGTCTATACCTTCTACTTGTGAGTAACCCTTACACACAAGTCTTGCCTTGTTTCTTACCACTTCTCCATTCTCATTCAACTTATTTCAAAATACCCACTTAGTTCCAATTATGTTCTTGTTTACTGATCTAGGAACTAATTCCTAAGTCTGATTTTTCTCAATCTACATAAGTTTTTCTTCCATTTCCTTCATCCAATGTTCATCTATGCATGCCTCACTCATTTTTTTAGGTTCAACTTTAGAGAGTAAATAGAGATTTTCCTCAACTTCAACAACTTTGCTACTTGTCAACACTCCTTTCCTCTTGTCTCAAATGATCTGTTCTTTAGAATGTTTTTTTTGTACATACTTAGGGTTCTTCTCTAGAGCTTCTTCCTCTTCATTCTCCACTTCTTTTTCATCAATTTTTTCTTCTTCCACTTCTCTACAGTCAAGTCCATCTAATACATATCCATCTATTGTAATTGAATTATGTAAATTTTCATCCACCTTAACATTTTCTTTCAACAATCTTTCTCAACCTTTTGTTGTAACATCTATAAGCTTTTCTTGTACTACAATATCCAAGGAAGATACCTTCATCAAACCTTGCATCAAACTTTCCTAAGTTTTCTTCATCTCTCTTGATATAAAATTTTCTTCCAAATACTCTAAAGTATTTCATAGTAGGAATCCTTCCATACCATAACTCATAGGGAGTATTTGTGTTGTTATCTTTTCCTTGAACTTTATTAAGTATGTAAATAGCAGTATGAATTGTTTCTCTCTAGTATAATTTTGGTAGATTTTATTTTTTCATCATAGTCCTAGCATCTTCTTGAATAGTTCAGTTTTTTCTTTCAAAAACTCTATTTTGTTGAGGAGTTCTAGGGATAGACAAATGCCTTTTTATTCCATGCACTTCACAAAACATGTTAAACTCATTGGAGGTGAATTCTCCACCTCTGTCATATCTCAAACATTTGATTTTCACATTCATTTTATTCTCAACCATAGCTTTAAATGCCTTGAATCTATCTAATGCATCAAATTTTTCTCTAAGAAAAGTAATCCATGTCATTCTAGAGTAATCATCAATCAAAAGCATAAAATACTTGTCACCTTGTAGAATTCTCACTCTTGTAGGATCACAAAGATTTGTATGTATTAATTCTAGTAGTCTGCTAGCAAATTATTCCTTTCCTTTGAAACTACTCCTTGTATGTTTTCCAAATTGATAATCTTTACAAACAACATTGATAGGCTTTGTGATTCTTGGTAGGTCTCTTATTGCATAAATTGAACTGATTCTTACCAAATTATCAAAATTCATGTGACACATCCTCTAGTGCCATAACCAACTATCATTAATCTAATACATAAAGCAATGACCATCAACACCCTTAAGCTAATATATGTTCCCATCCATCCTCTTACCAACAACAATCACAATTCTGGACCCTTTTCTAATCTCACATGTTTCACCCTTAAACACAAGATTATATCCTTTCCTACACATTTGTCCAAAACTCAAAAGATTATGTCTTAAACCCTTAACATAGTAACCATTATCAAATTATGCTTGCCATTAAAACTAACTGAACCTATTCCACAAATCTTTGATCCTAAATCATCTCAAAATTTAACTAATCCTCCATCATATTTTTCAAGTTTAACAAACTAACTTTTGTATCCGATCATGTGATTAGAGTAGCCAGTGTCAACAACCCAATAATTCTTATCCTCTTTAACACAAAAAGTAGATACTAAAGGACCTTCAACCTTATCCTTCTTCTCTAGATCACTTTCCTTCAAACAAATTTTAGAGTTAGAAGAACTAGATTCTTCTTTTATAGCCAATAATAATCATTCATTTTCATCAAAATCTCCATAATTAGATTCATCGTAAAAAATACTAGCATCTTCTCTAACATAGTAAGCTCTTTTGATCATCTTTCCTTTATCTTTACTCTTATTGTTCACAGATCTTTTTGGACATCTTGAAGCATAATGACCTATTTCACCATAGCCAAGACATTTGAAAGGTAGTTTACCTTTGTACTTATCGGTGCCCCTTTTTAATCCTTCTTACAAAGTTAGCTTCCACATCATCAAGATCGTCTCCATTTGAATCTTCAATATTTTTTGATTTTCTAGCCTTAAAAGTAGTCTCCATTTTTGTTCCATTTTTCAAACCAAGCTTTCTCATTTCTAATGAAGTTAGTGCACCAATCAATTGATCTCTAGAATAAGTATTGGAATTTGCAACTTCCTCAATAGCAGATACCTTTTCACTATATGAATCAAGAGGAGTTATGAGAAATTTTTTTACCACCCTAGGTTCTTTAACTTGTGCACCAAGACCTCTCATAGCACTTAATAGTTTGTCAACACTTTGCATGTATGCTATAATTGTTTCATCTTCAAAAATTTGCATATTTTCAAATTGTGCCTTCATATTCTGCAACTTTTCTTGTTTGACCTTTTCATCTCCTTCATAAATAATTTCAGGCTTATCCCAAACTTCTTTACCGGTCTTAAGATTCATAACTTTAACCAATTTAGAATTTGAAAGACTATTTGTAATAATAAATTTTTCCTTAGCATTTATCTCATGTGGCTTGATCTCATCACTTGTGCACAAACCATTTGTAGATGGAGTATATGGATTCTTATAAGCCTTTTCAATCTCATATCCTTGACATGTTAGATATCCTTCCATCTTTTTCTTCCATCTGGAATGCATAATCTATTCCATCAAATCTCAGGGTAATCAATTTGCTTTGTCATCCTAGATCTACCTTAAGTGGTTAAGATCTTCTCCAAGGAACCTTGCTTTGATACCAATTGTTGAATGAATAGGAAAACTAAGAGGGGTGGTTGAATTGGTTGTAGAAAATTAAAACATCAAAACCCTCAACAACAATCAGATCCACATGCATTCATTAAACCATTATTCTGTTAAAGTGATTAGACATGAACTGTAGATAACAAAAACTGAAATAACAACACTATACACAAGAGAACACCAGATTTATGTGGAAAAACTAATGAGGAAAAAACCATAGTGAGGATTATCTCACAATATAAGTAATTGCAAAATTGGTACAAGGGTTCACTGCCAAAATAGGACACACTATCCAAAAATGATCATAGCTAGGGCTCACTATCACAAAAATAACACAAGAAGATAGAAGAGAAATTTTACTCAGAGAAAAAATTCTCAATGCAACATGGAATCCACCACAAATGAACCAACAATCTCCCAGCCTTACATGAAAGATTTCAGACACCTTTAGCTCACTGCCTTCAGGAATCCAATACTTAAAATTCCCATGCTCTGCTCAAATTCACATCACACACATCACTCACATAGATATCACATCTATCTTGCCTCTATATTGATTCTTTCTTTCATCTCATAATAACACCACACTTATTTATATCAACCTCAACCTTGAACACCTTCTCCAATGTCGGCAACAATTTGTTACATTTACAAATTCAAATTAGGTCTGAACCTAAACATTCCCGCGGTGGATAGGAACAAAGGTGACCCAATATAAATTCTTAATTATGACCCAAAGATATCCAAACACACCTCAAAATGATTTCATAAGCCTCACATGTACTGCTAACACAAGGTCAGTCAATACCCATGCTAAACACCATAAACATTAAGTACACGCTTCCTAAAATCAATCTGAAACTTTCAAACAACAATATTTTCTTGAACATGATATAGAATAATCATTGAATCACTTGAGATTCATCAAAAACTTTATCCAAACTTGCATCATATAAATAATTCAACTCAGAACAATTGGTAAACCTTATTCACACAATGACACATGAAATACACACTATACTGCACCAAATCAAGTGAAACCTTGAATACTAAAAGATACAAGCAGTATAAGCAACTTCCTAGATATGCATGAACTGAAGCCAAACTATGAAGAAATGCAGAGAAAATACATTTCTCTGAGGCCATAGAGAACACCTCTGAAAAATAGGTTCACACACTGGTGAAAATATATCACACAATCTAGAAACCCAAATACTAAATTTAGCAACCTTTGACAACCTCAAACAACATATCAGATCCACACAAGCATAGCATCAACATAGAAGAAAAGTATAGCACAATATCAGAGCACATTTTGAACACTTTCACAACATAGTTTTCTCTATTTATCAAATTTTCTCAAAAGCACTTGGAAACCAAGTACTAGAGACATCATCTCAACTCATTACACTATTCCAACACATCTCCATACACTGCAACATAAAGATAACTCTATGTACTCACAACACTTCCTCAATATCTCAACTATACATGCACAACCTATAACAACTTGTTTTCCTCTTTTCCACAATTTTCTCAATATCCTCGATGAATTCATCACACAACAAACTTCCTCAACATATAGTTAAAATCAATGAAAATACCATCCAATAAACAAGCCTATTGAAATAAATGACAACAGCTTCATACTTGCAATAATATGCCTCCCATGCACTACTTCAAAGTATGTTTCAAAAAACTAGGATATGTTGCTAAGACAAAGAATTTAATGATGTTGTGAACACAGGGGGTATAAACCATACATAAGCTACTTAAAGCTTTAGCCATTCCTGCTCAACTCATACATTCAGATGAGGATTAGGTACTGTCATGTTACCATGCCCCTGATATTGTAACACATGAAAACAAGCAGGTTAAGCAACACAATGCATAAACTCAAACTAAACCTACACTAACAACAAATAACAATGGAAAACTAAAACATAAATAACTGAAAGATCTCACCGAACATCTATGTAATTCCATGAATAACCTCAATTGCACTTCTCCATTTTTCCGTTGTATGATAATTGCCCTCAGATTTCTCTTAAGTGTGCAAGTATAGCCTCATGATAGTGTTATTAGCAAAACATCAAAGATTCTAAAGTTGATTGCTTCCAAAAGTTAGAAGATTTCAGGAGTAATAATGATGAAGGAAAGCCAATTTATAGAAAATTGATTTTCAAATGACAGACTTAGATTGAAAGATAAACCGATGGTTAAGATTGAAAGATGTGACATGCATTCGAATTAGGGTTGAATTAGTGCAAGTTAAAAAGCATAAAAGGTGGAGATTAAATTAAATAATAATTTAATCTTTAGTTAAGATTGTTCGAAACTCCGAAGAATAAAGTTTGCATGTAAAGATAAAGATTGTTGATGATAGAGGAAACAATATGTTAGAACGCATGAATGAATGAATTAAATAATTAAAGTTATTTAATTAATAGAAGTTTACATGTAGAAGATAGGAATAAATCTAGATAACTGACTGATTGACCCAAAAAGTCTTCGTCAGAAACACTTAGATATTAAATGAGGAGATGACTGATTGATCTAATTAAATCTCGACTTAAGTGGTGAATGACTAATTAGATAACAAAGAGATTATCTAATTATAGAGGAATATGCCAAGAATAAACCTTTTTATGAATTAAATAATAATTTAATTCAACATTCGAAATTTGAGGATTAAATTAAATAAAGATTTATTTAATTATCTGGAGAAAAGGTTAAAGAATAATTAAATAATTTTAAATGATTATTTAATTTTAGAAAGAGGATAAACTTAATTAGCGATGTAATTGAATAAATAATATTTATTTAATTAATCAAGATTGAATAAAGGTAAAAAAATAAATTAATTAAATAATTAAAGTTATTTAATTAATAGAGGACAAATTAGCTTTAAGAAATAATTAAATAATTAACATTATTTAATTATGACAATGAAGATATTAATTATGAAGAAAATTAGAGTCGCAGGCCTAGACCTTTTTTTAGTGTCTACATTTTGCCCCTCTTTGATACAATGTCATTTCGGCGTTGTGTGAAAGAAAATCAATCAAAACATGCCCCAGTCATGCCCCAGTGTGAAATAGGTAAGGGCATGCCCCCTCGAGAAAAATGACAATTTTTTGAAAAATTCAGAAAATTTTGGAAGTTGTCCTGATTAGGTAATTTGATAGCCAGAAGTTCGATGGTGCCGATAGAAATCAGTTTCGTCAAGGTTTGTTATGTGAAATGATCATTTGAAGTTTGGAAATAGTGTGGCCAATACACAAGGTGTGAGAGAAAACCCTCCAAAACCCTAGGTATAAATAGGATTTGGGTGAAAAATGAATTCATTTTCACCCTTCAAGTTTAGAAAACCTTGATTTTGCTCTAGAGCATTTAGCCAAAATGTCACCCATTCCATACATCGAGCACCACGGTTATCGAGTTAGGACTTCCAGATGGCTAGCCGACACAGGACCCCCAGTATGTACCCCACACTGTCTTTTGAATTTTCAATTTTCACGCATTTCTAGGCCTTTATAGTTTAATTTTCAAATGCATCACTTTGCGTTTGATGCAAATGCCTTCGTATGTGACACATCTACTCGCAATACGACGCATTTGTAAAAACACATCTAGGCTTAAATCAATGCATTTGTTTTCTTTTGCATCACATTTGTAGTCCCAAGTCACATTTGTTTAGTATAGTGTCACATGTATTATAGGGCACCACATTTGATATATCGTGTCGCATTTGCTTGATTTCTTGTTTGTGCTTTCTCGTTTGACGCATTTTCATTATTGTAATGCATCTGCATGGTTGAATGACACATTTGATTTTCTGTGACACATTTGCTATGTTAAATGACACATGTAAAATTGTGCAACGCATTTGATAATAAAACGACGCATTTTCTTGTCAATTTTTTTTTTAAAATTGTGTTGTAAAAATTGCCTTTATATTTTTGACACAAGGTATTCATTATGCATTTGTAGGTTACTTTGGATCCAATATACACTTGAGAGTCAAGGTCGGCTACCTATGAGCTGTGAGATCAGTTGTAGAGTGCAGAGAGATGGTTGATATGGAATCTTGGATTGCATCATGTGACATTTATGCCCACCATTCGGGAAAATCAAGGGATGCTGACTGCACTTTGTGAGCGATGGAACTTAGAGACTTCCTCTTTCCATTTGCCTACAAGAGAGTCTATTGTTACATTAGAGGATGTCTATAGGATTATGAGATTACCGATCAGCGCTGAGAGGGTCTCCTATGATACCCATAGGGGTTATAGTGAGCTTACTCATTTTTATGTATATGATGATATTAGACAGCTCGGTATCAAGCATTATGAGATTAGATGGCATGTCCTTGCAGATAGGTATGAGCGCATTGATTGTTTGTTGTGCACTTTGATTGCCAGGATTGTTTTACCTAACCGTCGAGGGCATGAGTTTCCTATTGGGTGGGGGGAGATGTTGATAGGGATGTTGGATAGACAGGTTGTATATGCATGGGGCCCCTGTTTACTTGCGATGTTATATTTTCATTTGCATGATATAGCTTACAAGGAGGTGCAATTGATGAGTTGTGGCACTACTTTGCTGATGATCTGGGCATGGGAGCACATTGTTGTCTTCTGCTTACCAGTCTTATTTGAGTTAGATGATAGATCTCCTTATGTTTTTCGATATGTCGAGACCATCAGTCAGACTCATGTTGGAGGCACAAGGTACTAGAGACACGTGATTGATACCCTTGTGCAGTTTTATGGAGGCCCTATATGGATTGTGCACAATGGCGGGATGAGCATTGACACTTACCATTTTTCCAACAGACACAATATTTGATCGGCAGGACTGTTTCCAAAGTTCACATTATTGAGAGGCACTTACCAAACAGAGTCCTTAGATAGTTTGGTGAGATTCAGGATGAGCCGCAGGGCCGAGCCGAGTTTTCCAAATCTTCCAAGGAGGTTCCTCTATGGGGGCCACAAATTCTTGTTGTGACAACTAAGGCAGATATCGATGCACTACAACCTGCATAGTGGGGTTGGAGGGGTGGAGCTATAGATCTGGGGATGACAATGGCATATGACACCTGGTGGGCACAACATAGGCCTATGCCATATACAAATCCTGATCAACCAACACCTGTGGAGTGGTGAGGGACAAGACCATGGGGTTGACGTGGTGTTAGGGGAGGTGGTTGAGGTGGTGGAGATGATGGGAGAGGATGTGGTGGTAAGGGTGGTTGACGTGGTTGACGAGGTGGTAGAGGTCGAGGTAGAGATCTGTTAGCCATCCGCGAGGATGCGAGGGAGGGAGAGGATGTTCCTATGTTGGAGGTGGGTGGAGGAGAGGAGGATGTTGGAGGGGAGCATGCTGCAAAGGAGGTTGTCAGTGAGGAGGATGCTAAGGAGGAGGTCATTGGGGAGGAGGCAAAGATGGATGCCCTTGGTCTACTATGGGTAGGATACAAGGACATAGATGATTTTCTAGAGGAGGAGATGGGGGATCAGGAGAGGGAGCTCAGAGATAGGATTGTTGAGGAGTGGGATGTTGATGAGGGAGAGAGGTCATGACAAGAGGAGGAGGGTCTCGTTGATCAACGACTGTCCAATTTGCAGGTCTGAGTAGATGCCTTGGAGGAGTGGGTGAGAGCTGTGATGACGGAGAGGGATGGGATATAGATGGAGAGGGATAGTGCCTATCTAGAGAGAGATCAGGAAGTGGCATGGAGGTAGGAGGCGAAGTGGAGATTTTAGGAGATTACCACTCTTTTCATTGGATCGACTGCATTTTTCACTCATGACTTGGTTAGGACTGGTGATAAAGAGAGGTATTACATGGATTTATATGAGAAGAAGGTACCTATTGAGATACAGTCTCCTAGTTATTTGCAAGTGCGTAGCAACAACTCACACAGCAGATCCTAGAGCATTGAGGGTGTCATAGGACCTCACAAGACATGACCTTATGATAGGCCTCCTTCTACACAACGATCATCAACACCCCCCCGTTAGTCACCTCCTCATTCTCCAGATGGGAGTAGTGGGAGTTCAGTCTAGGGACATGTTTTATATTTGTAGACATTGTGTTTTGATTATAGATCCTATGAGCTTCATTTTGATAGATACATTATGACATTATACTATGACACTTTTTGAGATATATATATAAAATTTTTGGCGGAAATTTATATGATATGCAGTTCTTTATATGATCATGCAGCGTTATATTTATGCATATGTTATGGATGCCAATATTTACTTTATGATGTTGATGTAGCCTATGATGTTATGTTGATTCTATATGATGATGTATGCATTTAATTTTATGGTATTATGGATGTCATGTATGCATTCTATGTTTATGATTATGAGATGCAATGTGATCTATATATTTACAATGTCATGTACATGTAATTTAATATGCTTTATGATTTATAATGCATGTTATGCTATGGATTCCTAAATGTGATGGATGTGTATATTTTTGTGTATTTCAAATGCACATATATGTATGATTTACTATGTATATATGTATGGCCATGTTTAAATGATGTTTCTAACATGAATGCATATGCAGGACGATGCATTTTATTTTTGTGTGTCACAAGACTCCGTCATAATGGAAGAAAGAAGAAATGTTAGCGTGAAAAAGATGAATTGTAACATAAAAGACATGGATGTTAGTACTATAAATCTTCAATGTTTTTTTGAAACATAATAGGCCTTGCATTAAATCATCATTGGGCGTTAAATGATACAAATGAAAAAAAAACACCATGATATGAGATAGAACAAGGTGTGCAAGGTCATCCACCTGCTAAAAATAGACAGTCGCAGACAAGGGATGTCCTAACTCATACTAAAGGAAAAGTTGCCCCAGTCTTTTTGTCAAGACAAACCACATACAAAAAACAAATAAAAGATGAGTGATGAGACATCATTGCTCCTCTAAATCCTTCATGGTACATCCTTGAGGAAGCTAGCAACCTGACTCAAAAACAAAGCCCAAAAGATAGTCAGCAAACAACAGTCAAAGAAAAAGAGTCCTGAGACATCCTTGCTTCTCTAAATCCTTCATGGGACATCCTTGAGAAAGCTAGTAACAGGACTCAAAGACAGCCAATTGAAAAGATAAGACAAAAAAATCCATAATATTAACAACCAATAAAAATATTTTCCAAAATTTGATCATGTTTGTGGTTTAATTGTCTAGATTGATAAGATGATTGTTTGATAAAGCCTGGTTTCAGGAAGGACACAAACTGTATAAGATGTCGAGTTTGGTTTCGATTGTGTGACTATCTGTATAAGGCAATGACAAAGCCTAGTTTCAAAAAGACACATACCGTATAAGACATTGAGTATGGTTTCAATCATGCGACAACCTATGTAAGGCAATGATGATTTTTTGACAGTGTCTATTTTTAGGGAAGGACACATCCCCGCATAAGATATGTTGGATTGTTTTTGCTATTGCTTGAAATTTGTTTGATTTGACTTGATGACCTTGTTGATTTGTCTTGTTGATGTGCGAATTTGCTCATTGTCTTAACACCGTGGTGTGTTTGATAACAAATGTCCTGATTAATGTTGATTGATTACAAAATCGCTGACCTAGACCTAGTGGCCTCGGGCTCATTGATTGATGGCTCCTGTTATACATGCAAAGACCTCATAGTTCAACTAAACTTTGGATTGAACTGACCTAAAAAAGGTTTGATCATTTGACCATATATGGCATGTATAGTGAGGAAAGTAACAAAACCTAATGGATCGACCTAGTGTGGCCCTCAAGGATCATGATGGCCTTCCATGTTATATACATCTAAAGACCCTAGTTCAGAACATGACCAATTACCTTTGTCTCATTCAATAAAGATTGAGTCAAGGATTTACGACAAACCTAAAAAGGACCTAATTCCATCGCCTCAAAGGCACATCGATAGATGGCCTTTGCCTACATCCAGTCACAGAGGCAACGTAGTTTGACGATGAGAAAGACTGACTGGTGTCACCGACTCTGACCCTATTTTTGGATTTTTAAATGTTTTGATTTTTTTTGTCTTTTTTAAGTCTTTTGATGTTTTTGGATTTTTTTAGGACATTTTGTGATGTTTTTAGATGTTTTCAGGACATTTTGTGATATTTTTGGATTTTTTTTAGGACCTTTTATGATGTTTTTGGATTTTTTTGATGGTTTTATTCCCTCAAAACAACCATTGTAAGAACCAAATGACATAAGTCAAGTGCCTACCCCCAATTAGGTATAAGACCCATTTATTTTGAATATGATGGAATGGGGATGCGAATTGAGCTCAATGTCAATCATTCCAAGCTATGGAGAGGACAACCATTTATTATGGGTGGTATGTACAAGTGGTGGATAGGAAAGATAGGTGATTAAACTGAAAAGTTAGGTTAGAATGATGGTAGACAAAGAAGTAGTGTTGATTACACATGGTGCCTGTTTTCCAGATTTTCACCATGGTACTTATCCAAAGTGCCACCGAAGTGGTTTTCACTATTGGATGACTTATTTCTCTTTACTATTTTTTTGGTTTTTCAATTTTTTTGATGTTACCAAGACACTTGTTTGCTAGGTTTTTACCTAGGTAACAATTTTTTTTTTCCATTTTTTTTGTATTTTTGATGATTAAGACAAGGTTCTCAAAAGATATGCATAAAACCTCTTTAAATGAAGGATATTGATTGGTTTTGATAGTGGTTCACCTTCAGGAGTAGAGAGTTAGTATGCTCATGATCCAAAGGATTCTGTGACAATGTAGGGTCCTAACCAGTTTGGTTCAAATTTTCCTGGTTTTTCTCTTTCTGCTTGATTCTTTGGATTTTCCATTAAAACCAGGTCACCAATGTCAAAATTTTGATTCAAGACTTTCCTGTTGTAGCTACGATGAAGAAAATTTTGTCTTCATTCATCCAAGAATTCTAGCTCATGTAGTCTTAACACATGGTATTCTTCATGGTCAATATGTCCTTTCAGAGATATCCTCAAGGAAGGAATCTCGACCTTAATATGCAAGATGGCCTCAAAACCGAATACCAAGGAATATGGAGTGGCATCGGTGGGAGTACAAATGCTTGTATGGTAAGCCCATAATGCAGGGTTAAGCTAGAAATGCCAATGACAACCAACATCATTGACAATATTTTTAAGGATTCCAAGGATTGTTTTGTTAGATGCCTCAGCTTGGTCATTACCTTGTGGGTAATATGGAGTGGAAAAGTGGTGTTAGATATGGAATTCTTCACAGAGATGAGAAACTTCTTGGTTTTTAAATGGGCGACCGTTATCTGTGATTATGGATTGAGGAACGCCATACTAAAAAATGATATAGTTAAGGATGAACTTAGAAATATGTGTGTCGGTGATATAGGTCATAAGAATGGCTTCAATCCACTTGGTAAAGTATTCAATCACAATAATGATGAAATTATGACCATTGGAGGATGTAGGATGTATCTTACCTATGAGATTGAGTCCCCATTGGGAAAAGGGACATGGTGACATTATTGGATAGAGCTCCTATGCTGGTGCATGTATCAAGTCTCCGTGAATATGGCACTGTCGACATTTCTTGACAAAGACATATGAGTCATTTTCCATTGTAGGACAATAATAGCCTAGTCTCATAATCTTCTTGGCTAAGGTAGGACTGCTAGAGTGGGATCCACATATACCCTCATGTACCCCATGCAAGGTCACTTTTGCTTCTTCAATATCGAGACATCTCAATAGGGTATTGTCTAGGGCACGTCTATAAAGGGTATCTCTGATGATGGTATACTTAGCTGACTTATGGATAAATGTCCTACGTTGGTTGTTTGAGAGCTCAGGGGGTAGGATTTTGGCATGGAGGTAGTCATATATTTCTTTGTACCATGGGGAATTTGGACCAAAAAGGTCACACACCATCTCCGAATCTGGGATGTCAAAGGCAGAGACTAAAATTTGTTCTACCAAAAACTTGAATTTAGGCACCTTGCTAGGTATGTCCAAGAGTGAACCAATGGTTGCCATGGTGTTTGCTACCTTTTTCTGAATGCAAGGTATTTGATGAAAGATGATGTTATTAAAATATTATTTGAAACTATCTTCCATCTACATGTATGGGGTGAGCTTTTCATCTTTGGTTTCATAGTCATCATTAACTTGTTAGACTACCAGCTGAGAATCTCCATAAACCTGTAGATGCTTAATCTTCCATTTGATTTCCATTCATAATCCTATTACAAGAGCCTCATATTCTGGTATATTATTGGTACATGGAAAAGAAATTCTAAATGACTTAGGAATAGTGTCGCCCTATGGTGTGATAAACAATATGCCAGAGCCTGAGCCATGATTTGTGTGGGACCCATCAAAGTATAACTTCCATGTCGTTCTTGTGTCCAAAGTAAAGATAAACTCATCAAGAAAATCTACAACTAGACAATGATCTTCCTTAATTGGTGCGTCTACCTGCTGGTCAGCAATAACTTATCCTTTTATAGCTTTTCTTTCTACATATTGGATATCATATTCACTGAGTACCATTACCCATTTTTCCAGGTGTCCTATTAGTGTTGCTTTACTAAGGAGATACTTCAAAGGATCTATCTTTGCGACCAACATTGTTTGGTGGTTTAACATGTAGTGCCTAAGTTTTTGAGTAACAAAGAGTATTGCAAAACAAGTACATTCAATGGTACTATAATTTAGCTCATAACCTACCAAAGTGTGGCTGATATAGTAAACTACCCTTTCATGACCCTCATTGTCATTTTGCACAAGTAAGGCTCCTAACACTGATGTGGTTGTTGAAATGTAGAGTATCAAAGGTCATCCCTCAGTAGGTGGCATTAACATTGGTGGTGTGAGTAGGTAATCCCTGATTTGTTGAAAATATTCTTTGCATTTACCTGTCCATACAAATGGTAACCCTTTTCTGAGTAGATGCTGGAAGGGATGTGTTTTATCTAATAACTACACTATGAATCATCTGATAGACTATAGTCTCCCTTGTAGTGTATATAGTTGACTTATGTTGGCCGGTGGAGGCATGTCCATTATAGCTTTCACTTTTGTTGGGTCCACTTCAATGCCTTGTCTAGAAATGATGTATCCTAGAAGTTTTCCTAATTTCATGCCAAATACACATTTATTTGGATTTAGCCTCACTTTGTATTCTTCTAGTCTTTAAAAAATATTATCTAGGACTTGTAAGTGATCAACCCTTGCTAATGATTTAGCTATCAGATCATCTGCATAGTCTCCCATAAGAGTGTGTATGAGATCATGGAAAATAGTTGTCATGGTGCGTTGATATGTTGCTCTGACATTTTTAAGGCCAAAGGGAATGACGTTTCAACAATAAGTTCCCCATGGACAAGTGAAAGTTGTCTTATGTTGGTCTTCAGGTGTGATTCTGATTTGATTATATTCTGAGAAGCCATCCATGAGGGATAACATTTCATATCCTGCTATTAGGTCCATAATCATGTCAATATTTGACATAGGAAATTCATCTTTAGGACATGCTTTGTTTATATCCTGAAAGTTTGTATAGATGTGGATGCCCCTTGTTGGTTTTTTCACTGGTACAAGATTTGAAATCCAGTCTGTGTAGTCAATTGATCTGATAAAGCTGACATCCAATAGTTTCTTTAGTTAAGCTTTGACTAATAATGCAATTTGTGGGTGCATTTTTCTTAACTTCTGCTTCACGGGTTTAGCACATGGTTCTAATGGAAAATGATGTAATATCAATTCAAGATCTAGTCCAGGCATGTTGGCATATGACCATGCAAAGTTTATTTGTCTTTGTGTGAAGAAGTTATGAAATTTAGGTTGCTTTGTTTCTATCAAAGATGTTGCAAAATAGATTAGCCGAGGATTATCTTCATTGCCTATGTTGAGTTCCACAGATTCTTCAACTAACATTGGTGACTTTTCCTAGGAAATAGGGAGAATGTTCAACCCTCCATCCTTGGGTGCCTCTGAGAGGTTTATGCCCTTGGATGCGTCCTTATTTTTTTATTTTTTATTGTCCAAAGGTGTCTTTCGGTTTTCACCTAGGTACTCATATTTTTTATTTTTTTCATTATTTTTCTTATTTTTGTGATTGGAGGGTTGAATGGACTCCCCAAAATAAGCCATGTTATCCAAGTCTATGGTAAATCTAGCCTTATGGTCACCACTAGGTATTCCTTCTCATAGTCCCATGAACTCAGCTATTGCTTCTTCATTCTCAAAGATATCTAAGATGGGGGTGTCTTGTTGATCCCAATCGATAAGCTAGGGGTATACTAAGGGAATGCCATCATCGGAAGTATCAAAGTTCAAAGGGGTCAAGGTAAAGGATGAATTGTTGACATAGTCACAAAATTTTCTTACCAAATCCTCCTTATTCTTTTTCTTGGGAATAGGTAGATTCTGAGGTGGGCCTATTGTCAAGGTTTGGTTTTTAGAAGTGGATTTTTTAGGTTCCCAAGAGGCAGGATCAATGGATTGCCAATAATAATGTTTAATCCATTCCTCTTTTTTCAAAGACATTTGTGGATGAGAACTGGATGGATTTTGTGAGGATTTAAGTATTTTATCAAGTTCCCCAAATAGTTTATTGAGGTCCATAATATAGGTGGAGGAGAGGGAATCCCACTCATATTCGTTAGAGTCGGGGGAATCATAGTAGCATTGGTCAGATGGTTCATTGGATGTCTCGATACCTTTGGAAGCACTTACTTCCTCTAGTAAAGGTGATGCGGTACTATAAATGCCAATATGGAGCCGTTGAAACCTAAGCCCTATGCCTTTTGTCCATTTATAGACAATGATAGGTTCAGTCCTCCCATTTTGATGTAATCCTAACCCGCTATGTCCATTATATCCTTTGTCTTGCATTATCTTGAAACCTTTTCCATATTGATCTATGGGTATCTGAGTAGGTGGAGGAGGTTCTTCATTGTCTTCTTTGTATAACCAAGAGGTCACATCTTCTTCGTTTATAGCTTCTTTACTTAGTTCGCCCCATTTTGTGAAAGTCATTGTGGGAGGGACGTGTATGGTGACCATTGATTGTCTTATGTTGGTAAACCGTATGATTTGGGAGGAACCAAATGGTTGAAACAATAAGATGCTTTCATATGATACTCTCCATAACCCTTATCTTGGATCTCGAACTTAGGAGTGGAAGGTAGTGATTGGGAAGTAGATGTTTTGGAAAGAGTTGATGGATCGATATACTGGGATGAGTTGGATGATGAAGCCTCCTGGTTTATAGGCACCTGTCGTTGGGGTATTCCTCATAGGTTAGCGCAATACTGGAAAGGATTAGAATCACCATCTATTATGATCTCAGTGCCATTATATGGGAATTTAAGACATTCATGGTAAGTGGAAGGGACTGCCTTCATAGCATGTATCCATGGTCTACCTAGTAAAAGGTTATATGGGAGGACAAGATCCAAGATTTGGAATTGGGTATCCATAATCACAAAACCAATTTTGATGGGGAGTGTTACAACTCCTTTAGATGATCATTCTTCATCATCATATTCCTTAATGACAATGCTCTTAGTAGTGTCCACACATGCTTCTGAGAAGGCTAATGTCTTAACCAGTTTCAAGGTGCAAAGATTCAACCCTACTCCACTATCTACCAAGACTCGTCTAACTTTTGTTTTATGAACAAGAACTTTGAGGTTCAAAGGGTCACTGTGGTGTGTCTTCTTGGTTGGATAATTTTGTTCAGAGAAGGTAGCATGATGAGATTTGGTTAGATAGCCTACCATCTCTTGGAAATGATTGAAATATAGGTTGTTGGGGATGGTGGTTCTTTGCAAAGCTTTATCTAGAATATCTTGGTGATCGAGTGATATACGCAATAGTTCCAAGATAGAAATTTGTGTTGGGGTTTTTCCCAACTAGTCAAGTAAGTTATATTGAGGCTTGGAAGATTGCGGTTGTTGTTGTAATGGAGGGCCTTGGATAGTTATCTTGGTTTGGCGAGTGTTGATAACACATTCAGGAGTTTTCTTTCTGGTAATAGTGTTGAAATTCTCATTGGTGGCTCAAATGTGATTTATGATTGGGTCATGGTTATAATCATACTTGACATTAGCATAGTTGGTTGAAGTATTGGTATTATTTCCTGAACTAGGGGATTTTCCTTTTCCATGGTCATGTAATGGATTAGTAAAGACCTTGTGATCAATGTTTGAGGATGTTTATTTCTGTCCGTTAAATTCAATAGTCTTGTTTTCCAAAAAATCATGTATAATATTCTTCAACTATCTACAATTCTTTACACTATCCCTTAGTTTGGTGGAAATCACAAAAGGTTTTGTCATCCCACCAAGAGGGTTTAAATTGTTTGGGATCATATTTTCTTGGATCAGGAAGTTGTATGAGGTTGTGTTGCATTAGTTGTTTAAAGACTTATTCAATTGGTTCCCCTAGGGGAGTGAATTCGCATTTTGGAAACCTCCTTTGTGGTCATTGTTGTTGGGTGTTTTGGACAATGTTGGTAGTTTGATCGACATTGTTGAGTGTGTTGATAGAGGGCCTGTGTCCTATAAGTGTAATGATTGGTCCTTCTTGTAGGGTTTTAGCATCAACAATCCCATCATTGGTTACATTCTTGTTTCGAGACCAAAATTTGTTCCTATCATTAGAGATGTTTTGAACATTTGGATTTCTATTTGACATCTTGATTTCAGCTTTTTCAATGAGAGAATTTTCAAGTATGTAACCCTTTTCTACTAGTTCCACAAGAAGTGAAACATTGTACTCTTAAGTCACTTCTCAATTTTGAATTGGCATTTTCTAGGAATATGGTGACCTTCTTTTTTTCAGGTATTAAAACAGGGCATTGACTAGCTAGGCTCCTACATCTCTGGAAGAAGGTGTTAAAGTTCTCTCCCTCATCTTGTGTGGTGTGACATAAGGATGCTATTGTGATTTCATTATCAATGTTAAAGGAGAAATATTCAATAAATTTTTAAACAAGTTCACCCCATGATTTTATGCCATATGGAAACTAAGAAAACCATTCAAGTGCAATTACAATAAGGCTTCATGGAAATACTCTCATGAGATAGGTGGGGTCATATGCAACATCTATGCACATTGTGGAAAATTCCCTTATGCATTCAATAGGATTACACTTTCCATTATACTTAGGAAAGTTTGGTATAACATACCCATGTGGAAAAGGCATCATGTATAATGCTTTGTCAAAGGGAAATGGACACAAGTCTTTTGCTAAAAAAATCCTCTTGCTAGACATCACCATATTATCCATCTGTGTTTGAAGGGCTTACATTTGTGTCTGCAAAACATCCACTTGTGTCAATGATGTGTTAGTTGGATTGTTTGGGTCTATGTAAGTGTTTTGGAATCCAACGTTTTGTAATAGGTTTTGGTTAAGTGTTGGTATGAAGGGTGGGTTTTGATTGGGATGTTAGAAAATGGGTTTTGGTTTGGAATTTGAGTGAATGGGTTTTGACTTGACATTGATTGATTCAAAATGGGGATGTTATGCAAAGGATTTGATTGGCTTCCATGTTGGATGGAGGGTATGTTTCCTATTTGTGAGACCCCTATATGTGGTATGGCACTAGTAATGCTAATGCTTGGTATTGCAATTTTCTATGGTATGGTACTAGTGACATTGATGCTTGGTATAATAATTGTCTATGGTATAGCACTAGTGATGTTGATGCTTGGTATAGCAATTGTCGTGTTTGTGCCAACTTTAGGTCTTTTTCTCCTAGCAGTAGGACTGAAGGGATTGGACGATGATTCCCCTATGGTGAAATTAAGACCTTGTGTCATGCTAGATGTACCAAATGGTGACATATGTACTATTGTAGCACTATGTGTAGGTACACCAAATAGTATGGCTGTAGTTACTTGAGGTATAGTACCACTAGTAGTCATCTTTTTCATTCCTTGGATAGATGCAATTTGCAAGGTATGGATGTCAAATCTAGGAGGTAACATGGCACCTTCAGCTAGAAATTTTGCTAAGTATCGTTGAGGATCATCTGCTAGGTACTCATCTACAAAAGAGGAAAAATTGGGGTCTTGTGCAACAACATCTAAGTCTTCCACTATAATGCGTCCTTGTGGGTCTCTAGTGATAATTTTTTCTAATAAAGTTTTGTGAGGTCTCCATGTGGATGTCCCTTGAAAGGGGTTTGAGAATGGATTGATGAATTTGTTTGGATCAACCATCTTTTCCCTTTCTTTCCTTTTGGACCTTGTTTCTACCATGTAAGATAAGCTCAAAATGCAAGTGATACAAAACTATGTATATGAATGGTATGATTCTAGTCTATGTTTTTGGGATTTTTTGGATATAAGGAATGAATGCAACTATGTTTTTGGTATTTTCTAGAAAATAAGGAATGTCTAAAATGATGTTATCCTAGGATGACCGTGTGTAAGTATGCAAAAGTCTAATCAAGCTTTTAAGGGTAATCAATTTTGGTAGATTTTGAAAAGAGGTTACCAACCATCTAAAGTTTAACCAAGGCTTCAATTTAGTTTTGTCAAGGGAACTTTGTAGGACTAAGACCAAAAGAAAAAGTGAGCTCCCAAACTAGATTGATGAGATGGAAGACTCACGTAGAGGACAAAAGATATGTTGACAAATGGCTAGGTTCAATGACAATTTTTGTTGAAGCAAGGGTTTATCCAAAGCATGGAAAGTTGGCCTATTCTAAAAATCTACAAAGGTGATTATCCTAAAATTCTACTTGATCTGAAGGTAATAAAGACTCCTAAGGTGCCTATCGCTATGGCTACATGATACCTAAAGCATGCAATCATGCAAAATATGAGAAAATCTTTCTGGTTTCTATTTAGGAGTCACTATGAAAGGATAAATCAAAGACTGGTATGACTGTTTGGTTTCAAACTGTGATTGTGAATTTTGGTTTTCTAGTTCTTAGTGAATTTCGGTTCAGTTTTACAAATGCGTTGCAGAAACTAACAAATGTGATTCCTAGTGTTAGATGCGGTTTACTGGTAAAATAATGTGTTAGGTCTGTGATAGGAAGATGCGTCGTTCTAGACTACAAATGTGGCTCATAAAATTAGATGTGTCAAAATGGTTGCTAGATGCGATTTTTGATCTTAGAGGTTTTTTACTAGTAAAATGTTTTGGGTTTGTGACAGGAATATGCATCGTTCCAAACTACAAATGTGACTCACCAGATCAGATGCATCACATGGATTGTCAGATGCAGTTTTCCAATTTCAAAGGTGTTAGCAGGTTTGACATATGCGACTTAGTATAGCAAATGTGGTGTTCTAGTAAACAGATGCGACTCAATATGAAAGATGCAGTTTACTCGTAAACATATGCGACTCAATTTGACGGATGTGGTTTACTAGTAAACAAATGTGGCTCAGTTTGATAGATGTGGTTTATTGGTAAACAAATGCAATTTTCTAGTAAATTGCAGGTTTGACTTAGTGTTTTTTTAATCAAATTTTTACAAATAAGACAATAAAAAAATGTTGTGTTTCAGGTTTGATTTTGACATGAACATGTATAATTTGAGAAGACAAGTATGACCCTAAGGTTGACAATGACAATATCTATTGAATTCTCACTTGGGTTTCCCCAGTTGTGCTTATTCAAAGCAGATGATTAGAAGCTTGACCACATTGGATCCCCTCCACGACACTCACTTCTATGGGTCAACCAAGCTTCAGTTCTCATGAATCTCCCATGATGAACTTTTCATCTCTACTAAGAACAAGTATGTGAGATGGATTCAAAGGTTCGACCTCTTGCACCAACAAATAGAAGGATTTTGGTAAACTAAAAAAAATTGGATTTTTAGTAAGGGAACCCATTCAAGTGGCTATGCATGAGGAAATATTAACTTGTCTACATACAAAATTTGTACCTATAATGCTAAGTTTTCCATTAGTGTTCACAATTTTATATCGGTCGGGAGTATCTTGGCTAAAAAGCTTTGTTGCAGGTTTGAGTTGCCTTGGGGTGAGTACTTTTTCCCACCAAGGAAGGCCCAATTCCTAGAGTCAATAACAATTTCTATTGCACCCAAGATTGCACGAGTGCACAGGGGGAGAGGGTAATTCTATTATTGAATCGGGTTTTAATCTAAATTTTTTTGCAAAGGCACCAAACACAATAGATGTTAATTTTAAGCCCAAATGACAATGATCTAATCTAATCAAACAATAGATGTTTCAAAATCAGTCTTTGACAAGAATTCTACAAAACCACACATTATTAGTCTAAATATTTGTCTTCATCAATCGTCCTGGAAGAAATTTTGTATATGTATTCTATGAATCATCTTGCAAACACTTATTAGCTCCTCAAGATCACACGTTGCAAACTTCAAATTAGTCATAATAAAAACTGCAATTTAAAAATTCAAATTCAGAATTTCATAAA
Organism: Sequoia sempervirens; assembly: GCA_007258455.2. Classification (NCBI taxonomy): domain Eukaryota; kingdom Viridiplantae; phylum Streptophyta; class Pinopsida; order Cupressales; family Cupressaceae; genus Sequoia; species Sequoia sempervirens. Next base: position 677,793,748 of record VDFB02271358.1, read on the forward strand.
TCATATTTTTTTTATACGAATCAAATGCATCATAGGGAAGCAGAGATGCATCACACAATGTTAGATGCATCACAAAAATTCATATGTAGCTCACGGGGTCAATTGCATCGTTCTATGCTGCAGATGCATTGTGCCATACTTGTACCTGCAAAACTAAAATTTTCTATGGAATTTTTTGAAGACTGTGTCTTCACGTTGAGTTCACTAATGTAACACAGGAAAACAAGCAAGTTAAGCAATACAATGCATAAACTCAAACTAAACCTATGCTAATAATAAATAACAATGGAAAACTAATACATAAATAACAAAAAGATCTCAATGAACATCTATGTAATTCCATGAATAACCTCAATTACACTTCTCCATGTTTCTGTTGTATGATAATTTCCCTCAGATTTATCTTAAGTGTGCAAGTATAGCCTCATGATAGTGTTATTAGCAAAAAATCTAAGATTCTAAAATTGACTGCTTCCAAAAGTCATAAGATTTTAGGAGTAATAATGATGAAGGAAAGCTAATTTATAGAAAATTAAATTTTGAACGATGGACTTAGATTAAAAGATAAAACGATGGTTAAGATTGAAAGATGTGACATGAATTCAAATTAGGGTTGAATTAGTGCGAGTTAAAAAGTATAAAAGGTGGAGATTATATTAAATAATAATTTTATCTTTAGTTAAGACTGTTTGAAACTCAGAAGAATAAAGTTTGCATGTAAAGATAAAGATTGTTGAGGATAGAGGAAACAATCTATTAGAACACATGAATGAATTAATTAAATAATTAAATTTATTTAATTAATATAAGTTTGCACGCAGAAGATAGAAATAAATCTAGATAACTGACTGATTGACCCAAAAAGTCTGTTCGTCAGAAACACTCAGATATTAAATGAGGAGATGACTAATTGATCTAATTAAATCTTGACTTAAGTGGTGAATGACTAATTAGATAACAAAGAGATTATCTAATTATAGAGGAATATGCCAAGAATAAACCTTTTTATGAATTAAATAATAATTTAATTCAACATTCAAAATTTGAGGATTAAATTAAATAAAGATTTATTTAATTATCTAGAGAAAAGGTTAAAGAATACTTAAATAATTTTAAATGATTATTTAATTAATAAAAAAAATGTGATGATAGTAAATTAAATAATAGTTTATTTAATTTTAGAAAGAGGATAAACTTAATTAGTGACGTAATTAAATAAATAATATTTATTTAATTAATCAAGATTGAATAAAGGTAAAAAAATGAATGAATTAAATAATTAAAGTTATTTAATTAATAGAGGACAAATTACCTTTAAAAAATAATTAAGTAATTAACATTATTTAATTATGAAAATGAAGATATTAATTATGAAGAAAATTAGAGTCGCAGGCCTAGACCAATTTTTAGTGTCTACAAATATAAGCTACTTTCTTTTGATTTCACAAACTTTATATAGCTCACTAGTAAATGTGCTTTTAGAGTTGCTTATATGAGTTCTCCATTGCGGGATGTATCTCATTAGTAGGCCCTTATCTAAAAAAGACAATAAAAATGTTATTTATCTTCACCCAAGATTGCACGAGATGTAAGGGGAGAGGATATGTAGCAAGTTCTTGGGGTGACCTAAAAAGTTTGTGAACTTGGAGTGTTTCTCTTCACCCAAGATCACACAAAGCACAAGGGTAGTGGATATGCACTAGAAGTTCATACAAGCACAAAAAGCATGACATACAGTCATTCTTTTTAAATCCTTAAAGGAAATGATGAATTTAGTTTAATAGCACCAAACTGAAGTATGAAGTTGTGTTTATTCAATTTTAAACCAACATTGCAATGGTGAGGATGTATGGGTTCAATTTTAACCAACTTTGAAAGATTATAGCATTATAAATTTTAAACCCAATTGAAAGCTAGTTGTCCTAAAACATGAAATAAAGCAACATATGATGGGTTATATCATCCCATAAGTTTTTGAAACACTTTTATAATATAGATCAAGTGATAATATGCTCTTTTACTTCAAGATTTTGCTTCTCTCCAAATCTACAAAACAAGTTAGCCTTAGAGAGAAAACTATATGTTAGTAAATGATTAGAGAACAAATAAACTTGAAAAATTAAGGTAGAGATGAAAATTTAACTCTTTGTTTTACGTTGCAATAGTATTGCTCTATAAGATAGCAATATCAAGGCTATTTCAATTTCACAAAATAGAGGCCATTTCACAATAGCAACGTTTTGGAAAATTTCAATAGTGCCGCTTTGCCTTGGAACCTAGAAATCATGAAAAACTCAAGCAAAATTCATTAAATTTGGTTGGTTTTTCCCTCCTTCTAGTGCCAACATGTGACCATAATCATAACATAAGCTAAATACACTAGATTCAATAGATTTTAAGGAATACTTAACTAGTTAAGCTATAATCCCAATGAAATTCTTGAAAACATAGAACAAAGAATCCATTTAAACAAAATCTATTAAGAAATGCATAAAGGAACCTAGTTAAAATGCCTCAAACCTTATCCGATTGGGGGATTGGTACTGCATTGATATGGAATGCCAACCCTTTCCCAATCTGTTTGATGAAACAAGCATCTAAATGAACTCCATTGATGAAAATAAGTTAATATTGATGAAAAATAAGCTAAAAGTGGATGAAAAGCTAAAATGGATGCAAGATGAATGAAGATGAGTATTCAAATGTGCAACAAAACTTTGTTAAAATGGAAGTGTATCCATTTCTCATAGAAATGAGGAGTATTTATAGGAGAAAATGGTGAATCAATGTCTAGGATTGATTTGATCAATCAAGGGATGAGAAGCCATGTGAGGTGAAGGAATGGATAAAGGATTCTCATCAATGGATCAAGGAGTTAATCAATGGATCTCATTGATTCAAAGAAGCACACTTCTTAAAATTTAGGAAGTTGTTAGAAAGTTTGTTAGAAAAGAATATTCCATTTTTGGAGTTTAAATGGGGGAATATACCAAGGGAATATTCCCTTGCAAGTGGGAGGGTGAGGGAAAATGAGAATTATATAATTAAAACAAAGTTTAAATTGTACAAGTTGAGTGAAATTAGGATGCTCATTAAATAATTTATTTATTTAATGAAAGAGGGTCAATTGAAATTAATTCAATAATTAGGATTATATAATTAAATGGGAGGACATAAGCAATTTAATCAAATAATTCACATAAACTAATTAAATAAGATGAAAATTAGTGTGAAAGGGAGTGAATTGGCCAAATAATAGTGATCATTTGATTAATAGGAGAAATTGATGCATTTAATTAAACAACTAGCATCATTCAAGTAAACAGTCGAAAATGAGGTGAATTTAGGACAAAATGGTGTTAGTAATTAGATTCAAGTGTGCAATATCAGTCTGGAAAATTTTAAGTGTCTACATTTTTCCCCTCTTTGAAGTGAGGTACCTATTACATTGGTTCAAAGATTGATGATTTTCAGATTAATGTTACTTAGATCAAAATTTTAAAAAAAATCTTGATTTTTTTGGATGCTCCACTATTCTCCCAACGAAAGGAATTATGCTAGTACACTACCCCCCTCGAGAGATGGAGAATTTTTTTTTCTTTTTTGGTTGAGATTTCGAAAAAGCTACAATATCAATTCAACTCAAGGAAGACACAAAGATACTTCTTTGAATGCTCAAATATTTGATGTAGACAAATTTTATGATGTATAGACAGTCCTCGGCCATGGGTAGCCTCATGTATATTTTGATATATCACATAGATTCGATACTTGGATAGAAATGTTAGTAAATATAGAAGAATGAGATAGAATGAGAAATAATATTGATTAACCATTATTTTGGAAACTGATTCAGAAGTCCAACAAGCCTATGATTCTTTGAGAGTTTATTAGATATGGTGATTAGATTGATGATTTTCTTGTTTCAGGGATTGGGATACTTCATCATTTCATTCCTTATTTTTGATATAACAAATAGACACGACGCATCAAGGTATTGATAACCAATATGGTGTTGTATCTAATGCGATGGACTTTGACTCAACAAATATATAGGAGTATCCTTGCTCACACTTGACATAGGAAAACCTTGTTGGAATGTAGTTTAAAAGTTTAGAACATTTCAAACCAAAGCATACACAATAGTCAATAATTTATTCAAAATAACCTCCCTACACACAACAAAGCAAGCATTTACCAAGGTTATATTACAAGAACATCCAACATGCACAAAAAATGAAAGATAATGATCAATGCCCTATTCATTTCTTTAAATCATTTTAACAAACATCATTGAGAGGTCCTCAAAATGGGTCAATATGATAAATCATAAGAAAAAGATCAAGATGAACAAACAAACAATGTTATTCATATCTCTTGCCAAAAGGTTTGTGTTGTTTTGAGGATAAGTATCCAAAATGATTTCCAATGATAATTCCCATTGTAGGAAGGATACATCCTAGGACATGTTAGTGGATGCTAGAAAGTTGATAGGTTATTTCAAATGCCATTGATATAAATTCCGATTGACATGTTTGATAATGATCAAGAGTTTGATTTTTTACATTTAGGTTTTTACTTTCTAGTTACTATTGCACCTATTTTTGTTTGTTTTACTAAAGCTTGAAAATGATGATCAATTTATTATTCAAATGGAATATTATTGCAGGTGAAAACAAGATGGGATGGGCGATTTTGGACTTTTTTGGAATATTTCAATGTTTTTTATTTTTTTGTAATGTTTTGAGGCTTTTTTTTAATGTTTTCAAAATGTTTGAAGTTGTTTATGATTTTTTTTTTAATGTTTCCAATGTTTTGGGTTTTCAAGTTTTCAAATGTTTTTGTGTTTTCTGAGTTTTGACCAAGACCTAAGAGGGACTGACCTATGGCCTTGAGAGCTTATCAAATATTAGCCTTTCCTACGTTATACATGTAGATACCACATAGATCATTTGAATTTGACAATTAATTTTTTATTGATAAGATATGAACACTCAATGGATTGTTAGTTTATTAAGATAGACTCCTAAAGATCGACCTAATGCCTCAGGGGCACATTGATGATGACCTTGCCTACGTTCAAGCTCAAAGAAAGCATAGTTCAACCACCATGTTTTTGGTGTTTTGACTTTTTGACCTGTTTATGAATTTTGATATGATTTGGATGTTTTTGGTGTTTTGATGATATTTTGATGAGTGTATGGATATGTGATGATTTCAGTGATTTTTTTTGGGATTTTGTTGAAAACCAAGCTAGGATTGATTGATATGATTGATAGATTACCGATAGTGATAATGTTATTGAGGATTCACAACAATGCAAGGATAATTTTGAACACAAGGATTGGGAAATGATATATCTCAAGATGATGATGGATTGATTGGATAAGATAGATCAAGAATTTGAAGTTAGGCTTGGAACAAAATCTATTGGAATGATTCGATGTGACGTTGAAGTGCAAGGTAGATGCAACTAATTAATTGTTTGGATTGATTTTTGATAACAGATAAAGCTTGATAAGGAACATCTTCTCGTCAAAATATGCCTGATGAGGGCCACACCATTCAAAACCCACACAAATCACAAAATAGATACCAACACAGAAGATGCAAGACAAAAAATAACCCACTTTCAATTATTTTCAGAAAATGAAATTACAAATTCAAAACTTACATTCTACAACCTCATGGGCTTGATTCATTACAAAAAAATCAACTCTAAAAAAAAAACATATTATTTGGAGCCACAATTTGCACTAATGGAGCCACTATCTACAACCCCCACTTAACCCTTTTATTTTACCCAATAACCACCCTAGATTGTTCTAGAAAGTTCAAATTTTCCTTTTTTTTGGTGCCAAAAGTCTTGCCGAATGATTTCTTACCTAGGAAGAAATTTTAATGAAATTCACTGTTTAGTGGGCCAACTTCGTAGGGCCATAACTTTTGATTTGGGTGTCAGATTTTCTATTATAACATATCATTATAAATATCTCAAAGAGATCTACCACACTGAACCATCAAAGGTCAGTTAGTCAACTTTTTGAGCTGTTTCAGGGCCTTTAAGATTTTTTATTTGAATTTGAAGCTTCATTGAAGAAATTTCTCAAGATGAAAACTTCAATATCTCCCAAACCCAACTGGGTATTGAGATGATTCTTTTGTGACCGAAAATGTTTTTTAGTTCTTCTCCTTGGGGTAAATTTTTAGGTCCATATAAGCTTGTTTAGGAAAACTTACTAAAAATAGTAAGTGACTATTTTTTCCTTTTCTGACTTCTAACTATCTTACACCCCTTAAGTTCCATCATGGAACTCAAAAAAACTAAAGAAATTAAGGAAAACCAATTTGTATTTCCCTACACTGTTGGATATTCCTGCATCAGTTCCATGGGTTAGTGATTTATATTTTTTGCTTACAAATGATTTGACCAATTTGATTTTTCATTTTTAAAATGTTTAGATCACCACATAATTTATAAGATATAGCTCAATATTTATTCCTTAAGCAAGATGTAAGTATCTACCCCCAGTTTCTAGCAATGTATGGAATGATATGGGTGGATGCATGGATAAACAAATGGATTGATGGATGGGTATGAGAAGGATGCTAAGGATTATCTTGTGATAGGATAACATGTTTGGATAAAGTATGAATCTTTGGACAATGCCTCATGGCTCAGATAATGCTGGTTAGGATAGGATCAATGATAGTGACCCATGTCAATATGTTTACCATAAGCAAGTGTGAAGCACGTACTGAACCATTTCCAAGATCAAGATAAGTTAGATTGGATGAAAATGGATTGGATAATGGATCATGGATTTATTATGGATAAGATGGAGGGAATGTGGGATTTATTATGGATGGGATAAGATGCTTCCACCTAAAATGGTGCACATAGATGCTCGATTCTACTCATGACACTAGTTTGCTAGGTTTTCATAATGGTACTTGTATGGAAAGCACCACCAAAGTGGTTTTCACTAGAGGACTATTTTTCTCTTGACAATTTTATAGATTTTTTTTTATTTTTTTATTTTTTGAAAGTTTATTCTCATGTTGAACCACCTGGTGGTGTTGATGTAGACACTTCTAGTGCTGATATAGATGTTGTTTCTATCATGATGTGCCAATGATATCTTTTTTGGAGGAGTTATTTTGCGAAGATACAAGTGCTTGAATGTAACCCCTAGATTTTTCATCTTCTTTATTGATACCAGAGTTAACCTTTCCTAGATGCACACATCACTATAGAGTGCCCTTAGAGTCCTTATGATAAAGAGTTGCTGCCAATACACATTCAATACGAAGGTTGGATACCATGGATGTTGAAGTGGATGGTGGAATGTGTTGAGGGATACAAGATGCAGATAGATTGGTTGACAGTTTGGAATCTTTGATTCTCCAAATTTGGGATGATGAGCAATGATGGGTGGATATGGAGATTTGATTGGGGCCAACTTCTTGATATACCTTGTAGGTCTCTCTTGAAGCTTTCTTTTGTATCGATGGATAGTTTTGATGGATGAACTTCCCTTTTTGATTTTTCCCAATAGTATCTTTGACTAATGGAGTGCGATAGGGATGATTTTCTTTATTTTTCTTTGGTATCCATTTGAATTTTTCTTTTCCATTTTTCTTTTCCAATTTTTTTGCTTCAATAATTTTCTCTTTTATTTGATATAGACCTCTTTCTTGTGGTTGGTCCCAATTAGTGGGTGGAAAGATGTGTGGATGAAGATTCATGATATGAATGGTTGGAGAGTTGGTAGACATTTCATCATAAGGAATATTCATGCTCCCCATGTTCGTGTTTGTGCTACATAAAGTTGCCCCTAGTATTATGGCAGTATTACTGACATGCTTTGATTCTGTTGCTGACAAACCATTTCCTTGCTATTCAAGATTATTTATCTTTGTTGATTTTTTATAATGATTGACATGCTTATACTCACTTTCTTCAATCTAGATGGAGGATATGTCTGATTTTGATGCTTCTTCAAAAGGTGTTGATGCTTTACAATCCATATAGGAGTCTTCCTCATGATCCATTTTTTCTTTCTCTTCAAAGAATGTTTCCAATTCATCATCCATGTAGAAGTGTTCTTCATGATCAATTTTTTATGTCTATGGATTCTACTATGCCTTGATTATGTGTAAAGATATTAAGAGTAGGAGACTCTCCTTCCTTGGTAATGATATCAATAATATGAGACTCTTGTTAATTTGGATTAAGATCATCTACATGTCCATTGGGAGTAAGCATCTCATGGGTAGATGGAGGAGTATGTGATATATGTATATGATGATTATTTGTGACATCTTGTATGGATTATAGAATATTGATTAGATCATGGTAGTATCTTGGAGATATGGATCCTTGATCTTGACTCTGTGTGGTGTTATCTTCAATATGCTTTGATTCATGTTCTTGACATGGATCAATTTCAAAGGATGGATTGTTTGTAAAGGGTTCTTGAAAGTCTTCATTATGCATGGGTATTGGCTCAATATTTTCTTGATTTTTAAGTGAATTTGGACAAAGTGTTGAATTAAGGATTTCTTCAATATTGGCAACCATGAGGTCAAATGATGTCAATATGTCTTGGAAAGGAGCATTGATAGAATTTGGTGAAAGATGTTGATCATGCTTTGGAATAAATTCTTGAGGTATATCATCTAACTCATTGGGTGATGTAGAGACATTGTCAACATGATTATTGGTAGGTGAATCTTAAATTTTATCCTTAACAATTGTGGTAGAAACCTTGTTAATGTCTTCAACCATGAGATCAAATGATGTTGTAGACATCCAAATTTGGACACTTAATTTATCCAAATTTATCACTTTTCATCTAAACATCCTCTTATCCGAGTTAATTAAGTAATATTACTATTATTTAATTAATATCTTTAATTCTGCTAAATCTCTAAGGTATTT
>VDFB02271358.1:677802791-677903018 GCA_007258455.2 Sequoia sempervirens
TAAATGATTATTTAATTTTAGAAAGAGGATAAACTTAATTAGCGATGTAATTGAATAAATAATATTTATTTAATTAATCAAGATTGAATAAAGGTAAAAAAATAAATTAATTAAATAATTAAAGTTATTTAATTAATAGAGGACAAATTAGCTTTAAGAAATAATTAAATAATTAACATTATTTAATTATGACAATGAAGATATTAATTATGAAGAAAATTAGAGTCGCAGGCCTAGACCTTTTTTTAGTGTCTACATTTTGCCCCTCTTTGATACAATGTCATTTCGGCGTTGTGTGAAAGAAAATCAATCAAAACATGCCCCAGTCATGCCCCAGTGTGAAATAGGTAAGGGCATGCCCCCTCGAGAAAAATGACAATTTTTTGAAAAATTCAGAAAATTTTGGAAGTTGTCCTGATTAGGTAATTTGATAGCCAGAAGTTCGATGGTGCCGATAGAAATCAGTTTCGTCAAGGTTTGTTATGTGAAATGATCATTTGAAGTTTGGAAATAGTGTGGCCAATACACAAGGTGTGAGAGAAAACCCTCCAAAACCCTAGGTATAAATAGGATTTGGGTGAAAAATGAATTCATTTTCACCCTTCAAGTTTAGAAAACCTTGATTTTGCTCTAGAGCATTTAGCCAAAATGTCACCCATTCCATACATCGAGCACCACGGTTATCGAGTTAGGACTTCCAGATGGCTAGCCGACACAGGACCCCCAGTATGTACCCCACACTGTCTTTTGAATTTTCAATTTTCACGCATTTCTAGGCCTTTATAGTTTAATTTTCAAATGCATCACTTTGCGTTTGATGCAAATGCCTTCGTATGTGACACATCTACTCGCAATACGACGCATTTGTAAAAACACATCTAGGCTTAAATCAATGCATTTGTTTTCTTTTGCATCACATTTGTAGTCCCAAGTCACATTTGTTTAGTATAGTGTCACATGTATTATAGGGCACCACATTTGATATATCGTGTCGCATTTGCTTGATTTCTTGTTTGTGCTTTCTCGTTTGACGCATTTTCATTATTGTAATGCATCTGCATGGTTGAATGACACATTTGATTTTCTGTGACACATTTGCTATGTTAAATGACACATGTAAAATTGTGCAACGCATTTGATAATAAAACGACGCATTTTCTTGTCAATTTTTTTTTTAAAATTGTGTTGTAAAAATTGCCTTTATATTTTTGACACAAGGTATTCATTATGCATTTGTAGGTTACTTTGGATCCAATATACACTTGAGAGTCAAGGTCGGCTACCTATGAGCTGTGAGATCAGTTGTAGAGTGCAGAGAGATGGTTGATATGGAATCTTGGATTGCATCATGTGACATTTATGCCCACCATTCGGGAAAATCAAGGGATGCTGACTGCACTTTGTGAGCGATGGAACTTAGAGACTTCCTCTTTCCATTTGCCTACAAGAGAGTCTATTGTTACATTAGAGGATGTCTATAGGATTATGAGATTACCGATCAGCGCTGAGAGGGTCTCCTATGATACCCATAGGGGTTATAGTGAGCTTACTCATTTTTATGTATATGATGATATTAGACAGCTCGGTATCAAGCATTATGAGATTAGATGGCATGTCCTTGCAGATAGGTATGAGCGCATTGATTGTTTGTTGTGCACTTTGATTGCCAGGATTGTTTTACCTAACCGTCGAGGGCATGAGTTTCCTATTGGGTGGGGGGAGATGTTGATAGGGATGTTGGATAGACAGGTTGTATATGCATGGGGCCCCTGTTTACTTGCGATGTTATATTTTCATTTGCATGATATAGCTTACAAGGAGGTGCAATTGATGAGTTGTGGCACTACTTTGCTGATGATCTGGGCATGGGAGCACATTGTTGTCTTCTGCTTACCAGTCTTATTTGAGTTAGATGATAGATCTCCTTATGTTTTTCGATATGTCGAGACCATCAGTCAGACTCATGTTGGAGGCACAAGGTACTAGAGACACGTGATTGATACCCTTGTGCAGTTTTATGGAGGCCCTATATGGATTGTGCACAATGGCGGGATGAGCATTGACACTTACCATTTTTCCAACAGACACAATATTTGATCGGCAGGACTGTTTCCAAAGTTCACATTATTGAGAGGCACTTACCAAACAGAGTCCTTAGATAGTTTGGTGAGATTCAGGATGAGCCGCAGGGCCGAGCCGAGTTTTCCAAATCTTCCAAGGAGGTTCCTCTATGGGGGCCACAAATTCTTGTTGTGACAACTAAGGCAGATATCGATGCACTACAACCTGCATAGTGGGGTTGGAGGGGTGGAGCTATAGATCTGGGGATGACAATGGCATATGACACCTGGTGGGCACAACATAGGCCTATGCCATATACAAATCCTGATCAACCAACACCTGTGGAGTGGTGAGGGACAAGACCATGGGGTTGACGTGGTGTTAGGGGAGGTGGTTGAGGTGGTGGAGATGATGGGAGAGGATGTGGTGGTAAGGGTGGTTGACGTGGTTGACGAGGTGGTAGAGGTCGAGGTAGAGATCTGTTAGCCATCCGCGAGGATGCGAGGGAGGGAGAGGATGTTCCTATGTTGGAGGTGGGTGGAGGAGAGGAGGATGTTGGAGGGGAGCATGCTGCAAAGGAGGTTGTCAGTGAGGAGGATGCTAAGGAGGAGGTCATTGGGGAGGAGGCAAAGATGGATGCCCTTGGTCTACTATGGGTAGGATACAAGGACATAGATGATTTTCTAGAGGAGGAGATGGGGGATCAGGAGAGGGAGCTCAGAGATAGGATTGTTGAGGAGTGGGATGTTGATGAGGGAGAGAGGTCATGACAAGAGGAGGAGGGTCTCGTTGATCAACGACTGTCCAATTTGCAGGTCTGAGTAGATGCCTTGGAGGAGTGGGTGAGAGCTGTGATGACGGAGAGGGATGGGATATAGATGGAGAGGGATAGTGCCTATCTAGAGAGAGATCAGGAAGTGGCATGGAGGTAGGAGGCGAAGTGGAGATTTTAGGAGATTACCACTCTTTTCATTGGATCGACTGCATTTTTCACTCATGACTTGGTTAGGACTGGTGATAAAGAGAGGTATTACATGGATTTATATGAGAAGAAGGTACCTATTGAGATACAGTCTCCTAGTTATTTGCAAGTGCGTAGCAACAACTCACACAGCAGATCCTAGAGCATTGAGGGTGTCATAGGACCTCACAAGACATGACCTTATGATAGGCCTCCTTCTACACAACGATCATCAACACCCCCCCGTTAGTCACCTCCTCATTCTCCAGATGGGAGTAGTGGGAGTTCAGTCTAGGGACATGTTTTATATTTGTAGACATTGTGTTTTGATTATAGATCCTATGAGCTTCATTTTGATAGATACATTATGACATTATACTATGACACTTTTTGAGATATATATATAAAATTTTTGGCGGAAATTTATATGATATGCAGTTCTTTATATGATCATGCAGCGTTATATTTATGCATATGTTATGGATGCCAATATTTACTTTATGATGTTGATGTAGCCTATGATGTTATGTTGATTCTATATGATGATGTATGCATTTAATTTTATGGTATTATGGATGTCATGTATGCATTCTATGTTTATGATTATGAGATGCAATGTGATCTATATATTTACAATGTCATGTACATGTAATTTAATATGCTTTATGATTTATAATGCATGTTATGCTATGGATTCCTAAATGTGATGGATGTGTATATTTTTGTGTATTTCAAATGCACATATATGTATGATTTACTATGTATATATGTATGGCCATGTTTAAATGATGTTTCTAACATGAATGCATATGCAGGACGATGCATTTTATTTTTGTGTGTCACAAGACTCCGTCATAATGGAAGAAAGAAGAAATGTTAGCGTGAAAAAGATGAATTGTAACATAAAAGACATGGATGTTAGTACTATAAATCTTCAATGTTTTTTTGAAACATAATAGGCCTTGCATTAAATCATCATTGGGCGTTAAATGATACAAATGAAAAAAAAACACCATGATATGAGATAGAACAAGGTGTGCAAGGTCATCCACCTGCTAAAAATAGACAGTCGCAGACAAGGGATGTCCTAACTCATACTAAAGGAAAAGTTGCCCCAGTCTTTTTGTCAAGACAAACCACATACAAAAAACAAATAAAAGATGAGTGATGAGACATCATTGCTCCTCTAAATCCTTCATGGTACATCCTTGAGGAAGCTAGCAACCTGACTCAAAAACAAAGCCCAAAAGATAGTCAGCAAACAACAGTCAAAGAAAAAGAGTCCTGAGACATCCTTGCTTCTCTAAATCCTTCATGGGACATCCTTGAGAAAGCTAGTAACAGGACTCAAAGACAGCCAATTGAAAAGATAAGACAAAAAAATCCATAATATTAACAACCAATAAAAATATTTTCCAAAATTTGATCATGTTTGTGGTTTAATTGTCTAGATTGATAAGATGATTGTTTGATAAAGCCTGGTTTCAGGAAGGACACAAACTGTATAAGATGTCGAGTTTGGTTTCGATTGTGTGACTATCTGTATAAGGCAATGACAAAGCCTAGTTTCAAAAAGACACATACCGTATAAGACATTGAGTATGGTTTCAATCATGCGACAACCTATGTAAGGCAATGATGATTTTTTGACAGTGTCTATTTTTTAGGAAGGACACATCCTGTATAAGATATAAGTTGATTGTTTTTGTTATTGCTTTGGAATTTTTTTTTGATTTGACTTGATGACCTTGTTGATTTTTTTATCTTGTTGATGCATGACTTGTCTTGATGTTCTAACAATTATGTGTGTTTGATAACAATGTCTGATTAATGTTGATTGACACAACAAGCCCTAAAGGACTGACCTAGTGCAGCCTCAGGGCTCATTGATTGATGGCCTTGCCTATGTTATACACGCAAAAACCTCATAGTTCAACTAAACTTTGATTGACAAGACTGACTAAAAAAGGTTTGATTTATTTGACGATATATGGCATGTGTGATAGTGAAAGTAACAAACCCTAATGGACTGACCTAGTGTGGCCTCGGGGGATCATTGATTGATGGCCTTTCCTATGTTATACACACAAAGACCTCATAGTTCAACATGACCAATGACTTTGTCTTATTGAATAAAGATTAAGTCATGATTTTATATAGACAAACCTAAAAGGACTGACCTAATTCCTTAGAGGCACATCGATAGATGGCCTTGCCTACGTCCAGTCACAGAGGCAACGTAGTTTGACGATGAGAAAGACTGACTGGTGTCACCGACTCTGACCCTATTTTTGGATTTTTAAAACGTTTTGATTTTTTTTGTCTTTTTTAAGTCTTTTGATGTTTTTGGATTTTTTCAGGACATTTTGTGATGTTTTTAGATGTTTTCAGGACACTTTGCGATATTTTTGGATTTTTTTAAGGACCTTTTATGATGTTTTTGGTTTTTTTGATGGTTTTATTCCCTCAAAATAGCCATTGTAAGAACCAAATGACATAAGTCAAGTGCCTACCCCTAGTCAGGTATAAGACCCATTTATTATGAATAGGATGGAATGGGGATGCCAATTGAGCTCAATGTCAATCGTTCCAAGCTATGGAGAGGACAACCATTTATTATGGGTGGTATGTACAAGTGGTGGATAGGAAATATAGGTGATTAGACTGAAAAGTTAGGTTAGAATGATGGTAGAAAAAGAAGTAGTGTTGACTACACATGGTACCTGTTTGCCAGATTTTCACCATGGTACTTATCCAAAGTGCCACCGAAGTGGTTTTCACTATTAGACAACTTATTTCTCTTTACTATTTTTTTGATGTTACCAAGACACTTGTTTGCTAGGTTTTTACCTAGGTAACAATTTTTTTTTTCCATTTTTTTTTATATTTTTGATGATTAAGACAAGGTTCTCAAAAGATATGCATAGAACCTCTTTAAATGAAGGCTATTGATTGGTTTTGATAGTGGTTCACCTTCAGGAGTAGAGAGTTAGTATGCTTCTGATCCAAAGGCTTCTGTGACAATGTAGGGTCCTAACCAATTTGGTTCAAACTTTCCTGGTTTTTCTCTTTCTGCTTGATTCTTTGGATTTTCCATTAAAACCAGGTCACCAATGTCAAAATTTTGATTCAAGACTTTCCAGTTGTAGCTACAACAAAGAAAATTTTGTCTTCATTCATCTAAGAATTCTAGCTCGTGTAGTCTTGACACATGGTATTCTTCATGGTCAATATGTCCTTTCAGAGATACCCTCAAGGAAGGAATCTCAACCTTAATAGGCAAGATGGCCTCAGAACCAAATACCAAGGAATATGGAGTGGCACTGGTGGGAGTACAAATGCTTGTATGGTAAGCCCATAATGCAGGGTTAAGATGGAAATGCCAATCACAACCAACATCATTGACAATATTTTTAAGGATTTTGAGGATTGTTTTGTTAGATGCCTTAGCTTGGTCATTACCTTGTGGGTAATATGGAGTGGAAAAGTGGTGTTAGATATGGAATTCTTCACAGAGGTGACAAACTTCTTGGTTTTTAAATGGGTGGTCGTTATCCATGATTATGGATTGAGGAACACCATACTAAAAAATGATATAGTTAAGGTTGAACTTAGAAATATGTGTGTCGGTAATATAGGTCATAAGAATGGCTTCAATCCACTTGGTAAAGTATTCAATCATAGTAATGATGAATTTATGACCGTTGGAGGATGTAGGATGTATCTTACCTATGTGATTGATTCCCCATTGGGAAAAGGGCCATGGAGACATTATTGGACGGAGCTCCTATGCTGGTGCATGTATCAAGTCTCCATGAATCTGGCATTGTCGACATTTCTTGACAAAGACATATGAGTCATTTTCCATTGTAGGCCAATAATAGCCTAGTCTCATAATCTTCTTGGCTAAGGTTGGACCGCTAGAGTGGGATCCACATATACCCTCATGTACCCCACGCAAGGTTGCTTGTGCTTCTTCAATATCGAGACATCTCAATAGGGTATTGTCTAGGGCACGTCTATAAAGGGTATCTCTGATGATGGTATACTTAGTTGAGTTATGGATAAATTTCCTACGTTGGTTGTTTGAGAGGTCAGGGGGTAGGATTTTGGCATGGAGGTAGTCATATATTTCTTTGTACCATGGGGAATTTGGACCAGAAATTTCACACACCATCTCCAAATCTAGGATGTCAAAGGTAGGGACCAAAATTTGTTCTACCAAAAACTTGAATTTAGGCACGTTGCTAGGTATGTCCAAGAGTGAACCAATGGTTGCCATGGTGTCTGCTGCCCTGTTCTGAATGTGAGGTATTTGATGAAAGATGATGTTGTCAAAATATTGTTTGAAACTATCTTCCATCTACTTGTATGGGGTGAGCTTTTCATCTTTGGTTTCATAGTCATCATTAACTTGTCAGACTACCAGCTGAGAATCTCCATAAACTTGTAGATGCTTAATCTTCCATTTGATTGCCATTCTTAATCTTGTTACAAGAGCCTCATATTTTGGTATATTATTGGTACATGGAAAAGAAATTCTAAATGACTTAGGAATAGTGTCGCCCTATGGTGTGATAAACAATATGCCAGAACCTAAGCCATGATTTGTGTGGGACCCATCAAAGTATAACTTCCATGTCGTTCTTGTGTCCAAAATGAAGATAAACTCATCAAGAAAATCTACAAGTAGATGATGATCTTCCTTAATTGGTGTATCTACCTGCTGGTCAGCAATAACTTATCCTTTTATAGCTTTTCTTTCTACATATTAGATATCGTATTCATTGAGTACCATTACCCATTTTTCCAGGTGTCCTGTTAGTGCTGCTTTACTAAGGAGATACTTCAAAGGATCTATCTTTGTGACCAACATTTTTTGGTGGTTTAACATGTAGTGCCTAAGTTTTTGAGTAGCAAAGACTATTGCAAAACAAGTACATTCAATGGTACTATAATTTAGCTCATAACCTACCAAAGTGGCTGATATAGTACGCTGCCCTTTCATGACCGTCATTGTCATTTTGTGCAAGTAAGGCTCCTAGCACTGATGAAGTTGCTGAAATGTAGAGTATCAAAGGTCATCCCTTAGTAGGTGGCATTAACACTGGTGGTGTGAGTAGGTAATCCCTGATTTGTTGAAAAGCTTCTTTGCATTTACCTGTCCATACAAATGGTAACCCTTTTTTGAGTAGATGCTGGAAGGGATGTGTTTTATCTGATAACTGCACTATGAATCATCTGATAGACTATAGTCTCCCCTGTAGTGTATATAGTTGACTTATGTTGGCTAATGGAGCATGTCCATTATAGCTTTCACTTTTGTTGGGTCCACTTCAATGCCTTGTCTAGAAATGATGTATCCTAGAAGTTGTCCTAATTTCACGCCAAATACACATTTCTTTGGATTTAGCCTCACTTTGTATTCTTCTAGTCTTTAAAAAATATTATCTAGGACTTGTAAGTGATCAACCCTTGTTAATGATTTAGCTATCAGATCATCTGCATAGTCTTCCATAAGAGTGTGTATGAGATCATGGAAAATAGTTGTCATGGCGTGTTGATATGTTGCTCCGACATTTTTAAGGCCAAAGGGCATGATGTTCCAACAACAAGTTCCCCATGGACAAGTGAAATTTGTCTTATGTTGGTCTTCAGGTGCGATTCTGATTTGATTATATCCTGAGAAGCCATCCATGAGGGATAACATTTCATATCTTGCTGTTAGGTCCATAATCATGTCAATATTTGGCAGAGGAAATTCATTTTTAGGACATGCTTTGTTTATATCCTAAAAGTTTATACAAATGTGGATGCCCCTTGTTGGTTTTGTCATTGGTACAAGATTTGAAATCTAGTCTATGTAGTCAATTGATCTGATAAAGCCGACATCCAATAGTTTCTTTAGTTCAACTTTGACTAATAATGCAATTTGTGGGTGCATTTTTCTTAACTTCTGCTTCACGAGTTTAGCACCTGGTTGTAATGGAAAATGATGTAATATCAATTCAAGATCTAGTCCAAGCATGTCGGCATATGACCATGCAAAGTTGATCTATCTTTGTGTGAAGAAGTTACGAAATTTAGGTTGCTATGTTTCTGTCAAAGATGTTGCAAAATAGATTAGCCGAGGATTATCTTCATTGCCTATGTTGACTTCCACAGATTATTCAATTAACATTGGTGACTTTTCCTAGGAAATAGGGAGAATGTTCAACCCTCCATCCTTGGGTGCCTCTGAGAGGTTTTCGCCCTTGGATGCATCCTTATTTTTTGATTTTTTATCGTCCAAAGGTGTCTTTTGGTTTTCACCTAGGTACTCATCTTTTTTATTTTTTTCATTGTTTTTCTTATTTTTGTGATTGGAGGGTCGAATGGACTCCCCAAAATAAGCCATGTTATCCAAGTCTATGGTAAATCTAGCCTTATGGTCATGACTAGGTATGCCTTTACATAGTCCCATGAACTCAGCTATTGCTTTTTCATTCTCAAAGATATCTAAAACGAGGGTGTCTTGTTGATCCCAATCGATAAGCTAGGGGTATACTAAGGGAATGCCATCATCGGAAGTATCAAAGTTCAAAGGGGTCAAGGTAAGGGATGAATTGTTGACATAGTCACAAAAGTTTCTTACCAAATCCTCCTTATTCTTTTTCTTGGGAATAGGTAGATTCTGAGGTGGGCCTATTGTCAAGGTTTGGTTATCAAAAGTGGATTTTTTAGGTTCCCAAGAGGCAGGATCAAGGGATTCCCAATAATAATGTTTAATCCATTCCTATTTTTTCAAAGACATTTGTGGATGAGAACTGGATGGATTTTGCAAGGATTTAAGTATTTGATCAAGTTCCCCAAATAGTTTATTGAGGTCCATAATATAGGTGGAGGAGAGGGAATCCCTCTCATATTCGTTAGAGTCAGGGGAATCATAGTAGCATTGGTCAGATGGTTCATTGGATGTCTCGATAGCTTTGGAAGCACTTACTTCCTCTAGTAAAGGTGATGTGGTACTATAAATGCCAATATGGAGCCATTGAAACCTAACCCCTATGTCTTTTGTCCATTTATAGACAATGATAGGTTTAGTCCTCCCATTTTAATGTAATCCTAACCTGCTATGTCCATTATATCCTTTTTCTTGCATTATCTTGAAACCTTTTCCATATTGATCTATGGGTATTTGAGTAGGCGGAGGAGGTTCTTCATTGTCTTCTTTGTATAACCAAGAGGTCACATCTTCTTCGTTTATAGCTTCTTTACTTAGTTCGCCCCATTTTGTGAAAGTCGTTGTGGGAGGGATGTGTATGGTGACCACTGATTGTCTTATGTTGGTAAACCGTATGATTTGGGAGGAACCAAATGGTTGACACAATAAGATGATTTCATATGATACTCTCCATAACCCTTATCTTGGATCTCGACCTTAGGAGTGGAAGGTAGTGATTGGGAAGCAGATGTTTTGGAAAGAGTTGATGGATCAATATACTGGGATGAGTTGGATGATGAAGCCTCCTGGTTTATAGGCACTTGTCTTTGAGGTATTCCTCATAGGTTAGCGCAATACTGGAAAGGATCAAGATCACCATCTATTGTGATCTCGGTGCCATTATATGGGAATTTAAGACATTGATGGTAAGTGGAAGGGACTGCCTTCATAGCATGTATCCATGGTCTACCTAGTAAAAGGTTATATGGGAGGACGAGATCCAAGATTTGGAATTGGGTATCCATAATCACAGAACCAATTCTGATGGGGAGTGTTACAACTCCTTTAGATGATCATTCTTCTTCATCATATTCCTTAATCACAATGCTCTTAGTAGTGTCCACACACGCTTCTGAGAAGCCTAATGTCTTAACTAGTTTCAAGGTGCAAAGATTCAACCCTGCTCCACCGTCTACCAAGACTCGTCTAACTTTTGTTTTATGAACAAGAACTTTGAGGTGCAAAGGGTCATTGTGGTGTGTCTTCTTGGTTGGATAATCTTGTTCAAAGAAGGTAGCATGATGAGATTTGGTTAGATAGCCTACCATCTCTTGGAAATTATTGAAATATACGTTGTTGGGGATGGTGGTTCTTTGCAAAGCTTTGTCTAGAATATCTCGGCAATCAAGTGATATACACAATAGTTCCAAGATAGAAATTTGTGTTGGGATTTTTCCCAACTAGTCAAGTAAGTTATATTGAGGCTTGGAAGATTGTGGTTGTTGTTGTAATGGAGGGCCTTGGATAGTTATCTTGGTTTGGCGAGTGTTGATATCACATTCAGGAGTTTTCTTTATGGTAATAGTGTTGAAATTCTCATTGATGCCTCGAATGTGATTTATGATTGGGCCATGGTTATAATCATACTTGACATTAGCATAGTTGGCTGAAGTATTGGTATTATTTCCTGAACTAGGGGATTTTCCTTTTCCATGGTCATGTAATGGATTAGTAAAGACCTTGTGATCGATGTTTGAGGATGTTTGTTTCTATCCATTAACTTCAATAGTCTTGTTTTCCACAAAATCTTGTATAATGTTCTTCAACTGTTGACAATTTTGTACACTATCCCTTAGTTTGGTGGAAATCACAAAAGGCATTGTCATCCCACCAAGAGGGTTTAAATTTTTTGGGATCATATTTTCTTGGATCAAGAAGTTGTATGAGGTTGTGTTGCATCAGTTGTTTAAAGACTGATTCAATTGGTTCCCCTAGGGGAGTGAATTCGAATTTTGGAAACCTCCTTTGTGGTTGTTGTTGTTGGGTGTTTTGGAAAATGTTGGTAGTTTGATTGACGTTGTTGAGTGTGTTGTTAGAGGGGTTGTGTCCTATAAGTGTAATGATTGGTCCTGCTTGTAGGGTTTTAGCATCAACAATCCCATCATTGGTTACATTCTTGTTTTGAGACAAAAATTTGTTCCTATCATTAGAGATGTTTTGAACATTTGGATTTCTATTTGACGTCTTGATTTCAGTTTTTTCAATGAGAGCATTTTCAAGTATGTTATCCTTTTCTACTAGTTCCACAAGAAGTGCAACATTGTACTCTTAAGTCACTTCTCAATTTTGAATTGACGTTTTCTAGGAATATGGTGACCTTTTTTTTTTTTTAGGTATTAAAACAGGGCATCGACTAGCTAGGCTCCTCCATCTCTAGAAGAAGGTGATAAAGTTCTCTCCCTCATCTTGTGTGGTGTGACATAAGGATACTATCATGATTTCATTGTCAATGTTAAAGGAGAAATATTCAATAAATTTTTTAACAAGTTCACCCCATGATTTTATGTCATATGGAAACTGAGAAAACCATTCAAGTGCAATTACAATAAGGCTTCATGGAAACAGTCTCATGAGATAGGTGGGGTCATATGCAACATCTATGCACATTGTGGAAAATTCCCTTATGCATAATTCAATAGGATTACTCTTTCCATTATACTTAGGAAAGTTTGGTATAACATTCCCATGTGGAAAATGTGTCATGTATAATGCTTTGTCAAAGGGAAATGGACACAAGTCTTTTGCTAAAAATATCCTCTTGCTAGACATCACCATATTATCCATTTGTGTTTGAAGGGATTATATTTGTGTCTACAAAACATCCACTTGTGTCAATGAAGTGTTAGTTGGATTGTTTGGGTCTATGTAAGTGTTTTGGAATCCAACTTTTTGTGATAGGTTTTGGTTAAGTGTTGGTATGAAGGGTGGGTTTTGATTTGGGATGTTAGAAAATGGGTTTTGGTTTGGAATTTGAGTGAATGGGTTTTGACTTGACATTGATTGATTCAGAATGGGGATGTTATGCAAAGGATTTGATTGGCTTCCATGTTGGATGGAGGGTATGTTTCCTATTTGTGAGACCCCTATCTATGGTATGGCACTAGTAATGTTGACACTTGGTATTGCAGTTGTCTATGGTATGGTACTAGTGACATTGATGCTTGGTATAATAATTGTCTGTGGTATAGCACTAGTGATGTTGATGCTTGGTATAGCAATCATCGTGTTTGTGCCAACTTTAGGTCTTTTTCTCCCAACAGTAGGACCGAAGGGATTGGATGATGATTCCCCTATGGTGAAAGTAAGACCTTGTGTCATGTTAGATGTACCAAATGGTGATGTATGTACTATTGTAGCACTATGTGTAGGTACACCAAATAGTGTGGTTGTAGTTACTTGAGGTATAGTACCACTAGTAGTCATCTTGTTCATCCCTTGGATAGATGCAGTTTGCAAGGTATGGATGTCAAATCTAGGAGGTAACATGGCACCTTTAGCTAGCAATTTTGCTAAGTATCGTTGAGGATCATTTGATAGGTACTCATCTACAAAAGAGGCGAAATTGGAGTCTTGTGCAACAACATCTAAGTCTTCCACTATAATGCGTCCTTGTGGGTCTCTAGTGACAAATTTTTCTAATAAAGTTTTGTGAGGTCTCCATGTGGATGTCCCTTGAAAGGGGTTTGAGAATGGATTGATGAATTTGTTTGGATCAACCATATTTTCCCTTTCTTTCCTTCTGGACCTTGTTTCTACCATGTAAGATAAGCTCAAAATGAAAGTATACAAAACTATGTATATGAATGGTATGATTCTAGTCTATGTTTTTGGGATTTTTTGGATATAAGGAATGAATGCAACTATATTTTTTTTATTTTCTAGAAAATAAGGAATGTCTAAAATGATGTTATCCTAGGATGAGCATGTCTAAGTATGCAAAAGTCTAATCAAGATTTTAAGGGTAATCAATTTTGTTAGATTTTGAAAAGAGGTTACCAACCATCTAAAGTTTAACCAAGGCTTCAATTTAGTTTTGTCAAGGGAACTTTGTAGGACTAGGACCAAAAGAAAAAGTGAGCTCCCAAACTAGATTGATGAGCTAGAAGGACTCGCGTAGAGGACAAAAGATATGTTGACAAATGACTAGGTTCAATGACAATTTTTGTTGAAGCAAGGGTTTATCCAAAGCATGGAAAGTTGGCCTATTCTGAAAATCTACAAAGGTGATTATCCTAAAATTCGACTCGATCTGAAGGTAATAAAGACTCCTAAGATTCCTATCGCTATGGCTAAATGATACCTAAAGCATGCAATCATGCAAAATATGAGAAAATATTTTTGGTTTCTATTTAGGAGTCACTATGAAAGGATAAATTAGAAATTGGTATGACTGTTTGGTTTTAGACCGTGACTATGAATTTTGGTTTTCTAGTTCTCAGGAAATTTCCATTCAATTTTACAGATGCATCGCAGAAACTAACAAATACGATTCCTAGTGTCAGATGTGGTTTACTAGTAAACTAATGTGTTAGGTTTGTGATAGGAAGATGCGTCGTTCTAGACTACAAATGTGGCTCATAAAATTAGATGTGTCACAATGGTTGTTAGATGTGATTTTTGATCTTAGAGGTTGTTTACTAGTAAAATGTTTTGGGTTTGTGACAGGAATATGCATCGTTCTAGACTGCAAATGTGACTCACCAGATTAGATGCGTCACATGGATTGTCAGATGTAGTTTTCCAATTTCAAAGGTGTTAGCAGGTTTGACATATGCGACTCAGTATAGCAAATGTGGTGTTCTGGTAAACATATGCGACTCAATATGAAAGATGCGGTTTACTTGTAAACAGATGTGACTCAATTTGATGGATGCAGTTTACTAGTGAACAGATGTGACTCAGTTTGACATATGTGGGTTATTGGTAAACAAATACGGTTTTCTAGTAAATTGCAAGTTTGACTTAGTGTGTTTTTGATCAAATTTTTGCAAATAAAGACAATAAAAAAATGTTGTGTTTTAGGTTTGATTTTGACATGAACATGTATAATTCGAGAAGACAAGTATGACCCTAAGGTTGGCAATGACAATATCTACTGAATTCTCACTTGGGTTTCCCCAGTTGTGCTTATTCAGAGTAGATGATTAGAAGCTTGACCACACTGGATCCCCTCCACGACACTCACTTCTATGGGTCAACCAAGCTTCAGTTCTCATGAATCTCCCATGATGAACTTTTCATCTCTACTAAGAACCACAAGTATGTGAGATGGATTCAAAGGTCTGACCTCTTGCACCAACAAATAGAAGGATTTTGGTAAACTAAAAAAAAAAAGGATTTTTAGTAAGGGCACCCATTCAAGTGGCTATGCATGAGAAAATATTAACTTGTCTGCATACAAAATTTGTACCTATAAAGCTAAGTTTTCCATTAGTGTTCACAATTTTATATCGGTTGGGAGTAGCTTGGCTAAAAAGATTTGTTGCAGGTTTGAGTTGCCTTGGGGTGAGTACTTTTTCCCACCAAGGAAGGCCCAATTCCTAGAGTCAATAACAATTTCTCTTGCACCCAAGATTACACGAGTGTGCAAGGGGAGAGGGTACTTCTATTATTGAATCGGGTTTTAATCTAAAAAATTGTGCAAAGGCACCAAACACAATAGATAGTTGTTAATTTTAAGCCCAAATGACAATGATCTAATCTAATCAAATGATAGATGTTTCAAAATCAGTCTTTAACAAGCATTCTACAAAACCACACATTATTAGTCTAAATATTTGTCTTCATCAATCGTCTTGCAAGAAAGTTTGTATATGTATTCTATGAATCGTCCTGCAAACACTTATTAGCTCCTCAAGATCACACGCTGCAAACTTCAAATTAGTCGTAATAAAAACTACAATTTAAAAATTCAAATTTAGAATTTCGTAAATCAATTTTTTTTTTATTACCAATCAAATGCATCATAGGGAAGCAGAGATGCATCACACAATGTTAGATGCGTCACAAAAATTCATATGTGGCTCACGGGGTCAATTGCATCGTTTTGTGCTATAGATGCATTGTGCCATACCTGTACCTGCAAAACTAAAATTTTCTATGGAGTTTTTTGAAGACTGTGTCTTCACGTTGGGTTCACTAATGTAACATAGGAAAACAAGCAAGTTAAGCAATACAATGCATAAAATCAAACTAAACCTATGCTAATAATAAATAACAATGGAAAACTAATACATAAATAAGAAAAAGATATCATCGAACATCTATGTAATTCCATGAATAACCTCGATTGCACTTCTCCATTTTTCTGTTGTATGATAATTGCCCTTAGATTTATCTTAAGTGTGCAAGTATAGCCTCATGATAGTGTTATTAGCAAAACATCAAAGATTCTAAAATTGATTGCTTCCAAAAGTCATAAGATTTTAGGAGTAATAATGATGAAGGAAAGCCAATTTATAGAAAATTAATTTCTGAATGATGGACTTAGGTTAAAAGATAAAACGATGGTTAAGATTGAAAGATGTGACATGAATTCAAATTAGGGTTGAATTAGTGCGAGTTAAAAAGTACAAAAGGTGGAGATTAAATTAAATAATAATTTAATCTTTAGTTAAAACTGTTCGAAACTCAAAAGAATAAAGTTTGCATGTAAAGATAAAGATTGTTGAGGATAGAGGAAATAGTCTATTAGAACACATGAATGAATGAATTAAATAATTAAAGTTATTTAATTAATAGAAGTTTGCACGCAGAAGATAGAAATAAATCTAGATAATTGGCTGATTGACCCAAAAAGTCTGTTCGTTAGAAACACTCAGATATTAAATGAGGAGATGACTGATTGATCTAATTAAATCTCGACTTAAGTGGTGAATGACTAATTAGATAACAAAGAGATTATCTAATTATAGAGGAATATGCCAAGAATAAACCTTTTTATGAATTAAATAATAATTTAATTCAACATTCAAAATTTGAGGATTAAATTAAATAAAGATTTATTTAATTATCTAGAGAAAAGGTTAAAGAATAATTAAATAATTTTAAATGATTATTTAATTATAGTAAAAAATGTGATGATAGTAAATTAAATAATAGTTTATTTAATTTTAGAAAGAGGATAAACTTAATTAGCGACGTAATTAAATAAATAATATTTATTTAATTAATCAAGATTGAATAAAGGTAAAAAATGAATTAATTAAATAATTAAAGTTATTTAATTAATAGAGGACAAATTACCTTTAAAAAATAATTAAATAATTAACATTATTTAATTATGACAATGAAGATATTAATTATGAAGAAAATTAGAGTTGCAGGCCTAGACCAATTTTTAGTGTCTACAGATATAAGCTACTTTCTTTTGATTTCACAAACTTTATATAGCTCACTGGTAAATGTGCTTTTAGAGTCGCTTATATGAGTTCTCCATTGCGGGATGTATCTCATTAGTAGGCCCTTATCTAAAAAAGACAATAAAAATGTTATTTATCTTCACCCAAGATTGCATGAGATGTAAGGTAGAGGATACGTAGCAAGTTCTTGGGGTGACCAAAAAAGTTTGTGAACTTGGAGTGTTTCTCTTCACCCAAGATCACACAAAGCACAAGGGTAGTGGATACGCACTAGAAGTTCATACAAGCACAAAAAGAACGACATACAGTCATTATTTTTAAATCCTTAAAGGAAATGATGAATTCAGGTTAATAGCACCAAACTGAAGTATGAAGTTGTGTTTATTCAATTTTAAACCAACATTGCAATGGTGAGGATGTATGGGTTCAATTTTAACCAACTTTGAAAGATTATAGCATTGTAAATTTTAAACCCAATTGAAAGCTAGTTGTCCTAAAACATGAAATAAAGCAGCATATGATGGGTTATATCATCCCATAAGTTTTTGAAACACTTTTATAATATAGATCAAGTGATAATATGCTCTTTTACTTCAATATTTTGCTTCTCTCCAAATCTACAAAACAAGTTAGCCTTAGAGAGAAAAATAGAAGTTAGTAAATGATCAGAGAACAAATAAACTTGAAAAATTAAGGTAGACATGAAAATTTAACTCTTTGTTTTACGTTGCAATAGCATCGCTCTATAAGATAGCAATAGCGAGGCTATTTTGATTTTGCAATATCAAGGCTATTTCAATTTCACAAAATAGAGGCTATTTCACAATAGCAATGTTTTGGAAAATTTCAATAGTGCTGCTTTGCCTCGGAACCTGGAAATCATGAAAAACTCTAGCAAAATTCATTAAATTTGGTTAGTTTTGCCCTCCTTCTAGTGCCAACATGTGACTATAATCATAACATAAGCTAAATACACTAGATCCAATAGATTTTAACGAATACTTAACTAGTTAAGCTATAATCCCAATGAAATTCTTGAAAACATAGAATGAAGAATCCATTTAAACAAAATCTATTAAGAAATGCATAAAGGAACCTAGTTAAAATGCCTCAAACCTCATCCGATTGGGGGATTGGTACTGCGTTGATATGGAATGCCAACCCTTTCCCAATCTGTTTGATGAAACAAGCATCTAAATGAACTCCATTGATGAAAATAAGTTAATATTGATGAAAAATAAGCTAAAAGTGGATGAAAAGCTAAAATGGATGCAAGATGAATGAAGATGATTATTAAAATGTGCAACACAACTTTGTTAAAATGGAAGTGTATCCATTTCTCATAGAAATGATGAGTATTTATAGGAGAAAATGGTGAATCAATGGCTAGGATTGATTTGATCAATCAAGGGATGAGAAGCCATGTGAGGTGAAGGAATGGATAAAGGATTCTCATCAATGGATCAAGGAGTTAATCAATGGATCTCATTGATTCAAAGAAGCACACTTCTTAAAATTTAGGAAGTTGTTAGAAAGTTTGTTACAAAGGAATATTCCATTTTTGGAGTTTAAATGGGGGAATATACCAAGGGAATATTCCCTTGCAAGTGGGAGGGTGAGGGAAAATCAGAATTAGATAATTAAAACAAAGTTTAAATTGTGCAAGTTGAGTGAAATTAGGATGCTCATTAAATAATTTATTTATTTAATGAAAGAGGGTCAAATGAAATTAATTCAATAATTAAGATTATATAATTAAATGGGAGGACATAAGCAATTTAATCAAATAATTCACATTAACTAATTAAATAAGATGAAAATTAGTGTGAAAGGGAGTGAATTGGCCAAATAATAGTGATCATTTGATTAATAGGAGAAATTGATGCATTTAATTAAACAACTAGGATCATTCAAGTAAACAGTAAAAAATGAGGTGAATTTAGGACAAAATGATGTTAGTAATCAGATTCAAGTGTGCAATATCAGTCTCAAAAATTTTAAGTGTCTACATTTTTCCCCTCTTTGAAGCGAGGTACCTGTTACATTGGTTCAAAGATTGATGCTTTTTGGATTAATGTTACTCAGATCAAAATTTAAAAAAAAATCTTTATTTTTTTGGATGCTCCACTATTCTCCCAATGAAAGGAATTATGCTAGTACACTACCCCCCTCGAGAGATGGAGCAAAAATTTTAATTTTTTGGTTGAGATTGCGACAAAACTACAAGATCAATTCAACTCAAGGAAGACACAAAGATACTTCTTTGAATACTCAGATATTTGATGTAGACAAATTTTATGATGTATAGATAGTCTTCGGCCATGGGTAGCCTCATGTGTATTTTGATATATCACATAGATACGATACTTGGATAGAAATGCTAGTAAATATAGAAGAATGAGATAGAATGAGAAATAATATTGATTAACCATTATTTTTGAAATTGATTTAGAAGTCCAACAAGCCTATGATTCTTTGAGAGTTTATTAGATATGGTGATGAGATTGATGATTTTCTTGTTTCAGGGATTGGGATACTTCATCATTTCATTCCTTATTTTTGATATAACACATAGACACGATGCATCAAGGTATTGATAACCAATATGGTGTTGTATCTAATGCGATGGAATTTGACTCAACAAATATATAGGAGTATCCTTGCTCACACTTGACATAGGAAAACCTCATTGGAATGTAGTTTAAAATTTTAGAAAATTTCAAACCAAAGCATACACAATAGTCAAGAATTTATTCAAAATGACCTCCCTACACACAACAAAGCAAGCATTTACCAAGGTTATATTACAAGAACATCCAACAAGCACAAAAAATGAAACATAATGATCAATGCCCTATTCATTTCTTTAAATCATTTTAACAAACATCATTGAGAGGTCCTCAAAATGGGTCAATATGATAAATCATAAGAAAAAGATCAAGATGAACAAATAAACAATCTTATTCATATCTCTTGCCAAAAGGTTTGTGTTTTTTTGAGGATAAGTATCCAAAATGATTTCCAATGATAATGCCCATTGTAGGAAGGATACATCCTAGGACATGTTAGTGGATGCTGGAAAGTTGATAGGTTATTTGAAAGGCCATTGATATAAGCTCCGATTGACATGTTTGATAATGATCAAGAGTCTGATTTTTTACGTTTAGGTTTTTACTTTCTAGTTACTGTTGCACCTATTTTTGTTGGTTTTACCAAAGGGTGAAAATGATGATCGATTTATTATTCAAATGGAATATTATTGCAGGTGAAAACAAGATGGGATGGGCGATTTTAGACTTTTTTGGAATATTTCAATGTTTTTAATTTTTTTGTAATGTTTTGAGGCTTTTTTTTAATGTTTTCAAAATGTTTGAGGTTGTTTATGATTTTTTTTTAATGTTTCCAATGTTTTGGGTTTTCAAGTTTTCAAATGTTTTTGTGTTTTCTGAGTTTTGACCAAGACCTAAGAGGGACTGACCTATGGCCTTGAGAGCTTATCAAATATTAGCCTTTCCTACATTATACATGTAGAGACCACATAGATCGTCTGAATTTGACAATTAATTTTTTATTGATAAGATATGAACACTCGATGGATTGTTAGTTTATTAAGACATACTCCTAAAGATCAACCTAATGCCTCAGGGGCACATCGATGATGACCTTGCCTACGTTCAAGCTTAGAGAAAACATAGTTCAACCGCCATGTTTTTGGTGTTTTGACTTTTTGACCTGTTTATGAATTTTGATATGATTTGGATGTTTTTGGTGTTTTGATGATATTTTGATGAGTGTATGGATATGTGATGATTTCAGTGATTTGTTTTGGGATTTTGTTGAAAACCAAGCTAGGATTGATTGATATGATTGATAGATTACCGATAGTGATAACGTTATTGAGGATTCACAACAATGCAAGGATAATTTTGAACAACATAAGGATTGGGAAATGATATATCTCAAGATGATGATGGATTGATTGGATAAGATAGATCAAGAATTTGAAGTTAGGCTTGGAACAAAATCTATTGGAATGATTTGATGTGACGTTGAAGTGCAAGGTAGATGCAACTGATTGATTGTTTGGATTGATGTTTGATATCAAATAAAGCTTGATAAGGAACATCTTCTCGTGAAAATATGCTTGATGAGGGCCACACCACTCGAAACCCACACAAATCACAAAATAGATACCAACATAGAAGATGCAAGACAAAAAATAACCCACTTTCAATTATTTTTAGAAAATGAAATTACAAATTCAAAACTTACATTCTACAACCTCATGGGCTTGATTCATTACAACAAAATCAACTCTAAAAACAAAATATATTATTTGGAGCGACAATTTGCACTAATGGAGCCACTGTCTACAACTCCCACTTAATCCTTTTATTTTACCCAATAACCATCCTAGAATGTTCTAGAAAGTTCAACTTTTCCTTTTTTTTGGTGCCAAAAGTCCTGCTGAATGATTTCTTGCCTAGGAAGAAATTTTAATGAAATTCACTATTTAGTGGGCCAACTTTGTAGGGCCATAACTTTTGATTTGGGTGTCAGATTTTCTGTTATAACATATCATTAGAAATATCTCAAAGAGATCTACCACACCAAACCATCAAAGGTCAGTTCGTCAACTTTTTGAGCTATTTCAGGGCCTTTAAGATTTTTTATTTGAATTTGAAGCTTCTTTGAAGAAATTTCTCAAGATGAAAACTTCAATATCTCCCAAACTGTGCTGGGTATTGAGACGATTCTTTTGCGACCTAAAATTTTTTTCAGTTCTTCTCCTTGGGGTAAATTTTTAGGTCCATACAAGCTTGTTTAGGAAAACTTACTAAAAATAGTGACTATTTTTTCCTTTTCTGACTTCTGACTATCTTACACCCCTTAAGTGCCATCATGGAACTCAAAACAACTAAAGAAATTAAGGAAAACCAATTTGTATTTCCCTACACTGTTGGATATTCCTGCATCAGTTCCATGGGTTAGTGATTTTGATTTTTTGCTTACAAATGATTTGACCAATTTGATTTTGCATTTTTAAAATGTTTAGATCACCACATAATTTATAAGATATAGCTCAATATTTATTCTTGAAGCAAGATGTAAGTATCTACCCCCATTTTCTAGCAATGTATGGAATGATATGGGTGGATGCATGGATAAATGAATGGATTGATGGATGGGTATCAGAAGGATGCTAAGGATTATCTTGTGATAGGATAACATGTTTGGATAGAGTATGACTCTTTGGACAACACCTCATGGCTTAGATAATGCTGGTTAGGATAGGATCAATGATAGTGACCCATGTCAATATGTTTACCATAAGCAAGTGTGAAGTACATACTGAACCATTTCCAAGATCAAGATAAGTTAGATTGGATGAAAATGGATCATGGATTTATTATGGATAAGATGGAGGGAATGTGGGATTTATTATGGAAGGGATAAGATGCTTCCACCTGAAATGGTGCACATAGATGCTCGATTCTACTCATGACACTAGTTTGCTAGGTTTTCATAATGGTACTTGTCTGGAAAGTGCCACCAAAGTGGTTTTCACTAGAGGACTATTTTTCTCTTGAAGATTTTCTATATTTTTTGATTTATTTTTTATTTTTTGAAAGTTTATGCTCATGTTGAACCACCTGGTGGTGCTGATGTAGACACTTCTAGTGCTGATATAGATGTTGTTTCTGTCATGATGTGCCAATGATATCTTTCTTGGAGGAGTTATTTTATGAAGATACAGGTGCTTGAATGTAACCCCTAGATTTTTCATCTTCTTTATTGATACTAGAGTTAACCTTTCCTAGATGCACACATCACTATAGAGTTCCCTTAGAGTCCTTATGATAAAGAGTTGCTGCCAATACACATTCAAAACGAAAGTTGGATACCATGGATGTTGAAGTGGATGGTGGAATGTGTTGAGGGATACAAGATGTAGATGGATTGGTTGATAGTTTGGAATCTTTGATTCTCCAAACTTGGGATGATGAGCAATGATGGGTGGATATGGAGATTTGATTGGGACCAACTTCTTGATATACCTTGTAGGTCTCTCTTGAAGCTTTCTTTTGTATCGATGGATAGTTTTTATGGATGAACTTCCCTTTTTGATTTTTCCCAATAGTATCTTTGACTAATGGAGTGCGATAGGGATGATTTTCTTTATTTTTATTTGGTATCCATTTGAATTTTTCTTGTCCATTTTTCTTTTCCAATTCTTTTGCTTCAATAATTTTCTCTTTTATTTGATATAGACCTCTTTCTTATGGTTGGTCCCAATTAGTGGGTGGAAAGATGCGTGGATGAAGATTCATGAAATGAATGGTTGGAGAGTTGGTAGACATTTCATCATAAGGAATCTTCATGCTCCCCATGTTTGTGTTTGCGCTACATAAAGTTTCCCCCAGTATTATGGGAGTATTACTGACATGCTTTGATTATGTTGCTGACAAACCATTTCCTTGCTATTCAAGATTATTTATCTTTATTGATTTTTGATAATGATTGACATGCTTATACTCACTTTCTTCAATCTAGATGGAGGATGTGTCTGATTTTGATGCTTCTTCAAAAGGTGTTGATGCTTCTTCAAAATGTGTTGATGCTTTACAATCCATATAGGAGTCTTCCTCATGATCCATTTTTTCTTTCTCTTCAAAGAATGTTTCCAATTCATCATCCATGTAGAGGTGTTCTTCATGATCAATTTTTTATATGTCTATGGATTTTGCTATGCCTTGATCATGTGTAAAGATATTAAGAGTAGGAGACTCTCCTTCCTTGGTAATGATATCAAGAATATGAGACTCTTGTTAATTTGGATTAAGATCATCTACATGTCCATTGTGAGTAAGCATCTCATGGGTAGATGGAGGAGTATGTGATATATGTATATGATGATTATTTGTGACATCTTGTATGGATTATAGAATACTGATTAGATCATGGTAGTATCTTGGAGATATGGATCCTTGATCTTGACTTTGTGTGGTGTTATCTTCAATATGCTTTGGTTCATGTTCTTGACATGGATCAATTTCAAAGGATGGATTGTTTGTAAAGGGTTCTTGAATGTATTCATTATGCATGGGTATTAGCTCAATATTTTCTTGATCTTCAAGTGAATTTGGATCAAGTGTTGAATTAAGGATTTCTTCAATATCGGCAACCATGAGGTCAAATGATGTCAATATGTCTTGGAAAGGAGCATTGATAGACTTTGGTGAAAGATGTTGATCATGCTTTGGAATAAATGCTTGAGGTATATCATCTAACCCATTGGGTGATGTAGAGACATTGTCAACATGATTATTGACAGGTGAATCTTAAATTTTATCCTCAACAATTGTGGTAGAAACCTTGTTAATGTCTTCAACCATGAGATCAAATGATGTTAAGATTTCTTTTCAAAATGGATCATTGTTAGATATTGGTGAGGGATTTTAATTATGATTATGAAGTGAATCTTGAGGTATGTTGATTTTATCATTGGATGAGGTAGAGACATTGTCAATATGATCATCTAAGATTGAATCTTGATTATTATCATCAACAATTATTGTTCCTTGATCAATGAGGTCTTGGATGAGGTTCTTGAGTTTGATACAATCTAATGTGTCATGAACTTTTGTGCTATGGTATTTGCAATAAGCATTATCATCATACCATGACAACTTGAAGCTAGGTTCACCCCAATTTAATGACTCTAGAAGATTGATAAGTTTAGCCTGGACTGGCTTGTTTAATGTTGATTTAATTGGCTCCCCTAAAGGAGTGTACTCACGTTTGGTAGTGTTATTGGATTTCAAGCTTTGTTGTGATTGAGCTTCTTGTTGATTTTGTGCTTGATATGCAAAGTTTTGATGTACATCCATATTTTGATGATCACAAAGATGTTGTTGATGTAAATCAATATTTTGATGATGTTCAAGGTGTTGATATAAATCAATGTTTTGATTATTTTGATGAGGAATGTATTTATTTTGTGATGGCATGATGTTTTTACCTTGATATTGATATTGTTGATGATTTTTTTGGATGATGTGTTGTTGAGGTATGAATGAATCCATCCCAAAGTTCCCCATGTATGGATTTAACATGTTTAAGTTTGATATGTTTATGTTTGGGATGTATTGTTCTTATGCACCAATGTTTTGATGAGAAAGAATCATGATTGGATTTTATGATTGCATATTGGTGTTTTGGAACCCTAGGTTCATGGTTTTGTTTTGAACACCCAGACTTGTTGGATTTTGAACATTTTATAATGGGTTGATGTATTTATTTGTGAAACTTGTTTGATCTACCATGTGACATGATGTTCCAAAGTTTTGATTAGGCATACCCCTATTTGTTGTGTCATTAGAGTTTGTAGGATATGATGAACTTATGTTTGGATTGTATGATGGAGTTGTAAAACTTCTAGTATCGAACTCTTGTATTCCAAGGTTTTGTTGGTTTAGGTCACTCATAATAGATAAAATTTGGTTTTGTTCCATGTCTTTCTTGTGTTTTTATCTTGTTGAAAAAGTGAACCTATAAGGTGTTTAGGACCAATGATGTGAATGGATGATGAAAGAATTGGTGATGTGGATGATAAGAACTCTCAATTTTGGATAACACTAGACTTTAGGTTTGATGTTGGTGTTTTGATAAAGATGCTAATGAACTTGTGAATCCAAAAGGTAGACTTGTTCAAAAGGATGATGGATAACTTAACTAAATGTATGAAAAATGATTCATCTAAACACATTAGCTAAACTAGGGGATTGATTGATGATAACCTAAGTCTAGAAGGTTGTCGTGTCCAAAGTTTTAAAGTTGTTTGTTTGTGAGATGCCAATTTTTTTGATGTGAATGTGATGGTTGATAATAATGTGTTAACCTAAGAGCTCAACTTGTTTTACCAGATCAAGGTAGTGAAAAAAATTCTTTACTCTTAGTGATAAACCTAAGAACTCAATGTTTGGATGGTAGAACTTTGATACAATGTTTGGAAATATATTTCCTTGTTTTCACTTTGTTTCTTTGGAAGTTTGGATGTTTGGAACATAAAATCAAAGTGGGGTGTTCATTTGATTTAATCTTAGATAAATGAAATTGTTTTTACCACATTCAATGTCTTGATTAATTTTAAACTAAATGTTTATAACTAAGAAACTTTCCTTTCACAAAGCTCAAAATGTGAAGATCAAGATGATAAAGCCATAGTCTCCTATGTTGACTTTGGAATAATGTGAATTTTTATATAATCCTAAATATTTGGAAGCCTTAGAGAGATTGTTTTTAAAAATATATATATATCCTTAAGGATGTGCAAATATAGGGCTTTTCAAAGGTATTCACATTAACCAAAGAGTTTAAAATTTGAAGAACATGTTGATGTTTCTTTGAATTATTTTGAAACCAAGCAATGTATTTACTGACTCAATGAGTGATGGAGATAAAAAAATTAGTCACTTAACAACCCTAAAGAATAAAGGTACGTCACTTCTTGGTAGGCATACCTCACCCTCAAAGGAATGATGTAATTTGTGAAGATGGAGTGGAAAAATAGGCTATATCAAGGAAATGTATTGTCTTGATATTCCAAGCAAAAGAGTCCCTTCCCTATTTGCTTTATTTCCTCAACCAAAAACTAGATGTGGCAAGTAACTTTTGGGAGTGGTGTGATGTTGAATGAACAAGAAAAATGAGAAGGGGGTGAATCAATTGTAGAAAATTAAAACATCAAAACCCTCAACAATAATCAAATCCACATGCATTCATTAAACCATTATTTTTTTAAAGTGATTAGACATGAAATGTAGATAAAAGAAACTAAAATAACACCATACACAAGAGAACACAAAATTTGCATGGAAAACCCAATCAGGGAAAAACCACGATGAGGATTAGCTCACAATATAAGTAATTGCAAAACTGGTACAAGGGCTCGCTGCCAGAATAGGACACATTGTCCAAAAAGGCTCACAGCCAGGGTTCACTGCCACAAAAATAACACAAGAAGATAGAAGAGAAATGTTACATAGAGAAAAAATTCTCAATGCAACATGGAATCCACCACAAATGCTGCAACAATCTCGCAGCCCTGAATGAAATATTTTAGACACCTTCAACTCATTGCCTTCAATAATCCAATACTTGAAATTCACACTTCTTTTCTCAAATTTTCATCACACATATCACTCGCATCGATATTGCATCTATCTTTCCTCTATCTTGATTCTTTCTTACATCTCATAACAACACCACTCTTATTAATATCAGCCTCAATCTTGAACACCTTCTCCAATGTCGGCAACTATCTGTTACATTTACAAAGTCAAATTAGGTTGGCACCTAAACATTCCCATGATGGATAGGAATGAAGGAGACCCAATATAAATCCTTAATTAGTACCCAAATAGATCCCAACACACCTCAGCATGCTTTCATAAGCCTCACATGTAGTGCTAACACAAGGTCAACCAATACCCATGCTAAACACCATAAAACATTAAGTACATGCTTCCTCAAATCAATCTGAAACTTATGAACAACAAAATTTTCTTGAACACGATCTAGAATAATCATTGAATCACTTAAGATTCATCAAAAACTTTATCCAAACTTGCATCATACAAATACTTCAACTTAGAACAACTAGTAAACCTTATTTGCACATTGACTCATGAAACACACACTGTACTATACTAAATCAAGTGAAACCTTGAATACTAAAAGATACAAACAATATAAGAAACTTCCCAAATATGCATGAACTAAAGACAATCTATGGAGAAACACAAATCAAGTACATTTCTCCTAGGCTACAAAGAACACCTTTGAAAAACTGGTTCACACATTGGTGAAAATATCTCACACTATACAACGATCCAGAAACCCAAATTCTGAATATATCAACCTTTGGAAACCTTGAACAACATATTATATCCACATAAGCATATCATCAACATAGAAGAAACACAAAGCACAATACCAAAGAATATTATGAACACATGCACAACAAAGTTTTATTTTGTTTATCGAATTTTCTCAAAAGCACTTGGAAAAAAAGTACTAGAGAACTATACATCTCCAGACATTGCAACATAAAGATAGATCCATGTACTCACAACATTTCCTCAATATATCAACTATACATGCACAACCTGCAACAACCCATTTTCCTCTTTTCCACAATTTTCTCAATATCCTCGATGAATTCATCATGCAAGGAACTTCCTCAACATATAGTTGACATCAATGACAAAATTAACCAGTAGAAAAGCCTGTTGAAATTAATGACAACATCTTCATACTTACAACAATCTCCCCCTTTGTCATTGATGACAACACAAGAAGTGAAAAACCATCAAAGACAACATACACACTCTCCTTTTCTTTCAGATTAGTTAGCCTACACAACATTCCTGCACACTCTCCCCCTTATAGGATTTTATCTCCTTTTGATAATAATTATTAGACAATATACACAACTTTCTCCCTCTGAAACTTTGCACTTTTTCACATGAATCTCTCTCCTCATTTAACATCAATGGTAAAGGATAAAATGTTTTGCATTGTTCTCCCCCTTTGACACTAACCAAAATACCTACTCTGAATACTCCCCCTTAGGAGTACACCCAAATAAATTAGAAACTCAATGACAACACATGACACTACCTACTTCCCCTGAGAGGTATCCACCAACATCAATTTAAAAAAGAGATAGATCCATAGATCCACTAGACTGATGCATCCCCATATGCATCTAGTTAAAAGGAGGGGTAATAACCCCCAAATTCTCCTGAAGATACTTAAAAGTATCTTTAGGAAGATCCTTAGTAAATATGTCAACAATTTGATCCTTTGTAGTTACATACTCAAGTTTCACCTCATTCTCCATAACCTTCTCTCTCAAAAAGTGATACCTAATTGATATATGATTTTTCCTTGAATGCATCACATGATTGTTTGAAATGTTAATTGCACTTGTATTGTCACAAAAGATAGATATAGGCTCATCATACATTACTTTGATATCCTTCAATGTCTATCTCATCCACAAAACTTGTGTACAACATGATGCTGCAACAATATACTTAGCCTTTGCAATGGATAGGTAAATTGAATCTTTTTCTTACTTAACCATGAAACCAATCTAAATCCAAGAAATAATGCACCACCAAGTTTGCACTTTTCCTATTATCAACACAACCAACCCAATCTACATCTATATAAGCACATAATGTGAAAACAATATCCTTAGGATATCACAAGCCATAATTTGGAGTGCCTCTTAAATATCTGAATATCCTCTTCATTGCTGGAACATGTGGTTCTTTAGGATCTTCTTGAAATCTAGCCACAAGATAAACTATATGCATGATATCCAGTCTAGTAGCAGTTAGATACAATAGTCCACTAATCATAGATCTATATTTTCTCTGACCAACCTTAGGTGAATCTATTGGAGTAAACAAGTCATTATCTGATAATTAATTAATCATCAATTAATTATTTTAGGATTCTTTACTTTAGTTCACTTAAGCTAAACTTAGGAGTTGATATTTAATATTTAGTTTGATTCTTATTATTAGATTGGACTAAATTTAGGACAAGTTGTCTCATTGCATGAGATTATCACACTTGTCTCTATCTTGTTAATCCACATGTAGGGTTTGTATTGTGCTTTGCTTATATAAGCACACACATTCATTAGTAATTTCCATCTAGGTTATTTGCATCAATAATAATTCTCAGGTTATTAAGCACAATCTCACTTTTGATCTTCTCTATTGTGATAGGTAATCACTTGCAAGTGTTTCATGGGAGCTATGGATTAAATCAGTCAATTCTAACATGGTATCAGCCCAAATCTGTAGTCCCCTATTCAATTTTTGGAGGGATCTTGCCTTGAGAAAATTTTTGGTGCATCTTGGAGCAAAACGGGCCTCTCCATTGCATCAAGAATGACCCAAAACCTTAAGAATGCCTATCGTTTTGCTCAAATCTGAGCAGTTGCAAGGAAATAAATTTTTTTAAGGGCACGCAGATTTGTATAGATTTGTACCTTATTTTGTCTCGATTTCTGTGCAAGCGTACGATACAGACCTATTCTAGGAAAAATTAGGTTTTTCAATTTTTTATTTCCTCAAAATAAAAAGAAAAATATATTTTTTCTTTTTCAAAATATCTTTTTGCAAAATCAAAATTTTTGATTGAAAAATCAAAAACAAAAAAAGAAAAGAAAAGGGTAGAGTAGCTCTATGCAAGGTTTGTACCTTGACGTAGGCCCCATACTGTGTATAGAACGGTGGGCTCCACAAGGCCCACACTGGCCACACAAAACAATCAACAACCTTCAAAATCTGCTACCATTTCACAAATCCCGGTGCCTTCAAAAAAAGCGGGCTCCCCAAAACCTTGGCAACACACTCTACAAACTGGCATCGAGCCCTCAAAACATCGACGAAAATCTTTAAAAAGGTTCCTTACATATTCCGACAAGCAGACAGATTCTGACGACTGCAAAATTTTCCTGATAGAAGGGCGGATTTTTTTCTCAGTGACAATTGTCAAATTTAAGCTTATATTTTGCTGACGTTAGCATGATGTCATTGTACAGACGACCCTCTTTGCCCCCTCCTAGCCCTGATTTTCCATAAAGGAACGACTTTTTTCTTTTTGGCATAACTTTCGTATATAGAGTTGAAATCGAGCAAACGAGATATTGTCGAAAAGCTGGTTTTGCGATCTTTCTAGTGGTATAGGTCTCATTATCATATTTTTCTAGTGGTTCTTGTTATTCTTAGTAAAAGTCAAATCTTGATTTTGTGCTTCCGAGCTTGTAACTTTTTTCCTATATCTCTAATTTTTTTGACTCAAGCAATGTTGGAAAGGTATTTTAGAGCTCTTCAAATCTATTCATGCACTTTTTTCCAGAATCCTCCCCAGGTACAATTTATTCAATATTTTTTGTTTTCACACTTTTCTTAATTACTTGGATGTTTTGGTACCTGGAAATAATCTGTTTGTGTGGGATGAAATCATTTGATCTACTTTATCAGTACTAAGGTTTTTAGTCTCTAATTATTTCATTTGAGTGAGTATCATGGGTTTTTTTTTCATCCTTTTGTGATCAACTTGGATAAGGATAACTATGAGTGTTGGCGAAAGGGCATCCTAACACATCTTAGGTGGCTTGATATTTTTCCTTATTTGTATGGACTCATACCTACACCAGACACACTAGGGATTTTATCAGCATGGGGCATCATCAGAGATCATATTGTAGGGGTTATATGTTCTAGTGTTGATCTTGACACTATGTATGTTGTATTGGACATTGAATGTCCCCACATACTTTGGACATGACTTTGGGAGATCCATGGAGACCCTCATATCTCTCCATACCTAGAGGATCCTACTGTAGATTGTCTCATCCCTCTTGCAGATGCAGATTCCAAATGCTTTGATGATGATACTTTAGAGGAGCTTGAGTATATCATAGGTCTTGCATGTTCTAATGGTTCAAAGACTTGTCTTCATGTTCTCACTGTTCAGATTGAGACATCTTCTATTGTTCCTGATCAACAGTACATCGCCACATCGTAGACATAGCATCCTTGTTTGTAGAGTCTCAGATTGCAGATCTAGAGGATTACTTTGAGGACATTCATCTCCTCTTTATTGACAACCACATCACCATTGTTGGCCCACCATATTCATCACCTTTGCATCTTGTTCTATATTAGTCTTCACAGGATTCTTGATCGACATCATTGATTTCTAACATGTGGACATGTGAGCAGTTTTTAGAGGCACACATCATATGGATTTGGATTCCAGAATCACCCATTCTTTTGGATTGGCTTCTCCAATCACCAATGTATATATTTCTTCCTAAGGGGAGAAATGTAGTTTGTAGGCAGTGGATAATATTTTGTCTTCAGTAGTTCATCATTGGAACAAGAGCACTCTTTTTCTGGGGGGATTCATATCCTCATTTTCTCTCTCTTATTGGGGGGACATCTATTGTACTTGCATGACAGAATTAGTCTTTGGGGGGTCACATTGTGTCCTATCCTTCTTTCACTAGTGCAATCATTTCTTTTTCTCTCTTTTGGAGAGTAGTTTTTCCCACGAGGTTTTCTCCTTTTCTCCTATTATGAGAGTTTCATTTATGTACATAGGTACCTCATCAAGTCTTGTAGTTGGGACCCATTTTGCATTCATTTAGCTTCCTTTATCTATTGTTTAGTTTCTCCCTAAGTTGATCTTAAGGGGGGGTGTTGGAGTAAACAAGTCATTATTTGATAATTAATTAATCATCAATTAATTATTAGAGTCTTCTTTACTTTAGTTCACTTAAGCTAAACTAAGGAGTTGATATTTAGTCTTTATTTTAATTCTTATTATTAGATTGGACTAAATTTAGGACAAGTTGTCTCATTGCATGAGATTATCACACTTGTCTCTATCTTGTTAATCCAAATGTAGGGTTTGCATTGTGCTTTTCTTATATAAGCATGCACATTCATTTGTAATTTTCATCCAAGTTATTTGCATCAATAATAATTCTCAAGTTATTGAGCACAATCTCAATTTTGATCTTCTCTATTGTGATAGGCAATCACTTGTAGGTGTTTTTGTTAGAGTAATAAGGTATCTCACTTAATTAATTTAATCATATTGGTTAATTAATTAAGTCACTTATTACTTTAGGTTTACTTAAGCTAAACTTAGGCACATTAATTATTAATTGTGCACACTAGGGTTTACCTTTTTAGGTTTTCTTTAGGGTTTCATGATCTCCTTCATAAGGATTGATATCATTGTAAATTACATTACATTCAATAATCAAATTCTAGTTTTTGGCTTGCACATATTAGCTTTGAGGGTTTACAAAAAATCTCTCCTTTTTTGTTTTGAATATCTATTGCATGTGATAAGTGATTGCTTGTAGGTGATTCTTGGGGACTATGAAGTTGGTTTTTCTGTGGATTTCATTGTAAGGTCCGCAGGGTACCTACACATGGTAGGTCCCTGCGGGCCCCGTACTCCACCCATAGTGGCTCATTTGCTGTCCACCAGTGGCAGCTCTACCCACCGCCGACCTTTCCTTTGGCCGGTCTTCTTCTACCGGGCGGCCACCATCCTCCGGCGGCTCCTCACCGGTCACTCTTCCCTCTCCCAGTGACCTACCTCTCTTCCTGCAGCCACAACTTTTTTTGGCATGCACTCAAATTGGTAGCAGAGGAATATTCCTCCTGAATATTTCAGCCGGTGCATCTAGAATATTTCGGCAACTTGTGCGAATCCGGTGGTAGAAAATTTCTTTGCATTGGGTTTTTTTTTGCTGTGATGGCCTACAGGCCATCAAATTTAAGCTCGTTAGTCGCTGACATCAAGATGATATCATTGTACGGCCGACCCTCTTTGCCCCCTCCTAACCCTAGTTTGCTTCAAGGAGCAATTTTTTTCTTTTTGGCGTAACTTGGGCATACGGTATCGAAATTGAGAAAATGAGATATCACCGGAAAGATGGTTCCAAG
Source organism: Sequoia sempervirens (assembly GCA_007258455.2). Classification (NCBI taxonomy): domain Eukaryota; kingdom Viridiplantae; phylum Streptophyta; class Pinopsida; order Cupressales; family Cupressaceae; genus Sequoia; species Sequoia sempervirens. The sequence continues at coordinate 677,836,497 of VDFB02271358.1, forward strand.
AAATTTCCTATGGTGTAGTTTAGTTTTTAGTATTTTTCTGTTTAGATATATTTATTTTTGTTTGAAGTTAGATGTTCATTTATGGCCTCCAAGCTCATAACTTTTTGCCATGATCTCTGATTTTTTCCATCTTTGCGGCGTTAGAAAGGTATTAAGGAGATATACATTGTTGTCCATGCACTTTTTTTTTTTATCTATCCTAGGTTGATCATTAATCTATATTTGTCCCAATGGGTGTTTTGGAGATTACTTGGATGTTTTGGCAGTTGGAAGGGTGAAACTTGAATATTTGCACTTCATTTCAGTATCACATCATTTTATTTTCTGTTTATGCATGTTTAGCATTCTCTCCTTTTGCAATCATTGGGTATTGTAATAAATGAACTGAGATAAAGTTCCATAAGGGGGTTTTCTTGCATAATAATCTAATTAGAGTGTGCATGCACTTTGATCTTCATCTTGTTTTGATGACAACTCACATGGGTTATATCTGGTTTCTTAGTTTCTTTTGGCCACATCTTGCTTATAGCTTGTCACATATCAGATTCACATTAGTTCACACTTTAGATTGAGAGCCCATGTTTCTTGATCTGCATTGGTTCAGATCCATCTCAGTTTGAGGGCCATGGTTTTATGGTTAATGTTCCAGAGTCTTTATGGTACTTGTTCCCATGGAAGAGTTTTAGTCTCAGTTTGGCATCGGCATCGAGATACATGGTTTCTAGGTTCTATCATCATTTCATCTACTGTTGCTTCACAGATTCCAAGGTTGTTCCAATTTGTGAGTTTTCCATTGTTCTATGGCATCGGGTCTGCTGTTGCATTTTTATGGTTCTGCTTTGGTTTCTTGTAGACAAAAGTATCTTTCCTTGCTTTCTGGATTGTAGTTCCAGTGTTACTCCACAGTGTTCTTCTAGTGCTTCTTTGCAACAGTCATCTCATTGTAGGGGAGTTTTGTCCCACTGGGCTTTCCTTCTCTACCTCATTTTTGCATTTGTACATGGGTACCTGATCAGGCCTTGTTGTCGAGACCCATTCATGCTTTCTTGCATTCATCTTAGTTTTAGGTACATGCTTTGTTAGTCTCCCTAAGTTACACTTATGGGGAGGTGTTAGTGTAATTAATAATTAATTACACTTGCATAACTTTACTTAGGTATATTTTAATTCCTAGGTTAATTATTCTCATCCTTATCTTGTTGAGCTATCTTGTTGCTCAAGATAAGATTAGGGTTATGCATACTTGATTTTATAAAGCAAATCATCTCATGTAATTATGAATTCCTGAATAATATTATTTTGTATGTATCTTTTTGCAATAGCTTTTCTTTTTCTGATTTTCTCTTTCGTGGAAGGTTTTTTCGTTTGCATGTTTGATCTTGGTTTCTAATAGTTTCATGGGAGGTGTGGATTGAATCAATCAATTCTAACAGAATCATCATCTTTTCTCAATTTACAACCAGTCACCATAAGAGTGCATACTAGTTTGGAGTCATCCATTCCAAACTTCTTTAACATCTCTTTGACATACTTTGACTATGAAATGAAAATCCCTTTATCTATTTGATTGTGATTGATTTTTAACCCAAGGAAGAAATTCATTTCCCCAAACATTGACATTTCAAAATATTTTTGCATCTCTTCACAAATTTATTACACATGGCTTCATTTCCTCTAAAGATAATATTATCCACATAGACAACCACTATCAAGATTTTGTCTTCCTCAATTTTTAAGTAAAGATTACTATTTGTGGTGCCTTTACAAATCTTTGTTGTATCAAATATCTATCCAATCCTGCATACCAAGCTCTGGGAGCTTGCTTCAATCCATATAGTGTCTTCTTCAATCTACACATCATATTTGGTTGATTTGATAATTAAAATACTTCCGGTTGTTCCATGTAAACTTCTTCCAATTCACCATTTAGAAAAGAAAACTTCACATCCATGTAATAAAATTTAAAGTCCTTATGTGTTGCAAATGCCAAAAACATTTTGATAGCTTCCATCCTAGCCACAAGGGAAAATTTCTCCTCAAATTCTATACCTTCCACTTGTGAATAACCCTTAAACACAAGTCTTTCCTTGTTTCTTACCACTTATCCATTCTCATTCATCTTATTTCTAAATACCCACTTAGTTCCAATTATGTTCTTGTTTACCTGTCTACGAACCAATTCCTAGTCTGATTTTTCTCAATCTGCATAAGTTCTTCCATTTCCTTCATCCAATGTTCATCTTTACATGCCTCATTCACTATTTTAGGTTCGACTTTAGAAAGTAAACATATATTTACCTCAACTTCAACAACTTTGCTTCTTTTCAACACTCCTTTCCTCTTGTCTCCAATGATCTATTCTTCAGAATGATTCTTTTGCACATACTTAGGGGTCTTAGGGGTCTTCTCTAGAGCTTCATCCTCTTCATTCTACACTTATTTTTCAGCAAATTTTTCTTCTTCTACTTCTCTAAAATTAGGTTCATCTAATACATATCCATCTACTACAATTGAATTCTACAAATTTTCATCCACCTTAACATTTTCACTTTCGACAATATTTCTTAGCCTTTTGTTGTAACATCTGTAAGCTTTTATTTTACCACAATATCCAAGGAAGATACCTTCATCAAACCTTGCATCAAACTTCCCTAAGTTCTCTTCATATCTCTTGATATAACTTTTGCTTTCAAATACTCTAAAGTACTTCACAGTAGGAGTCCTTCCATACTATAACTCATAGGGAGTCTTTGTGTTGTTAGCTTTTGCTTGAACTCTATTAAGTATGTAAATAGTAGTATGAATTGCTTCTCTCCAGTATCATTCCAATAGATTTTCTTCTTTCATTATAGTCCTAGCAACTTCTTGAACAATTCAGTTTTTCCTTTCAACAACTCCATTTTGCTGAGGAGTTCTAGGTGCAAATAAATTCCTTTTTATTCCATACACTTCACAAAACATGTTAAAATCATTGGATTTGAATTCTCCACCTCTGTTAGATCTCAAACATTTTATTTTCACATTCATTTCATTGTCAACCATAGCTTTAAATGCTTTGAATCTATCTAATGCATCATATTTTTCTCTGAGAAAAGTAACCCATGTCATTCTAGAGTAATCATCAATCAAAAGCATAAAATACCTGTCACCGTGTACAATTCTCACTCTTGTAGGATCACAAAGATCTATATGTATTAATTCCAATAGTCTAGTAGCATATTGTTCCTTTCCTTTGAAACTACTTGTATATTTTCCAAATTGATAATCTTTGCAAACAATATTGATAGGATTTGTGATTCTTGGTAGGTCTCTTATTACATGAACTTAATTGATTCTTACCAAATTATCAAAATTCATATGATGCATCCTCTAGTGTCATAACCAACTATCATTAATCTAAGACATAAAGCAATGACCATCAACACCCTTAAGCTGATAGATGTTCCCATCCTTCCTCTTACCAACAACAATCATAGTTCCAAACCCCTTTTTGATATCACATATTTCATCCCTAAACACAAGATTATATCGTTTGCTACAGATTTGTCCAACACTCAAAAGATTATGTCTTAAACCCTTAACATAGTAAACATTATCAGTATTATGCTTTCCATCAAAACTAATTGAACCTATTCCAAAAATCTTAGCTCCTGAATTGAATCTCCAAATTTAACTACTCCTCCATTATATTTTTCAAGTTTAAAAAACTTACTTTTGTCTTTGGTCATGTGATTAGAGTAGCCACTATCAACAACCCAATAATTCTTATCCTCTTTAACATGAAAAAAGATACGCCTTCAACCATATCCTTCTTCTCTAGATCACTTTCCTTCACACAACTTTCAGAGTTAGTATAACTAGATTCTTCTTTTATAGCCAAGAATAAGCATTCATTGTCATAAAAATCTCCATAATTAGATTCATTATCAGAAATACCAACATCTCTAACATAGTAAGCTCTTTTGATAATCTTTCCTTTATCTTTACTCTTATTGTTCACAACTCTTTTAGGATATCTTGAAGCATAATGCCCTACTTCACCATAGCTAAAAGAATTTAAAGGTAGTTTACCTTTGTACTTATCGGTGCCCTTTTTCACCCTTCTTACAAAGTTAGATTCCACATCATCAAGATCATCTCCATCTGAATATTCAACATTTTCTAATTTTCCAGCCATAAAAGTAGTCTCCATTTTTGTTCCGTTTTTATAACCAAGCTTTCTCATTTCAAATGAAGTTAGTGTACCAATCAGCTGATCTCTAGAAAAATTATTGTAATTTGCAACTTCCTCAACAAAAGATACCTTTTCATAGTATGAATCAAGAAGAGTTCTGAGAAATTTCTTTACCACCGTAGGTTCTTTAACTTGTGCACCAAGACCTCTTAGAGCACTTACTAGTTCATCAACACTTTGCTTGTAGGTTGTAATTGTTTCATCTTCAGACATTTGCATGGTTTCAAATTGTTCCTTTAGATTTTGCAACTTTTCTTGTTTGACCTTTTCATCTCCTTCATAAATACTTTCAAGCTTATCCCAAACTTCTTTATCAGTCCTAAGATTCATAACTTTAACCAATTCAAAATTTGAAAGACTATTTGTAATAATAAATTTTTCTTTCTAGCATTTACCTTAGTGCCTTCGATCTCATCACTGGTGCTCAGACCATTTGGAGGTGGAGTATATGGATTCTTATAAGCCATTTCAAGCTTGTATCCTTAACATGCCATATATCCTTCCATCTTTATCTTCCAAAATGCATAATCTATTTTATCAAATCTAGGGTAATCAATTTGCTTTGCCATCCTAGATCTACCTTAAGTGGTTAAGCTCTTCTCCAAGGAATCTTGATCTGATACCAATTATTGAATGAATAAGACAACTGTGAGGGGGGGTGGAATCATTTGTATTAAATTAAAGCATCAAAACCCTTAACAAAAATTAGATCCACACACATTCATTAAACCCGTATTTTGTTAAAGTGATTAGACATGAAATGCAGATAACAAAAAATGAAATAGCAAAACCATACACAAGAGAACGCCATATTTATGTGGAAAACCCAATGAGGGAAAAGCTACCATAATGATTATCTCACAATATAAGTAATTACAAAACCGGTGCAAGGGATCACTACCAAAATATGACACACTATCCAAAAAGGCTCACAGCCAGGGTTCACTGCCAAAGAAAGAACACAAGAAGATAGAAGAGAAATTTTTTTTAAAAAAAAATTCTAAATGCAAGAAGGAATCCACCACAAATGCTCTAAGAATCTTGCAACCTTGCACGAAATATTTTAGACACCTTCAACTCACTACCTTCAGGAATCTAATACTTGAAATTCATACTACTCCACTCAAATTCACATCACACACATCACTCACATCAATATCACATCTATCTTTCCTCTATCTTGATTCTTTCTTGCATCTCACAAAAATACCACACTTATTTATATCAACCTCAACCTTGAACACCTTCTCCAATGTCAGAAACAATCTATTACATTTAAAAATTCAAATTAGGTCAACACCTAAACATTCCCGTGGTGGATAGGAATGAAGGCGACCCAATATTAATCCTTAATTAGGACCCAAATAAACCCCAACACACCTCAACCTAATTTCATAAGCCTCACATGTAGTGCTAACACAAGGTCGGCCAATAACCATGCTAAACACCATGAAACATTAAGTACACACTTCCTCAAATCAATTTGAAACTTTTGAACAACAAAATTGACTTGAACATGATCTACAATAATCCTCAAATCACTTGGGATGCATCAAGCACTTTATCCAAACTTGCATCATACAAATACTTCAACTCATAATAACTAATAAATCTTATTCACACAATGATGCATTAAACACACAATGTACTGTACCAAATCAAGTGAAACCTTGAATAATGAAAGATATAAAAAATATAAGAAACTTCCCAAATCCACATGACTTGAAGCCAAATTGTGGAGAAACACAGAGCAAATACATTTCTCCCAAGCCACAAAGAACACCTCTAAAAAACTGGTTCACACATTGGTGAAAATATCTCACACCAGGTACAACGATCCAAAAACCCAAATTCTAAATATAGCAACCTCTGACAATCTCAAACAACATATCATCTATCTATACAAGCATAGCATCGACACAGAAGAAAAACAAAGCACAATACTAGAGCACATTCTGAATACTTGCACAACATAGTTTTCTCTATTTATCAAATTTTCTCAAAAGCACTTGGAAACCAAGTACCGGAGACATCATCTTAGCTCATTACACTATTCCAACACATCTCCAAAAACTACAACATAAAGATAGCTCCATGTACTCACAACGCTTCCTCAATATCTCAACTATACATGCACAACCCGCAACAACCTGGTTTCCTCTTTTCCACAATTTTCTCAATATCCTTGATGATTTCATCATGCAATGAACTTCCTCAACATATAGTTGACATCAATGACAACACAAGGCATTAGAAAATCCTGTTGACATCAATGAAAAAACCTTCATACTTGTAACAGTGCACCTCCCATGCACTAATTCAAAGTACATTTTGGAAAACAAGGATATGTTGTTAAGACAAAGTGTTTAATGATGTCATGAACACAGGGGGTATAAACCATATGTAAGCCACTAAAATCTTTATTTTTTCCTACCCAAATCATACGTTTGGATGAGGATTAGGTACTGTCATGTTACCATGCCCCCACTATAAGCTACTTTCTTCTGATTTTGCAAACTTTACATAGCCCGTCGATAAACGTGTTTTGAATCTAGTTGCTTATATGAGTTCTCTATTGTAGGATGTATCTCATTAGCATGCCCTTATCTAAAAAAGACAAGAAAAATACTAGTTCTCTTCACCCAAGATCACACAAGGTGCAAGGGGAGAGGATTTGTAGCAAGTTTTTGGGGTGACCAAAAAGGTTTGTGAACTTGGAGTGTTTCTCTTCACCCAAGCTCACATGAAGCACAAGGGGAGTGGATATACACTATAAGTTCACACAAGCATAGAAAGCATGACATATAATCATTCCTTTTAAATCCTCAAAGGAAATGATGGCTTCATTTTAATAGTACCAAACTGAAGTATGAAGTTTTGTTTGTTCAATTTTAAACCAACATTACAATGGTGAGGATGTATGGATTCAATTTTAACCAACTTTGAGAGATTATAGCATTGTAAATTTTAAACCCAATTGAAATCTAGTTGTCCTAAAACATGAAATAAATTAGCATATGATGGGTTATATCATACCATAAGTTTTTGAAACACTTTTACAATATATATCAAGTGACAATATGCTCTTTTACTTCAAGATTTTTCTCCTCTCCAAATATATAAAACCAATTAGCCTTACAAAAAAACTAGAAGTTAGTAAATGACCAGAGAAAAAATAAACTTGAGAAATTAAGGTAGACATTAAAATTTAACTCTCTATTTTACCTTGCAATAGCATCGTTTTGTCAGATAACAATAGGGAGGCTATTTCACAATAGATAGGTTATTTTGATTCTACAATAGCGAGGCTATTTCACAATAGGGAGGCTATTTCACAATAGCGAGGCCATTTCAATTTTGCAAAAGTGAGGCTATTTCGGTTTTGATTTTGCAACAACGAGTCTATTTTGTAATAGCGAGGCTATTTTGTAATAGCGAGGCTATTTTGTAATAGCGAGGCTATTTTGTAATAGAGAGGCTATTTCAATTTCGCAAAAGTGAGGCTATTTCACAATAGTGACGTTATGGCAAATTTCAATAGCACTGCTTTGCCTCGAAACTTGGAAATCAAGGAAAACTTGAGAAAAATTTGTTAAATTTGGTTAGTTATTTTGTCCTTCTAGCTCCATCATGTGACTATAATCATAACATAAGCTAAATACACTAGATCCAATAGATTCTAGGAAATACTTAACTAGTTAAGCTATAATCCCAATGAAATTCTTAAAAACATAGAATGAAGAATCCATTTAAACAAAATCTATTAAGAAATGCGTAAAGGAACCTAGTTGAAGTGCCTCAAACCTCATCCTATTGGGGGATTGGTGCTGCATTGATATGGAATATCATTCCTTTCCCAATCCCTTTGATGAAACAAGCATCTAAACAAACTCCATTGATGAAAATAAGCTAATATTGTTGAAAACTAAGCTAAAAGTGGATGAAAAGCTAAAATGGATGCAAGATGAATGAAGATGAGTATTCAAATGTGTAGCATAACTTTTCTAAAATGGAAGAAAATCCATTTCTCATAGAAATGAGGAGTATTTATAAGAGAAAATGGTGAATCAATGGCTAGGATTGTTTTGATCAATCAAGGGATGAGAAGCCATGAGAGGTGAAGGCATGGATCAAGGATTCTCATCAATGGATGAGAATACAAGTTGACATGGAACAAGGAGTTGATCAATGACTCTTATTGATTCAAAGAAGCAATCTTCCTAAAATTTAGGAAGTTGTTAGGAATTTTTTTACAAAGGAATATTCCATTTTTGGAGTTCAAATGGAGGAATATTCCAAGGGAATATTCCCTTGCAAGTGGGAGGGTGAGGGAAAATAGGAATCAAATAATTAATTTTTTTTTTTAATTATGCAAGTTGAGTGAAATTAGGATTCTCATTAAATAATTAATTTATTTAATGAAAGAGGGTCAAATGACATTTAATTCAATAATTAAGATTATTTAATTAAATGAGAGGACATAAGCAATTTAATCAAATAATTTGCATTACCTAATTAAATAAGATGAAAATTAGTGTGAAAGGGGGTGAATTGGCCAAATAATAGTGATCACTTGATTAATAGGAGAAAATGATGCATTTAATTAACCAACTAGGATCATTAAATTAAACAGTCGAAAAGGAGGTGAATTTAGGACAAAATGGTGTTAGGAATTAGATTCAAGTGTGCAATATCAATTAGGACAATTTTAAGTGTCTACAGACATGTTTCCAAAGGATTTTGAGGAAATGCAATACCAATTTAAAGGATGCCACCTAATGGAAAGGATGAATCAAATTATGTCAACTTGGTCCGTTCACTTTGCCAGATGACTAGAGATAGGTGGAGATTGCTGCTAATATCTACCCATGTTTTGTGATGAGAAACACTTCCAATTATGTGAATGATGTGTTTTCCCAATGCTACACAAGTTAAAGATCTCCAAGGATGTGCATGATAACTACTAGAGAAATCAAAGAACATATCATGTGCCTAGGTTTAGTGACGTTAGGAATTTTGAAGATCGTCACTTGCTTCAGTTTACTTTTAGTTGTTGTTTTCATGCTTCTCTAATTTAGCAAGAGACTTGATTCCAACTGGGGCCCCAGTTGTGGTTTTATTTAATTTTCAACTTTCTTTTAGTTAAAAACTCAAGTGTTGGAGGTACTTCTAGTTAGCTTTTTTATTAGATCCATAGTTTTAGGAACATTTTTTCCATAAATTTTTTGTTTTGGATCATTTCTAAGGGTCTGAATTCTTATATAATTTTTGCAACTACAAATAATACAATCTCGATGTGGAGTTTACCTACTGAATTTTGTGCAAAAATCTTTGATTTATTTATCTGAGAATTACCCCTGTATTGCATGCATTAGGATTCAACACCATGGTGATGGTATAATGGTTTTATTTTAATCACAATTACTAAATTAATGAGATATGAGTTTAATATGTGAAATTAAGTAGGATTTTGTCCTAGATCTGCATGTGATTGATGACGTCCTGGTTGAATGAAATTCAAAAATATTATGTGTTTGAGTTTCCTTCAAAGATTTCTCTCCATTAATAGTAAATGTGTGAATGTTATTTATGTTAATGGTTGTATAAAAGATCTTGTTTAAATGTGTAGACATGGTTAATGAAATGCTTTATTCTATTTTCCAAATAGAGCTAGATTTATTTCAATAATTTATGTAGGTTTATTTTGAAATATCTCTTGTTACCCTATTCTCTTTTGTCTTTTATTTTGAAAAATGGTTACCAAAATATTTTGAAAGAGCATTAAATTGTCTTAAATATGCTTATGTTCTATATGCAATCTAAGTCTAATCAATGAAATTTCCATATTGCGATTGTATTTAAATTTCCAACTTTTTTGAAATTCCATATCCCATGTAATCACATTGGAGATAACATTGTTCTCACCTCTATGTCATCCACACTATCAAGACCCGACCATAAAGGAACCTTGGAGTACTTTATACTACTTTTCAAGAGGGGCAATAATCTTATTGCCTAGTACGTTGTGAGTGACTAACATCCACCTCAATAGTTACTAAATAGTTTGAATACCTAGATTAAAATTTAACACAAGGGGGTGAATCCAAGGAACAACAACTAGTATAATATTCCATGAGGTGATGATTAGAGATAACCAAAGAAATTTGTAAAATTAAAAAAAATCCCATCACATAATTCATTGTCATTCCAAAGAAGTTAATGCTTAACAACTTCCTAAGATTTCCAAATATTTTTTATCATTAAAATCCTCAAAATTTTGGCGATCACTAGAGTAATTAAAAGGGCATCAAAGCCCATATCTTCCATGTTGTATGGACATATGGAAGACCTAAGGAAATGTAATTCCCAAAAGAATCTTCTAGAACTAATTCTCTTTGATAGCCTAGATGATTCCTTGATGATGAAAATCAACCAAATCCAAGCCACTAGAATCTTAGAAAGGAAAGAAAATCACTGTCACATGATTAAAGACATTTCCTAGCTTAGTACTATCCCAAAAAAATATATAAAATGTTCAACTTATAATAAGAATTCTTAAAAGACACCCAAAAAAAGTAATAAATATGTATGACCTAAAGAACCTTACAAATTTAGAACTTTCTAGAAAAATAAATTTTATTTTTAGCTAGTTGGTTGGTATTATTTGTGATGGTTAATTTTGACAAATAGCCAATATTTTTCACAAAATGTCAAATTAAGATATTTAATGAGGATTCAATTGCATTCTTTTTTTAGTCAAACTCATCGACCCATATTTCATGAGTAGTGGTTCACACAAATTCACCTTTCATGAGAATGAATGGTCCAATTAGCATTAGTTGCATCTAGGTGATGCTCACATAAGTGAAACATTAGAATTTCATGGAAGGTCACCCATCCCAATACTATTCCAACTTAAGCTCACACTCTAACCATAGAGTTTCCCCCAAGATCAAGCCACTTAGCTTGCTAACCCATTTGTAAAACTTTTAATAATTTTTTTGCTTTATAAACCAATCAATAAAGAGTTCCCTTAACTTATCCATTAACAAGTAGGTGGAATTTTTCACAATGTATTAAAATACATGTTTTTATCAAGATTCATTTGTGTATTTTTGAGTCAACGTCTTAGATCCATATTAATTAATTTTGGTGAAAAGAGAAAAAAAATTGAGCATCTAATTCTCCATAAGGCTAACTATATTAGAAGTATTTTTCAATCTCATTCCAAATAGAGCTTCTTTCCAATTCAAATAATGTCCAAATATAGCTATACTAACATATTTTTTAGTTTGCATCTTTATACGCTCAACTATAAGAAATGTTAAAGATGAATAAAGAGGTTGAATATTAGCTTCAATAAATTTAAAGGAAAATCACTCATCTCTAAGTTAATGGAAATAATATAATGCTCTCATGGAACACAAAGAATGCTAAGTTCTATGAATTAATTGTGTTTTAGCTTCTTATAATTTAGTTGTGGTGTTATTTGTATGTACCTATGTACATTGTTATGACTCTTTTTTTCATTGATGTACCTTAGTTGTAATGTTGTTTCTATGAACTTGTGTATATAATCTTGACTTGCTTATCTAAACAACCCTTTATGATTTCCTTCTTTCTTGTAAATTATAACTTTAATTTTTTTAAATATGCATCAAATTTTTGACAAATAGATTATCAAAATTGTAAAACATAAATTAGTCGCAATAAAGTTAAACGTGAGAATGATAATTCATGCCATATTAACTACCAATATAATAAAATGGTCATGTTTAGTTTCCCTGTAGGGAAAACAAATTTCCAAAGTGGAAGAGAGTGGCTATAATGAAGTCAAAAGACATTCAACAAAGATATGAGGTAGATCTACTTTTAATATAGTTTTGTTAGGATTCCATATGACCTCTTCATAAAAGGAAAGGTGTTCATAAATTATATTATTTAATTGTTTTCCTAGATTTGGTGATTCTCATTATAAGAATTTTCTTTTATTACGTTTTCTCTTTGGAAATTTTTTAAACATTTAAGCTTAAGTAGGAAGAGAATTTATGATAAGTTTTTAGATATGATGATATCCATAAGATGTTATATGATATGATTTATTTTTCATATATATTTGGGTTTGTTCAAGTTACACATATACTCCCTATTCTTTATTTTTCAATCACAAAAATCAATTTCAACCTTTCATAAATAATAATATTTTGATCTTATCTTATCATATACATAGACTTATATCCATATTAAAAATAAATTTTAAACATTTTAGATTAAGTAGGAACATAATTTATGATAAGTTTTTAGATATGATGATATACATAAGACATTATATGATATGATTTATTTTCATATATGTTTGTGTTTGTTCAAGTTACACATATACTCCACATTCTTTATTTTTTAATCACATAAATCAATTTTAACCTTTCATAAATAATAGTATTTTGATCTTATCTTATTAAGAGTAGAGATCAAGTGATTTTAAATTTGAAGGTTTTATTAAAAACAAAACATAAGGTTCTTATTCTTATATTTTATCTCAATTAATTATATTTTATCTTAATTAATGTATTATATTTTGTTTATAAGACTTTATAGACCATCTACCTAATATAAGAGTGTATGAAATTTAATTACTTTTACATAGATACCTAGGATAATTTAATAAATACAAATAATTAGCAAAAAATAAATCTAGATAATAAAGAGGGGATATATAACATAACTTTAATAAATATAATAATTAAATAAGAGGACATGCCTACTTAACTATACAATAAAAGATAAAGAATAGTATTGACTTTGTGGTAGATCACTTCACCGTGCTATTAAAAAATTAATGGCCTCTATTTGTTATGCTCTTAAAAAATTTTATCTCAAAAACATATACAAGTGAATACCACATCCTATGAGGCTGATCTTGATTACTATAAAATTGATCCTAGTGTGAAAAATTGATCTAGAATGACTGGGAATTATTAGACAAAAAAATATCTCGTAGAATTGTCCCCCTTCAATTGCTAGATATTTTAGAAGCTAAGGTGGTGTCTATAGACACCATAGATGAGGTTGCTAACTTGATAGGTGAATGGATTATTATAGCTCAAAACCATTGATGGATAAAATTAATAACGATGGGAAAGATCAAATACAACATTCATAGATATAGAAGGTGATTCTAAGTCTATCATTGATGCTGTTAACTTTGGCAGATTACTGGGGTGAAATACTAAAGACATTTTATTAGACATAAAGCTTTTTATGTCTAAGTTGAATTTGAAGATTGCTACCCACATTTATCAGGAGGGTAATCAAGTGTTTGATGCTTTAAATAACTAACTTTGGCACCCATTGGAAAGTCTCTAATTGTTGGCGTAATTTGGGGAACCTACCGCTAGGTATTCAAGGTTTAATCCTTAAGGAGCAAGGCCCTTATTTGACCCATGATTGTGTGTATGAAAAATGTATCAATTATAAATAAATTCAAACACATATCAATAAGACATTAGATCAAGAAAACTGAAAAGAAAACAAAATAAACAAACTGTAAATGGCAGCTTCCTTGAAGTCATCTTATTTCTCTCTATCTCCAGCGTTTTGTTGTTTCCAGTTTGCTCTCAGATCCAGCAGATCAAGCTCAACAAAATAGACTACTAAAGAACGAGATATTAACTAAAATGCATGCTATGCTAAATGCAAGCTCATGCTATACTATGATAAGATGATTACTAAGATACAATTATTGCTAAAGATGCTAAAGCTATGAATGCAAGAGTGTAATTGCGTGTGCATATGTTCATGCGTTTATGCCTATGTGTATGTGTGTAACCAATGCTTGAATTTGCACCAGTATTTATAGAGTTTTGAAAGGATTCTGATTGGCTGATATGATTAACGGCCCAGATTAAGCTTGTTAGAATGAACGGTGAAAGATTTTCAAAAGTTGAGAGAGAGATAGAAGGTTTCCTTTTCTTCAAATTTTCTCATTTAGATCCAAAGGAAGGTTGTCGTTTTGAAGAATGAGTTGAAATGAATTTTATAATTAAATAAATAAACTTATTTAATTATATGTGAAGATGATTTTAGAAGTTTGCATAATTAAATAAGTAATATTTAATTATGTGTGAGAAATGATTTTAAAAGGAAATTAAATATTTAAAATATTTAATATTTAATTTAACTATGAAATGAAGGGGGTGTTCGGAGAATATTCCATTATTTGAATATTTAAATATTCAAAATTTAGAATAATATGATAATCAATATAAATAGATGGTAGAGCAGATTGATATGATATCTAGATAGATAGACTATGTATTGATTTGCCTGATATGATTGATTACGTGATATGGGTCACTGATATGATGCACTGATATAGGTCTGTTATAAGTCACTGATATGGGTCACTGATTTGAGTCACTGATATAGGTCTAATATAGGTCACTGATATGGGTCACTAATATGATGCACTGATATGGGTCACTGATATAGGTCACTAATATGAGTCACTGATTAGTTGTCTTTGTGATGAAAATATGAGGTGTTCGACAACCTCTAGATTAGAGAGTATTTTTTGATATGTTGGGATCGGATAGGAGAGATGACTCCCATAGAGGTACAATGGATAGGTGCCAGTGGTTTGGGTTCTTTGTTGACCATCCCGCGAGGGATTCGAGTCAATAGGGGACTATTCACTGCACTGGCAGAGAGGTGGCATTCTAATCATAACACCTTTCACTTGTCGATGGGTGAGATGACTGTGACACCTGAGGATGTGTACAAGACTCTAGGGATTCCTGTGGTAGGTGCTCTTGTGTTTTATGACCACAAGGAGATAGGTGGGATAGAGGCATTGAGGAGGATCTGTGGTGATGCGTCTATAGCCAGATATTGGGTGTTGTGGGTGGATTTTAGCAGGTACCCAGCCTTAGTTGTTGTGTTGGCAGAATTTATTGGAGGCTTCCTTGGACTGGACCATCGGTTGAAGGGATTTTTAGTTGGGTGGGGGAGGATGCTAGAGTGGATGGTGACATAGTGGTACAGAAGCACCTAGGAAACAATAGTCATTTAGGAAGTCTAGAATGAAGTTTTATTTTTGCAATGATATTTTTGAAGGTCATGTTGACCATTGAGTTGAGGATATAGTTAATGGATGTAGTTGTTCTCTAGGATAGAAGTTGAGGAAGGGAGAATGAGTTACAAACTCATTTTTACTTAGTTTTCTAATTTTTGGCAAAAGTTGAAAAACACAGTGCATTTTACAACTTTGCCATCTTTATCACTTACATGACTGACCAAATGAGCTTAAATATTTTAGAGGCCATATTTAAAGGGAACCTCAACATGGAATTGAGGTTGGAATCATTTGAGTTTGTAATTAGTTTTGAAATCAAGAAAACAATGATATTTGAGTGTGCATTTCCTGTTTTGTTCCTGTTTTTGAATTAGTGGGTTAATGGATTGATCATGGTATTTTGTATAGATTAGAATGTAGTGAAATAGTCTTTCAAGCATTGTTTGGAATAGTAGATAGCAGGTTTTTCATTTTTAAGTTATCTTGTAAATACTTTGTTCTTTCTTTAATTGCTGTTATGACTGGTAGATTGTGGAAAATGGGGTTTTAGCTTACATTACCACTGTAACTAGAGCACGGGCTTGTTGGGAATGTGGCTAAGCTCCATGTCTATAAATAGGTTAGGGTTAGGAGTCTGTAGGAGTCAAAGAATCATGGAGAAAGTATTCTCCTAGGCGAGCTTGACAGTGCTCGGTTAGGAAAGACAATGAATACAAAGCACTTGGTTTGCAAGGGTTGACCTTTCTCTGTCAAGTCACGGTGTGGAGAGGCAGTTAGTTGCCTTGCAAAGACTTGGCATGAAGGAGGAGGATCCATCAGACTATTTGGGGGTTGAAATAAGCTGACTGTTTGCTGTGTGGTCAGGAAATGGCCTAAAAAAACCCTAATTCTTGCAAAATGTAGGTTACGCCTGTGTACGGACAGTGAAGGCCTATGACCTCAAAAATATTTGAGAGGTAGGAAATTGAATTAGGATCCCCAAGGGAAGATTGGGATGTTCTTTAGAAAGATTGGAGATTAAGCCTAATTTCTCGAAGAAAGAGGCCTAATTGGGGCTCAAGGGCTAGTAGCCCTTTTCAGCCCTAAATGAGGGTTTTAAGAAAGTGATGGAAAGGAGTTTAGTGGACCTTAATAACCCTAGAAGGATGATTTAAAGTCAATGAATACATCTCTACACCCCTGCAAGATCAATTTGTGTGTTGCTAATGTATTAGCTTTTAGGGTAGATTAAGGGCTAAGGAAGTGTTGAAGCGTTGCCCCAAGGTTGGCTTGGTTGGCAGGATATGACTTGATGGTTGGGTTGGCAAGGTGAACCAGGGGAGTCTACACAAGCAGTAGGTCCTATAAGTTAAGGTGGTGGAGTGTGACACCATAGGGTCTTCCTAAACAAGATCCAAGGCATGGAGTAGTGAGTGTTTCCATCCAACCCTCCCTATCAGATTGGTATCAGAGCAAGTAAAAGATTTGGGATAGAGTAATATATGTCAAAGGTTGAGTCTAGTGATTCTACCATCATGGTGACAAATTCAGAGTTGGCCAAGATGGTTGAAGGATAGGAGGAAGACAATAGGTTATTGACGGAAAGAATAGACCAACTTGAGCAAGCATTGAGTAATGTACAGTTGGAAGGAAGGGAACCAAAGAAAGAAGAGGTTGCAGAGGAAGACAAGATCCCTGAACCTGACCCTATTTTGCAAGAAGAGCCTTTCTTGAAGGAATTGAAGGCCTTGAGTGGAAAAGCACTTGAAGGCATACCACTGTTTAGTGGAAAAATGGAAGCTGATTTAGTCATGGATTGGATAGAGGGAATGGAAAACCACTTTGAATGTGATGGAGTCACTAAAGCACAAAAGGTAAAGGTGGCCAAGTCAAGACTAAGAGGTTCCGCCTTGACATGGTGGAAGTTCATTCAGACAGAGAGGGAAAAGGAAGGCAAGCAGCCTATTTCAACTTGGAAAGGAATGGTTGCCAAAGTAAGGGAAGCATACATGCCAGATGATTATGAGATTTAGTTGCACAAGAAAAGAAAAAGCTTGAGGCAAAGAGACCAATATGTGAACACTTATACTGAGGAGTTTCAAAAAATTTGTATGAGGTCTAATGTGATAGAGGATGAGAGTCTCAAGGTGGCTGGATACCTCAACGATTTGAAGTGGAACATTCAAGAGGAGATGACTCTTCTAAGTCCCAAGACAATGCACCAATGCTATCATTTGGCTATAAAGATTGAGGAAAGAAGCAAGAGGAAACAAGAATAGGCTTGTAAGGGTAGAGGTAAAGGCAGAGATCAAAGAGGACATAGAGGTGGATACCAAGGTAGAGGAACTGAGCAAAGAAGCCAAGGAGAGTCTAAACTCATAGAGCATGGAGGTGAAACATCTTCTAGACGAGGATATAACAGAGGCAGAGGTCCTAAAGGAGGTTCAAATAGAGGAAGAGGAGCAGGTAGAAGTAGTTCATACTTTTCCAATATGAAATGTTATAACTATGGTCAAGTAGGTCATCCTGCTTATAGGTGCCCGGAGAAAGCATCTTCATCAAGTACTGAGAAGAGAGTGGCATATGCTCAAGAGGACACCATGAGTGTCAAATCACCAGAGGTTAGCCATATTGAATCAGAAGTGGGGGAGAATCTGATGTTTAGTAGAGTTTTGATCAGACAACCGGTCAAGGAAGAGCCAAAACAAAGAAGAGCCTTATTTAGAGTAAGGTGCAAAATACTTGGAAAGGTGTGCAAGGTTATAGTGGACTCAGGGTCTACTGACAACATAATCTCAGAGGAGGCAGTGATGAAATTGAAGTTGGAAAAGGTACCCCACACTAATCCCTACAAGGTGACATGGTTGAACAAAGGACAGAGTGTTCTTGTCAATGAGCAGACAACGGTGGAGTTCTCCATTAGAGGATAAAAAGACAAGCTGATTTGTGACGTGTTACCCATGGATGCATGCCATCTTCTATTGGGCAGACCATGGAAATATGATAGAAGTGTCATGTATGATGGAAAAGAGAACACCATTTCCTTCAAGAAGGATGGGAAGGCATTTAAGTTGCAGTCACTGTCAGATGAGGAAGAAGGATAGTCAAAGACACCTAGTGTCTTATTAAACAGTGGGAAAGAGTTCATTAGCAACCTAAAACAAGGAGGTGAAGGATATGTGGTTATGTTGCAACCTAAAGAAGAGAACAAGACTGAGAAAACAGTCATACCAAAAGCAGTCCAAAAGTTACTTGAGAAGTACAAGGATATAGTTAGTGACGGGACACCAACAACCTTACCTCCAAAGAGAGCCATTAGTCATCAATTTGACTTCATACCAGGGGCTTCATTGCCAAACAAAGCAGCTTACAAGCTTACCCCAGATCAGAATCTAGAGGTAGCTAGACAAGTGCAGGAGTTGTTAGATCAAGGATTGATTAGGAAGAGCATCAGCCCATTTGCAGTACTAGTGGTCTTAGCAACCAAGAAAGGTGCTAAGTGGAGATTATGCACTGACTCAAGAGCAATAAATAGAATCACAATCAGGTATAGGTTTCCTATTCCTAGAATTGAAAACTTGATGGATTGTCTTGGAGGAGCTCAATACTTTACCAAGTTGGATCTCAAGAGTGGATACCATCAGATCAGAATCAAGGATGGAGATAAGTGGAAGACAACTTTTAAGACAAATGATGGGTTGTATGAGTGGAGAGTGATGCCATTTGGCCTCTCTAACGCCCCTAGCACATTCATGAGGCTCATGAATGAGGTGCTCAAGGACTTTACAGGGATATTTGTGGTAGTGCATCTTGATGATATACTTATCTTTAGTAAGACAACAAAAGAACACCTAAGGCATGTGGAGATGGTTCTTAGAAGATTGCAAGAAGAGAAGTTAGCCATCAATCTAGAGAAATGTGAGTTCTTCAAATAGGAGCTTGTGTATTTGGGGTTTGTAGTATCCCAAGGAACATTGAAGATGGACCCAAGCAAGGTGGAAGCCATCCTAAACTGGCCTACACCAACCACAGGGACAAAGGTAAGAAGTTTTCATGGATTGGCTTAGTTTTATAGGAAGTTTATAAGAAACTTTAGTGGAATATGTGCACCAATCCTAGATACAATCAAAGGAGGTTTAAAGACTAAGTTTAAGTGGACCCAAGAAGCTAAGAAAGGTTTTGAGAAACTGAAACAAGAAGTGGCAACTCAACCTATTCTTTTATTACATAGTTTTGACAAGTTGTTCACTGTGGAATGTGATGCTAGTGGAGTTGTAGTAGGAGGAGTACTCAGCCAAGAGGGTAGGCTTGTAGCTTTCTTTAGTGAAAAGCTTAATGAAGCTAAACAAAAGTACTCTACCTATGACCTAGAACTATATGCTTTAGTGCAGTCACTTAGGAAGTGGAGGCATTATCTCCTACCCAAAGAGTTTGTGATGTTTACTGACAATCAAGCACTTAGCTACATCAACACACAAGAGAAATTTAGCAATAGACATTTGAAGTGGATGGAGTATCTTCAAGCCTTCGCATTCACCATAAAGCACAAGAAGGGATAGTTGAACAAGGTGGCAGATGCACTAAGTAGGAGATTGCTAACAGTGCAAGAGATACAGATCAAGAGCATTGGAATAGAGAGTTTCAAGAATCTCTATGGTGAAGATGAAGACTTCTCAGAGGCTTACATGGTATGTACTGACTTTGAGAATCATTTTCATAGCCAATACTCAGAGTATACATTGCAAAGTGGATTTTTATTCAAGGGAAATCAATTGTGTGTACCAAAAGGTTCTATGAGAGAGAATCTTACCCAAGAAAAGCACAATGGTAGTCTTAGTGGTCATTTTGGTATCAATAAGACAATGGAACTAGTGCAAAGGTTTTACTATTGGCCCAAGTTGCCAAGGGATGTCAAGAGGTATGTGGAGCAGTGTGTAGTATGTATGAAAGCTAAAGGGGGAGCTAGTAATGCAGGTTTGTACCCATTCCCAATAGACCATGGGAGTGTGTTAGCATGGATTTTGTTGTAGGACTCCCCAAGACTAAGACAGGGTTTGATAGTGTCTATGTGGTAGTAGATAGATTTAGCAAAATGAGTCACTTTATCCCTTGCAAGACCACAAATGATGCTAGTTATATTTCTCACCTTTTCTTCAAGGAAGTTGTCATGATCCATGGATTTCCTTTGAGCATTGTCTCGGACAGGGATGTGAAGTTCATGAGTCATTTTTGGAAAACTCTATGGAGCAGATTAGGTACCAATTTATCCTTTGGATCATCTTACCATCCTCAGACCGATGTGAAAATTGAGGTGGTTAATAGAGTGTTAGATAACCTTCTCAGATGCCTAACCAAGGAGTATGGATAGACATGGGACATGGTTATCTCACAGGATGAGTATGCATACAATGACAGTGTGAACAAGACCACAGGGAAGAGTCCTTTTGAAATAGTGTATGGGATGCACCCAAGAGGTGTGTGTGAGCTTAGAGATCTAGGAGCTATGGAGAATAGGAGTGGACATGCAGAGGACTTCACTCAGACCATGAAAGAGATTCAGGAGCAGGTAAAGAAGACAGACACCGAAGCTACAAAAAAGTTGAAGGATAAGGTAGATTTTTCAAGAAAAGATTTACAATTTGTAGTAGGAGATTATGTCATGGTTCACCTCAAAAAATCTAGGTTGCAGAAGGGAACATCAAAAAATTGTAGATGAAAAGAGTAGGACCATGCAAGATGATAGCCAAGTATGGGAAAAATGCATACAAGGTGGAGTTACCTATAGATTTAGGAATTTCACTAGTATTCAATGTAGTTGATTTGATCATATTTAAGGGAACAGTTAATGACATGGATCAAAACAACATGAATATCTTCAAGGATGTCAGCAACATAGCCTTACCAACTCAAGACAAGCTTCAGGCAGAAAGAATCTTGGAGTCAAGAGTGAAGAAATCTACAAGGCATAAGGTGTATATGGAGCATCTTATCAAATGGAAGAACAAACATGAATCTGAGGCTACTTGGGTAGATGAAGCTGAGTTCAAGAAGTAGGGCATTGATGAATCACTAATCTCTCCTCACATTCCTTAGAGTTTGTGCAGGGAGGGGGAGAATGGTGCAGGAGCACCTAGGAAACAACAGTCAGTTAGGAAGTCTAGAATGAAGTTTTGTTTTTGCAATGATATTTTTGAAGGTCATGTTGACCATTGAGTTGAGGATATAGTTAATGGATGTAGTTGTTCTCTAGGATAGAAGTTGAGGAAGGGAGAATGAGTTACAAACTCATTTTTACTTAGTTTTCTAATTTTTGGCAAAAGTTGAAAAACACAGTGCATTTTACAACTTTGCCATCTTTATCACTTACATGACCAACCAAATGAGCTTAACTATTTTAGAGGCCATATTTAAAGGGAACCTCGACATGGAATTGAGGTTGGAATCATTTGAGTTTGTAATTAGTTTTGAAATCAAGAAAACAGTGATATTTGAGTGTGCATTTCCTGTTTTGTTCCTGTTTTGAATTAGTGGGTTAATGGATTGATCATGGTATTTTGTATATATTAGAATGTAATGAAATAGTCTTTCAAGCATTTTTTGGAATAGTAGATAGCAGGTTATTCATTTTTAAGTTATCTTGTAAATACTTTGTTCTTTCTTTAATTGCTGTTCTGACTGGTAGACTGTGGAAAATGGGGTTTTAGCTTACATTACCACTGTACCTAGAGTACGGGCTTGTTGGGAATGTGGCTAAGCTCCATGTCTATAAATAGGTTAGGGTTAGGAGTCTGTAGGAGTCAAAGAATCATGGAGAAAGTCTTCTCCTAAGTGAGCTTGACAATGCCCAGTTAGGAAAGACAGTGAATACAAAGCACTTGGTTTGCAAGGGTTGACCTTTCTCTGTCAAGTCACAGTGTGGAGAGGTAGTTAGTTGCCTTGAAAAGACTTGGCATGAAGGAGGAGGCTCCATCAAACTATTTTGGGTTTGAAATAAGCTGACTGTTTGCTGTGTGGTCAGGAAATGGCCTAAAAAAACCCTAATTCTTGCAAAATGTAGGTTATGCCTGTGTATGGACAGTGAAGGCCTATGACCTCAAAAATATTTGAGAGGTAGGAAATTGAATTAGGATCCCCAAGGAAAGATTGGGATGTTCTTTAGAAAGATTGGAGATTAAGCCTAATTTTTTGGAGAAAGAGGCCTAATTGGGGCTCAAGGGCTAGTAGCCCTTTTCAACCCTAAATGAGGGTTTGATGAAAGCGATGGAAAGAAGGAGTTTAGTGGACCTTAAGAACCCTAGAAGGATGATTTAAATTCAATGAATACATCTCTACACCCCTACAAGATCAATTTGTGTGTTGCTAATGTATTATCCTTTAGGGTAGAGTAAGGGCTAAGGGAGTGTTGAAGCATTGCCCCAAGGTTGGCTTGGTTGGCAGGATATGACTTGATGGTTGGGTTGGCAAGGTGAACCAGGGGAGTCTACACAAGAAATAGGTCCTATAGGTTAAGGTGGTGGAGTGTGACACCATAGGGTATTCCTAAACAAGATCCAAGGCATGGAGCAGTGAGTGTTTCCATCCAACCCTCCCTATCACATAGCCACAGAGGTACTCTTGGGGGAGCTGCATTTTCATGATTGCCTGTACTTTTGCAGGATATACTTCAATTCCTTTTCTAAAAAAATGTAGCCCAATAGTTTTCCATATGTGACCCCAAAAACACGTTTCTTGGGGTTGAGGCGAACTTTGAATTTCTCTAATCTTGTAAATATTTTGAACAATATTTCAAGATGTCCTTCTCTAGTGTATGACTTTGCCAATATGTCATCTACATAATCTTCCATGAAGGTATGCATCATGTCATGAAAGATTGTAGTCATGGCTCTTTGGTAAGTAGCCCCAACATTCTTTAGACCGAAAGGCATGACATTCCAACAATAAGTTCCCCATGGACATGTGAAAGTTGTTTTCTCCTGGTCTTTAGGGGAAATCTTGATTTGGTTGTAACTAGAAAAACTATCCATTAATGAATACATGGCATGGCTAGCTGTCAGATCAACTATAGTGTCAATGTTTGGCAGTGGAAAGTCATCCTTAGGACATGCTTTATTAAGATCTCTGAAATTTGTGCATATTCTGACAATTTTATTTGGCTTGGATATAGGAACAATGTTGGAGATCCATTCTACATAGTCGATTGGTCTTATAAATCTCACATCAAGGAGTTTTCTCAGTTCTTCCTTAACCAATAATGCAACATGAGGGTGAATCTTTCTGAGTTTTTGTTTTATCGGCTTGGCCCCTGGTTTGATAGACAAGTGATGCATGATAAGATCAGGATCAAGACCTGGCATATCCGCATAAGACCAAGCAAAGTTGACTTGATTTGATTTTTAGGAATTCCATGAACTCTGGTATTTCTTTCTTTGTCATTGATGTAGCTAACCATAAAATCCTTGGTTTGTCTGAAGTCTCAAGATTGATAGCATTTGTAGGCTCAATCAAATAGGTGATCGCTCATGGTAGTGCTCTGGGAGAGTGTCAAGATTCCCATCATCTGGTGCCTCAAAAAGGTTTTCACCATCCAATACGCTCTTTATTTTATCTTTTATTTGATCTAATACTACCAGATTCTAGTTTTCACCATTAGATCTTTTTTTTTTTTACTTTTGTAGCTAGGAGACTTGACACTCTCCTGATCAAAAACTCTATGCTGAAAATTGCTGGTGGAACAATCATTTATGTCGTCAGTGGAAAGGAAGTTTATGATAGCTTCGTCACTTGGAAACATAGGTATATTGATAGGTTTGGATGAATCCCAATCAATAAGCTCAGGATGGATCAAAGATAGCGGGTTGTCAGGTTGTGTGAAATCGGCTATGGTTATGGTCATAACGGAGTTGTTCGTAGGATCTGAGGTATGAGGTGGATCAATGATGATACTGTCTTCATGATAGTCTTGTTTGTTTAGATATGAATCAGTATCACTAGAATCATAGTCAATTTGTGGTTCATATTCTTGTGGTTGGGACCCTGACCCTTAACCTTTGATTAGAGTTGGGGCATATTGATGTATTACATCGACCTCTTTGTCCCTCCAGAACTCATCATTGTAAAGGGTATCCCATTCATATTCAACAAAATCTATGTCAGAATTGTTATCCATGAAGTTCTGAACTATTGCAAAACATGCTTCTCGTGAATCTGAGCCTTCTTGCAATGTGAAGACAGTGCCATGCAGTTGTTTGAATGTGCTTTCTTTTGAGTGAGTATCATAGCCTAATCCAGTTTTCTCTTTTGCAGCAAGTCCTTGAAGGTGAATAGGCTCAACTACTCCTTTCTGTTTTCCTATAGGACATTTATCATAGCCCATCTTCTGCATGATTGAATACCCTTTTCCATATTTTTCTGTGGGTAATTTGACATTCAAAATTGTTTCATCTTCATCTTTATAGAGCCAATTTAGAATTTCTGTATCCTCAAGATCTTCCATGGGGAATTTTTCTTTGATGAATTGTCCATTAAACTTTGTGATTAGCTCTATTGGTGGTTGTGTTGATGTCAATGTTGCTGATATTTGATGTTGCATGATGGAAGGTTGTCCATGTGATTGAGGAGATGTGGATAAACTAGCGAGACAAAGAGAGTATTCCCCAACTCCATGGTCTTTGAATTTCAATTTCTTGTCAAAACTATTGGCTAACTGACCGATTTTCATGTCAATCTTTAGAGAAGTACTAGCATGAGCTTCTCAATTGTTAGGAACCAAAGTATCTTGAATGGCTTTTATATTGGCACAAGTTTGAATATTGGAATTATCAGCTGATATCGTGATTTCTTGTCCATCATAAGGAAACTTAAGACATTGATGATAGGTTGATGGGACATCTTGCATTTTGTGGATCCAAGGATGACCCAACAAGATGTTGTATGCAAGATCACGATCCAATACTTGGCAGAAAGTATTCTTGATAACAGGGCCCACTCTGATTGGCAGCATGATTAGACCCTTGGATGCTCTTTCTTCGTCATCATAGGCTTTAATGGTAATCTTTCTTCTGAAATCAATGGAGTCCTCAGAAAATCCTAAAGCCTTAACCAACTTCATGGTACAGATTTTTAGACCAGCACCTCCATCTATTAGAACCCGCCTGACACAAAACTTGTGGACCATGACTTCTAAGTATAATGACAAGTTATGGGGATGAGTTATGGAAACACCATATTTTTTAGAGAATGAATGGAAAGTAGGTGAGGACAAGTGTCCTACTATGGCTTGGAATTGGCCCACATCCAAATCAGTGGATATAGTTGTTTCAAAGAGGGCCTTTTAGAGAATTTCCTTATGTGCTGGGGAAATCTTCAAGAGTTCAAAGATAGAAATTTGAGTAGGAGTTTTTTGCAGTTGGTTGACTAAATCATACTGGTGTTGAGGTGGAGGCTAAGTGGATTTTGAAGAGGTGCCCTTTAAGACAACTTTAGCTTGCACCCTTGTTGTTGCGTTGACTGCTCTATGTTCCACCTTCTCGTTGACTTTAATGACATTTACCCACTCGTCGTCAGTGTAGAGATGGTTGATTATATGATCATCATTGACATGATTTACATTTTTTCAGAAGACTCACCCTTTTGATAGTTAGGAAAAGGGTTGCGAAATTCTTGGTGGTCTACGTTTGATTGTTGATGTCCTACTGTAATGATGTCATTGTCGATTAAGTCTTGAATGGTATTCTTTAACGCTTGAAAGTTATTTGTGCGATGACCTTTGCACCAATGATAATCACAATAGTATGCCTCATTCCATGATGGAGGCTTTACATTGGGTTCATAGTTTTGTTGAGGCGGTAAAGTAATGACATTTTTGTCCATTAACTCTTTGAATGCGGATTATAAAGATTGACCCAATGAAGTGTAAGTTCTTCTATTTGAGAAGAATGAAAATTGTTGTGGATTTGTATTTGAGGTATTCCCTAAGGAGTTGTTATATGTGGTTCCTTGGTAACCTTGATTTTTGGCAGTCCCTTGATTGGGAGTAGAATTTTGATTCACGTTGTTCCTCAAAGGAGGAGGATTATTTCCTTGATTTGTGACCAAGTTGACATTGTTATAATTGTTGTTGCGAGGAACAATCGGAGTACTAAGAACAAATGGCTTGGTTGAGACCTGATTTGCATCAACAACACCATCATTCACCACATTCTTGTTGCGAGTCCAAAATTTAGACTTGTCTTGATTATTGTGATGATTGTATGAGCTAGGATTGTCTTTGTCAAGTTTTATTGTTCCTCTTTTGACCAATGCACTTTCAATGGTTATAGCATCTTCGATTAGTTTCTCAAAAGAGGGAGGACAATGTAAATTAAAACGATAGCTCATCTCTAAATTCAAGCTGTTAATGAAGGTGACCATCTTTTCCTTTTTAGGAATAGGGTGTGGATATCTAGTGAACATTCTTCTCCATCTCAGAAGAAAAGTAATAAAAGGTTCACCTGGTTTTTGTGCAACTTTGCAGAGATCTATCATTGTGATTTGGTGTTGGATGTTGTATATTGTGATATAAACAGATTGATTAATTCTTCAAATGTCCCAACAGGAGGTGTGATTTTTAATAACCATTCCATAGAGTGTCCTCCAAGACTCCTAGGAAACAAACACATCAAGTAAGTGTCCTCATGAGTGAACTCTAAAGTCATGTTTCAGAAGTCTCTAACATGATCGATTGGATCCAATTTCCCATTATAACGATCAAATTTTGGAATTTCACAATGTTTGGGAAATGGAATCATGTTGAGACTTCGATTGAAAGGATAAGGACAAATGTCCTCAAGAGTGTATTTCTTTGTTGTGGTTCCCCCTTGTAATTCTTTAACTTATCCTTGAAGTGCCTTGATTTTTTGAGTCAAAGCACTAAGATCGGATAGGGGTGTTTCTTCAGGTTTTCTCTTCAAATTTTCAATATCAAAGTCATGAGGCAATTTAGCTCCTTGGTCAAATAGACAGCGAAAATATTTTTCTTTATTGCATTGCAAGATCTTTTCTATGGCCTTGTGAAACTTGGGATCTTGCTCTGCTTCTCTAAGACGTTCTTCATCTTGCTTATCATCACTATCTATCTATGTTTTGCTCATGTTTGTGTATTGGTGGAATGGATTTTCTTCTCTGTTATCCATATCTTTGTCAAAAAGTGGATTACGACTCATAATGTAAAGAGGATTACCACTTTCTCTTTTTTCTTAAGTGTTTTGGGTATGACCTTCTTGTTGGATTCTGTCCTTCAATTTATTGGATTGATATTTTGTGAAGATAGGCAGATGATTTTGAAGAGTTCTTCTAAACTTAGATCATAGTTTTGACAAGTGCAATGATGATGATGTCTTGATCTGATAAGATGAAGATCTTATGATATGATCAAGGATGTTCCTAATTTTTGATTGTGGCTTCCAATGATGAAGGATATCAGAATCCTATTGAGGAAGTTGAATCAATAACCAAAAATTTTGTTTGATAATTTCACTCTTAAAGATTTGATCTTTGTTTTCGAAGAAAGTTTTTCAAGATCTTTGAAGAATATGACTGGGATGTGAAGGATATTCAATAGAAGGTTGCGGTATATCATTGAACTCAAGAGGTTGATTAATATTGTGTCTTTGAGATAGAGCTAATCTCTGATAATAAGATCGAGAATCCAAGGGATCTATGACATACTTGTCAGTGAATCCCCTAACAAAGTCTTGGTATCTATGAAGAAATCTGTGGTAACGAAGCAAGACGTGTCAACTTTTGTACAAAAAATTTCTTCTTTGCAATGCTTTCTTGTACCCTAAACATTTCTTGGGTTTCTTGATTCTATTGGAAACTAATTTCTTGACAAATTTCATTGATTTCCAATCTCTAAGCATGGGAAAGATATCAAAATGTCAGAAAGTCAGGTGTGAAAGATTTTAGTTGTGTTTCATGTTCATTTCGAATGATCTTTTATCTGAATTAATGTAAATGAAAACACAACAAACACTCTAAAAACAATTGTTTTTAAAACCCTATACTAACATCAAGTGTTTGATTAGGAAAATGTTTTCAACAAATGTTTTCACATGTTTAGCACATGAAAGACAATTCAAACAAACTCACTCTTAGTACTCAAGTAGGTCATTCTAGTAATCAACAACCCACATCTTAGAACTGCGTCGACTCACATAGCCGTGTCACCCCTGAAGGGGCGCCCGTGTTTTTGTCTTTTCCAGGCGCATACTCAGAGTGACGGAAGTGGATACCAGATCCCCTGAGCAAACGGTCCTTGGCAGTTATATGGTGAGTGTCTTGGGGGAAAATTCTTCCCTTCCCTTGCACTGTGATTATTAGAATGTTCAGAAACTAACTTCGGCTAGCTACTACACTAGGTTCGTAGTAAGGGTTTCCATTCAGTGCGGCAATAATAAACTCCCTCAGGAGACCTCCCAACCTTTAGAACAAAGGCTTTGGGGATGGTTATCTTGCACACTACTGGCAAAAGAGGGTTTCCCCAAATCTACTTTAAATTTTATAGTGGGGCGGAATAGCCTGGCTTTGGCTTGAACCCACTTGAGTCATTCCCATAGGGTGAGTACTTTTTCCCACTACGGTAGGCTCTCTAAAGGATGTAATTAAAGTAGTAAATTTGCATGAAATTGAAAAGGAAAGTCTAGTATTCTGATCACCTAGTTAAGGGGAGAGCATAGACCTATTGCCACAGACAAAGCAAACAAAAGTTCATTTTAAAACCCAAATCACAATGATCTAATCTAAGTGAAGATATTGCTTCACAAAAACAAATTGTTCAATTTTAGCTGCAAGATCATTGTATGGTGACTATCCTAGATTGCTTCATTTTGTCTTCCATGTATATCCTAGGATTGATTCATTTTAACTAGAAAAAGAAGAATTTTGTTTGCGGAAGGCGTCAGACTTAGAATTCTATTTTTGTGTTACAACCCATATGCGCCAAAACAGACAATATATGTGCAAAAACATACCTTAGATGCATCGAAAAAGACCTTAAATGCACTGAAACAGACCTTAAATGCACTGAAATAGACCTTAAATGCACTACAAAAAATACTAAATGCACTAAAACAATCCTTAGATGTGCCACTCTAATTAAATGCAAATTTTAACTCTAAAAAAAATGCAACATAAATCCACTAAAATCTACTTTAAAAGCGCTAATTTAACCCCTAAATGTGCTAAAACAGTTCTTAAATGCATTATTCTAATGAAATGTAGATTTGAGACAAGACTATATGTGCCATTCTGACCCTCAGATGCGCTAAAGTAACCCCCAGGAGTGCTGAAATAGTCTTTAGATGCACTAAAATACCTATGAAAACAAAAAAATTAAAGTTCCCATATGCGCCACAGAAAATGTCGGATGCACTAAAACACGAAAATTTTGCAAAGGCCAAAATCTAGAATGCGGAAACCTGTCAGAAAACTCTGCAAACAGATGTTAAAATCAGGGCACGGGCCCCACGGTGGGTGCCATTTTATGTGTGTATGAAAAATGTATCAATTATAAATAAATTCAAACACAACAATAAGACATTAGATCAAGGAAACTGAAAAGAAAACATAATAAACAAACTGTAAATAGAAGCTTCCTCGAAGTCATCTTATTTCTCTCTATCTCCAGCGTTTTGTTGTTTCTAGTTTTCTCTTAGATCCAACAAATCAAGCTCAACAAAATAGACTACTGAAGAACGAGATATTAACTAAAATGCATGCTATGCTAAATGCAAGCTCATGCTATACTATGATAAGATGATTACTAAGATACAATTATTGCTAAAGATGCTAAAGCTATGAATGCAAGAGTGTAATTGCGTGTGCATATATTCGTGTGTTTATGCCTATGTGTCTATGTGTAACCAATGCTTGAATTTGCACCAATATTTATAGAGTTTTGAAAGGATTCTGATTGGCTGATATGATTAATAGCCCAGATTAAGCTTGTTAGAATGAATGGTGAAAGATTTTTGAAAGTTGAGAGAGAGATAGAAGGTTTCCTTTTCTTCAATTTTTCTTATTTAGATCCAAAGGAAAGTTGTCGTTTTGAAGAATGAGTTGAAATGAATTTTATATTTAAATAAATAAACTTATTTAATTATATGTGAAGATGATTTTAGAAGTTTGCATAATTAAATAAGTAATATTTAATTATGTGTGAGAGATGATTTTAGAAAGAAATTAAATATTTAAAATATTTAATTATTTGTGGAGTGAGAAAAGATATTAAATTAAATATTTAATATTTAATTTAACTATGAAATGAAGGGGGTGTTCGGAGAATATTCCATTATTTGAATATTTAAATATTCAAATTTTAGAATTATATGATAATCAATATAAATAAATTATAAAATTTATTTAATTTAATTAAGAGGAATATGACTATGGTAATAATTAAATAAAATTATTTATTTAATTAAAATAGAAGAATTATGAAAGTGAACAATATAAATAAGTAATTAAATTTATTTATATGTAGATGACTTTAGAAGATTAATTAAATAATTTATATTTAATTAATTAACAAGCTTGATTAACCGTGACCATTTTTAGACGTATACAATGATAATAACTAATTATGTGATTTTTTGGGCCTTATGGGGGGTCCACATTCTTTTCTTATGGGCTATGTGGATGGGTGTGAATGTTGAGGTGTCTTACAAGTGGAAAAATTTGAAGAATGGGGCAGAGTCCATTTTTAAAAAGGCCATTATGAGGAATTATGGAGAGTACTTTATGATTAAGGCCAAGCTAGGCTATGCTTACGTAATCTCTTTTTGGGGTTTGTACTAAGCTCTTGTATATCCTTGAGGATTTTTTATTTAAATTTTGATGTGATAAATAATTACAAGGTGAAGCTTTTGATTGGTCCTATTTGTTCCGCTAATTTTCCTCCTTTACTAAAGGATAGGATCTTAGGTTTATCTAAATTTTGCCCCACGGCCATCTTACATTGGTACTTGTGCAAAAACAACATGGAAGGAAAACCTTCCATTCCTATCATGTCTTTCTTACCTAGCCGCAAGTGCTTGAAGATTTTAATTAATAAGATCGCCAAGATTTCCTTTAGGGATTTAACTCCTTAAGCGTTTGTTTTGTACATTGCTTTGATTTCCCAAGGCTACATCATTTGGCTTAAAGTATTAAGTGTGCAGGTGACCTATCACTTAACCAATTCCTCTAACCTTTTGCTCTCATAGGTTTTTTGGTTCTTCCGTGTGCAGAGCAGAAACATGGGTGGCGATAGGGTGAGAACAGAGCCTGACAACTATGGTGAATTTCGCAAGGATCCATTGGTATGGCACATTTATGTTGAAGGCAAGCTGGCGCCTTTGATGGAAAGTTTGGTGGGTCACGACCCTAGTTTATCTGTGCAATTTACAAATTCATGGAAAGATAAAAGGGCTACCGTGGGTGGTATTTCCTTCGAAGTGAACAAGGAGGTGATTGAGCAAGTGATGGGGTTGTTGTGTACTGGTAAGAAGTACCCGAAGCATACAAAGGCCCAAGATAACAAAACTCTGAATGCCTTCTTTGTGGCTAATGAGAAACTGGTTCATAACCAGTCGGGGTTTGAAAGAGAAGCTCTCCCATAGCCTTGGGACCAAGTCTACCTCACCCTCATGAAGTACGTGACCCTTGAAGGTAGAGACAAAACCTACTATTTCTATCACTTCCCTCTTTTAAATCACCTCCAACACAAAATTTTGTTAAGCTTTCCTTTTTTCTTACTTAAGGACTTAGAAAGCTCTGTTGAGAAGTGCATTGAGGCTATTGGCCAAAACCCGAAGGATACTCATCCCCTTCTACTCCACTAAGGCCTCATTTTGAGGCTCTACCACTTCCATCTTGTGTTATGCCCACCCAAACCCATTTATGATGTTTGTGTTGAGGAAGTTGAACCCCTTATTGTGGCCAATATCTCCCCGGCTGAGTCCAAAGGGATTGTCCAGTCTAGTGTTGTGGCTAGTCTCTATGAGCTTAAGTCGTCCCCTGCCAAGTCTGTCAGCAAACCTACCTCTAAAAAGAAAGTTAAGGATGAGGGGAAGGGTTTGATGGAGCCTCCAGCCATGGACAACAGAGGAAAGAATGTTGTGGGTAGGGACTCCAAGGGGGACACTGTGGTTGCTGCTACGATGGAGACTGGTGGTGAAAACCCCATCATCAGGAGGTATGGTAGGCTAGGTAAAAATAACAAGAAAGTGTAGGTTAATGAAATGGAAAAGGATGAGAGGTGGTCTAATAGCAAAGGTTGTAGGGATGAGGAGGATTCCGGTGATGGCGAGGAGGAGTATGTTGGAGGGCTCCACACCATTTTGGATTTCAGCAAAGTGCATAAGGAGAACTCAGATTCCCAGTCCTCAGACCCTCTAGATGTGGAGCAATCTAATATTGAGAAGATTGTGGATAAAGGGGAGGAGCTCTGTGTGCTGCAGGAAAGGATGGGAAAGATGGACAAGAAATTCAGTGGCTTGACCTGTTCCACTGTCAAGTTAGTCCACTGTGTTACCAACACCCTCTCTACTGTGATGAAGGATGAAATGGACAAGAAGACTACTAAAGATGGCCCTAAATGGGTTGGGGATGATGTTGTTAATCTCCTTTCTCAGAGCTGGGAAAATACTAGTTAATTTGATGTTGCTACGTAGTGTGTTTGTCGGCTGTTTGTCTGCCGTGTATGTGTTTTTTGGCTTAGTTGTTAATTTTTTTGGACTTGATCTTTTCTGGCCCTTGTGGCTCTCCATGTAAAGGGTTCAACACCCTGTAAATGTTGTTTACTATATCAAAAACATTCATAGACATGAAAATGGCCTATATAATGATACACATTTAATTTATATATTTCCCTTTAGAATTGAAATGTGCTCTAACAATACACCTTTTGAATTTAAGTGCACAATGAATGTGTTTAGATAATATTATATTGAAACATTACACTTGAAACATGTCTTAGGTTGGCTCATAACTAGTGAAAGGGGGTAAGAAAGATGGAATGATGAATCATTTTTTTCTCATTAAGGTCAGTCTAGGATAATACCACATGAATCAACAAATATTTGAAGGAATAATGTGTCAATTATGAGGCAAGGAATGAATATATGGGAATAAGTAAATGTGAGTGAAATAAAGATGAATATGTGTGTGTTTGTGATCCAAGGCTAACACAAGAGTATGCTAAATATTTATATGTTATTTTATTCACATTTCCATCAAATTTAGTATAATATTAAATAGGAAAATACCATGTGTACACTGATTTTATCATTATACTTCTCCTCCACTTTGATGTGCATGCAAATATAACATGAAATTCATTTCAATGTACATGGACTGTAATGAAAAAATTACATACCCTTGCAACTTCACTCTATATTTTGTATCCACTTTGGTGTTTATTTCCTTAGTCTTTTTGTAGACTCATTTCATCCCTTACATTAGCATTTTTCCTTCCCATGGTGCTTAGCCCTTGTTTCTTTTGGTCACTTTTGTGTTAGCTCTATGTTCTTATAGTCTCTCATAATTTTTTAGCCCAAAATATCTAGACTTTAATGCATCACATGGATGACCACATGTCATGCTAACATCCTATGATAATATCTTGTTTGATAGCTTTTTCAAAAAAATTCACTTCTCACCTTCCCAAGTTAGTGAAAATTTCTCAAAATTATGTCAATTGAGTCATCAACCACTTCCCTTTTCCCTATATCTCCCTTTTCAAATTTAATTTTTCATTTTGTCTCTCTCTAGGCCCTCTCTTATATTATATTGCACTCTACAACTTGATACAACTGTATTGTGCTCTCTAAAATAGTCTCCTTTGAGCTCTCTTTTCCTCTTGGATTTTTCAAGCCCCTAAAGGTGATATTGTTCTTGCTCCTTATTGTTATTATAGATTTCTTTTATTGTGCCCCTTGAGCACCTTGGGACTATCATATCCTACAATATTTCATTTTAGTCAATGCTTTTATTTCTAAATGCACTTATATTAAAAACACACACTATTTTTTCTGTCTATCTATCTTGGTTGTTATTATGGTAGAAATACCAAAGTAGGGATTTGATTGAGGTAAATTCCCAAAAAATCCCAAAAAATTTTAATTTTCTTTGTAATCATAGGTATTTTATGTTAGAGTAAAGGTTTTAACTTAATTATGTTAATTAAGTTACCTTTATTCCTCTCTTAAGATTTCACTTTAGTTTGCATATTGTGAAATTTAATAATATTAATTATTAAATGTCTACCTATTAGGGTTTCTTTAGGGTTGCACAATCTCCTTTTATAAGGATTGATCATTGTATTTTATCCCTCTCTCCGATTAATACATTTTTAGATTTCAGAGCACCCTTGCTCTTTTGTCTCCATCTCTGAACTATCTCGGACAGGTTATTTGCATGCAGGTGATCTTCAGCGTCTGTGAAGTTTGCTTTCTCAACTTCTACATGGTATTAGAGCTCCAGACCTACTGCTTCCTATTCAGCTTTTGAAGGATTTTTGGAGCTTTGAGGGTTTGGGGTTTGCCTTTTTGATCCAGGGCATACCTTTTTTATCTGGTACAGTTTGAGCCCAAATCGACCTCACGGTTGCCCTCAGGAGGCCATTTCCAAGTTTTTTGATATATAATTCACCTAGTTTTAGTGCAGTTGGCTTACAAGGAAATTTTTTTTTTGCCCTAGGGCCGTACAGACCCTAGGGCACATAGATCGTTGCGTAAAATTACAAAAAAAATTTAAAAACCAAAATTTTAATTTTTTTTTATGCCTCCCGTATAAAACAGGAGTGTCACCCAGGGTCCGCCAGGTGGCCACCCGAGCTCCGCTCACCTGGCAGCTCCACCGCGACTTCTCTGCCAACAGCCGTCACTGGCTCCACCGCCCACAGGCAGCTTTGCAAGTCCCCGTCGGCTCTACAACCTATGCCACAATCCTATTGGCGTCTGAGGCCCCTAACCTAAGCACCTTGTGGCCGCCAAGCCCTAGTTGGTGGTCCTATCAATGACCACAGGCTCCATCACAGGCCCTAGCTGCTGCCCCTGGTCCTGCATGCGAGTAGGGGCTATTTTTTTTAGCCCCTGAGGGCTATAGAGGGCTTTATTGTGCAATTTGGAGCTATTTTACAGAATCCGGCATATTTTTTGCATTTCAACTCCATTTTTTGCAAATGAATAGTTGTTGGAAAGTTGATTCCAGTGCCGATATGATGGTGTAGGTGTGATTTCTTCATTTTTTAGTTTTGATGTTGTTTTTCTCAGTTAAAGTTAGATCATGGTTTTTGCACTCCGAGGGGCATAAATTTTGTGTTTGAACTCTGTTATTTGCAAACAAATAGGCATTGGAAAGGTGGTTCTATGATCTTTCCAGATATGTCATTTATTTTTCCAGAATCTACCTGAGGTACATTTTATTTAGTATTTTTTGTTTTCATAATTTTGTCAATTACTTGGACGTTTTGGCACTTGGAAAGGATCTGTTTGAGTGAGATGGCATATTTTGATCTGCTTTATATGTACTAAGGTCATTTTTCTCATATTTTTTTAATTTGAAGAGTTATCATGGGTTTTTCTACTCACACTTCATTTGTAATTCTGGATCGAGGTAATTATGAGTCATGGGAAAAGGGCATACTTACACATTGTAGGTGGCTTAATATTTTGACTTATTTGTATGATCTCATACATGAACCAACCACTTTAAAGGGAAAAATAGCTTGGGATATCATTAGAGATCACATAGTAGGACTTATATTGTCTAGTGTTGATGATGACACTATGTGGGCTATATCAGACATTGATTGTCCTCACCCACTTTGGACACGTCTTTGGGAGATCTATGGAGACCCCAATATCTCTCCATTCCCAAAGGATCCTGTTTCAGATTGTCTCTTACCCATTGCTTGGAGAGATAATACACCTTTTGATCAAGATACTTTAGAGGAGCTTTAGTATTTAGACACCCTTACATGTTCTGATGGATGAGAGGCTTGTCTCACAGTTCCTACTCTTTAGATTGAGATTATACATGTATCATCCATTATTCCTAATGACATCAGTATTTCCACATTGGACCCTATGGATTTAGGTCAACATCATGACCATCTTGGTCATTCATTATCTGCTACATCATGGGATTCTTATCTTGCAAACACATTCTTGTTTGTTGAGTCTCACACTACATATCTTGAGGATTATTTTGAGGATATTCATCTCCTCTACCTTGACAGTGAGGTTATCATTGTATGCCCACCATTATTCGTGCATTTAGAGGTTGCATTTTAGGATTCTCCACATCAATTTGGATTTGACATCATTTGTTTCAGTTCAGACAAAGAGATTCTTCAGCATCCTATCATGGCACACATCTTGAGACAAATTGGTTCATCACTCTTCATAGGGTTTCTTCGCCATCATCCTTTGGATCCGTTTCTTCCCAAGGGGAGGAATGTTATTTGTCACTTCAGTATTTCTTTCTGGATTCTACATCAGGCATCCACCATTGCGACATGATTTTCTTCATTGTGGGGGGGCTTTCTAGTCTCTTTCTCTCTCTCATATGGGGGGATCATATTTTGTACTTGTATGATAGAAGCAGTTCTTGGGGGGTCATGTTGAGTCCTCCTATCTCTCTTCTTCTTTCACTCTTGTATTTCCATCTCTTTTTGGAGAGGAGTTTTTCCCACTGGGTTTTCTCTTTTACTCCACTTTATAGAGATTTGGTTGTATTCGGGTACCTGATCAGGCCTAGTTTCCAGGACCCTTGTTTGCTTTCATGCATTATATTTACCTTTTCTTTCTTGCACATGTTTGTAGTTTCACTCTTGTTCATCTTAAGGGGGGGTGTTAGAGTAAAGGTTTTAACTTAATTATGTTAATTAAGTTACCTTTATTCCTCTCTTAAGATTTCACTTTAGTTTGCATATTGTGACATTTAATAATATTAATTATTAAATGTCTACCTATTAGGGTTTATTTAGGGTTGAACAATATCCTTTTATAAGGATTGATCATTGTATTTTATCCCTCTCTCTGATTAATACATTTTCAGCTTTTAGAGCACACTTGCTTTTTTGTCTCCATCTCTTCTGTCTCTGATAGGTTATTTGCATGCAGGTGATCTTCGGGGTCTGTGAAGTTTTCTTTCTCAACTTCTACATTTTAAAGGAACACAATTGAAGAAACATTTGCAAGTGCTTTCTTATTATAACTTCATTTATATTGTTCATTTGGTTCATGTACTTATTATTATTTAGTTTATTTATTTATATTTTTATTGTGTAGTATTTGTTGGTACATTTTTGTTGTTGGTTTTGCAGATTAGGTAGACAACATAATTATACTTTTTTATGAATTTTAAATTATTTTATGGATTTTATTTGTATGGGTGACAATGTACTTACATGAGCATCCATGCAGTTGTGCTAGTTTCTTAGATAGTTAATTCCTCATTGTAGCTCTATATTCCTCTTTTCATCCTCTTTTATATTTTGTGAATTATTATTTTATTTTCCAAAAAAATAGTATTTTATTAGGAACTTCTTATATCATTTTATTTAAATAAAATTATTTCTTTTAAAAAACTTCTAGGATTGTAGACTTATTATATTAAACAATAGTAAACTAGTGCAATCCAAATATAAAATTAGGGAAAATGGTTTGGCTAATATAATTTAGCTAAATCACAAATTTTCCTCTTCTACATGGAAATTTTCAACCAATATGTAAACTAAATATTCAAATGATCATAAATATAATTTGTCTTCTTTTTCCTTGAAAGGGGTGAATTGGTTGTTGGATTCAATGGTTCACTAGATTCATCAGATTTGTTCATCTTTGGAATCAATTTCCTTTGTCCATATCCCAAGGGAATGGAGCAAGGTTGTAGATTATTTGGTGAAATGGGCTTCTAAGCATATGGGTACTTGGGAGATTGACGGTTGGGATAAACTTCCCTCAGACTGCTCCCAAAGGTTGAAGTTGCTACTCCAGCAGAATATTCAAGGTTCTTAAGTTGGGTCTCGTGGTCATGTGGTTTTGACTCCTTCAATTCCTGGTCTTTTCTATGCTGGTTTATCTTGGTGGTCCCTCTTGTAAGGGGATTTTTATTGATTGTAATTCCTTTCTTATTGATTGAATAAATTTTTACCCCCTCTTTTTATTAAAAAAATATATATAATTTGTCTTCTTGTATTCTCTTTAGGATGAGTGCTCCATTAAAATTTTTGAAACAAAAATAAAAATGTATCAATTGAGTAACATATACGGTCACATGAATAAAATAAGCACAAGCTACAAGTTTCTTTACTTGTTTATGGAAATTGAGAAGAGAAGAAAATTAAAGTAAATTCAAATAATTTCTTACATTAACCTTGTGATAAGAGATTTCACAAATTATATGATCTATACAAGTTCCAACATAAATAGCACATACTAAGAATAAAAGGAAGAACAACCATGTAATATAGAGTCATTGATATACCCTAGGATAATCTTTTAGGGAAAACTCACCTCCAAATCACAAAAATAAATGTATCTCTGGAAAAAAATTGTAATATAATACTAGGCTTCAACTCTTAACATGGAGATCAACACTCTCAATAAAGGAAGAAATTATGCAAGATATTACTTTCTACAAAAGTGAGAAACTAGTGTTAATTTCACCATGAGACCAATCCAAGAATAAGAGGAAGCAACACATCCCATTCTAAGCTCCTCAAGGTCTCCTAAAAAATAAATTCAAGCCTCTAGGTTCTTGAACCAAGCTTCACTTGCAAAGATTATTTACAAGATATGAATAAGTTTCATTCTAAGGATTTTATTTATAAGAAAGAGAGTAGTAATGGGAGGAAAGCTTACTAGAAGTTTCCTAACCAAAATTTCCATAAATAATTAATGTCCCAAGCATCAAAACACAATTCACCCAATCCACCCATTTACATCCCCAAGGTGGTCACCCAAGTATGCCGCGAAGAAAAATGTAACATATTCTCTAAGGAACCAATATGGCTCCCTCCAATCCTAGTTCCCACATTTGGTTTGTAAAATTTGATCTAATAATTATAATTTATATAATATTGAATATATTTTACAATAACCTCCTACCCATTCTATACAATCCTCTAATGAGACCAATAAACCATGTGTTCACTAAACCACGACCCCATAGATATCAAATGTATTTTTCCCAATGTGGCATTAACATTAAACACATTTCCAATGTTATGCATAAAAACCACTTAGAAACATATTGGGTTCTTGTAGGAGTTGAATGTGAACTTCCAACACCCCATGATTAGCCATGAAACCAAAATATCTTCCATAAGAGAGAAACAAAAATAATATCTTGCTTGATTATGGATGTAATATTTATTGATTGAATATGAAATATACATGAGATTCCTTGCTTATAAAGGCAAAGCTATGAGATAAGATTAGAAAAAATCATGACATGTATCTTAATCTTGTACAATTAGACAACTACCTCAAAAATTATTAAATGACCTAGGACATTATAATTAAATGACATGATATGAATTAAAGATAAGATCACATGATGCCTAAGACTTATAAAAATATTCCTAAGACCTAAGTAAACTTAACATGTGAATAGGACCTACTAGTGAACTAGATAGGTTAAATACATATTTACACCAACAATTATGTCAAAGTGTACCACCCCACATACACATGGATTGTACCTTTATAAAATATCACACTTTTATGTAATGTTTACAAGACCTTATCCCAAATTTCGCCCACTTGTTGTAAACATTTCTTTAAGGGAAAAACATGTAAATGGAAAACAATAAATAAAATAAGATCATTTCAAAGAGAAAACACCCACATAAGAATCCTGCGCCATCTAAACTTATTTTTGCTAATGGGATTCCAAAAATAAACTATTCATCTACTTTCTTTGAGCACACATAAATATTAGTTTTTTACCACACTAGTGACACTTTGACCATCACACTAAATATGCTTCAACTTGATATTTAAAAACACTTAATATAGACAAATATACTCCTTACAAGCATGATAAATTTCCATATACTCTTCCTCTATGCTGAAAGTATAGTTGAAAGAGTAATGAAAATATATATTTTTCTCATGTAAATAATTGCACCAAAAAAACATGGTAAATACATTTACCCTAGTATAACTTCTACCATCCACATCTCATGCCCAATTAAAAGATGAATCCTTGTGCATCCATTATATTTAATAAGGTTTATCCTCTCTAGTAGCAAATCAAACACTCAAACATCTCTTGAAAATACCTAAATACCCTCTTCATTCCAATATAATACTCCTTTTCTAGAATGGACACATATACCTACTTAAGGCTACCTATACATAGGAAACATCTCGTCTTATAAAAACCATAGTAGACTAATAGCTATGCTCACATAAAAGGACATGTATGATATATTTTATTTCACTTGGTGTAAAATAACACTAAAAAACCATATCCTTCTTAAAAATTAAAAATTCTTTGGCTATGTAATGTAGATTTTCTCCTCTAAATTCCTATACAAAAAATTAATATCCACATATACATGTTCAACCCTAAGGTCAAACATGACAATAATAGACCAAAAATTCTAAAATATGTAAAATCATTAATAAGAGAGAATGTATAAACAACATCTATTCTGACATCTACAAAATTATCCCTTATCTAGTAACCATTCCCTTTAGTTCTTAATCATTTTCTTAGAATTTACTCCATAGTCCTAAACCCATAAAAGAAAAACTAAAAGAAATGAAATTATATGAAAAAAAAATATAAAACATACCTATTAAATTAAATTTTAAAATAAGTATACCTTATCAAGAGTGAGTTAATATATTTATCCTTTTCACATAATGCTTTGAATCAATCTAACTCACCAAAAAATCTCCTCATCATGTTCATGCTTAGCTCACATCCAACTCTAGGTTTAGGATCCTTGATCTTCCTATTGAAACCTACCAAGAGACTCATCTTATTTCAAAACTTTATCTCAAACAAGTAAGAGATATCCAACCTCACTTCAATCTATCTATAAATAATAGAGACTCCTTACAACATCTCATGGTGAACCAATAACTAACAATAGAACCATAATATACATAATAATATCTCTTGAAGGTAAAATGATTAGAGTACTCAACACTAGAAGGTTTCCATTAAATCATGGACAACATGCTCTCATTGAAAACTCCAAAAACTCCTTCATGGCAACATGAGTTATATTTTCACAATGAAAGATGACTTTTCTTTAATTAAAAATATTATTAAGAGTATCTATATCATGTTAAGACTC
This sequence comes from Sequoia sempervirens, assembly GCA_007258455.2. NCBI lineage: Eukaryota > Viridiplantae > Streptophyta > Pinopsida > Cupressales > Cupressaceae > Sequoia > Sequoia sempervirens. The sequence goes on from VDFB02271358.1 coordinate 677,878,125, forward strand.
ATACAAATGATCTAAATTTCATCACGGCATAATAATAAATTTCCTCAATACTAGAATATCTTGTGCTAAGAATTAAATAATATAAATTACAACAAAAAGTCCCAGTGAGATTGTTCTAGATCTACCTATGACATTGTGATAAACATCCCTATGATAGATTCACAAACACAACCATTTCATACCAAAAGTCCACCTGTACACATGATCTTTGTTAGAATTGTGAATAACACAAGATGTAAGACCAAAAAAAGAATAAAGACACCTTTCACACAAGAGATCTGAAAAAAAGAAAAGATTTTCTATTCCTCAACAAGAAAAAATTACAAAATGAAAATCTTCTATGAATCTCCAGAGCGATAATACAATGATGGTTGAATGATTTATAGGATACACCCTAAATGATAAAGGGATTAGATTATGACAAGTGTCAACATCCTATGTAATGAGACAAAATGATCTAATATATTATCTCTCTAGCTAACATGAAAAGAACTCCTAAGTTTAGCTTAAGTGCATGAAATGAATTATCCTAATAATTGATCAAAGATTAATTAATTATTAGCTAATGCATGATTACTCTATCATGCCCCATTACGATGTGTTAAACAAGTGCAAGACAATTGAGAGGGGGGGTGAATCAGTTTTCACACAAATTCAAATTCAAAACTTCAACACTTATCAATCCCACAACCACACTATTCTGTTATAAGTATGAACATGAAACAAAAATAACGGAAAGTAAAATCAACACAATGAACACCATATTTTTACGTGGAAAACCCAATGACAGAAAAACCATGGTGAGGATTAACTCAAAATATAAAGAGATAGAAAAACCAATTACAAAGGCTCACTGTTCGAATATAAAGGCTCACTGCCTATAGAAAGAACTCACTATCCAACAGGGAGGCCCACTACCTAGTGATACAAAAGAAAACAAAAGATTCACCACAACGATTAAACACACATTCACATCCTTGATCAGGAGATTGCAAAAACCTTTAGCTCACTACCTTTAGGAATCTAACACAATGAAGTACTGCTGCCTCAACTCACTTTCACACACACTTCTACTTTTTATTTGTGGATTACTTCGTCACTTTGCATCTACCTTGAATTCTTCACAATTGGACTTGCATTTATACCATCTTCAACCCTAGAAAATTTCTCCAAGGTCGACCACATACTCTTCATTTCATAAATTCAAACTTGGTTGGAAACTCAACATTCCTGTGGTGGAAATGAATGAGAGTGGACCACTAAAACATTTATCCAAGATCAAAAATAATATCTCATATCTACCACACATTTCCTTAATTAAATTTTATTCTTCGAATGAAGTGTAAACACCAGGTCAGCCAAACCTAATGAAAATAGAAAAGATCATTGATGTACACGCTTCCCAACAAGAAGATAACATGTAGATGATGCAACACACTTCATTATGCATGAGAACATATCTCAGGTTCCTTCTGATACATTTGCAACAAGTGAAACAATCTTGAAACAACAAACTACTCCCATCAATCCATCCAAATTGCACAAACACATACAACAATTCTGAAACATGACTTTCAGATCACCAAACCTCACACATTTTTTACAAAACCAATAAAACACCACTATGAGACTCATTCCAAATCTGTAAGCTCTGAAGTAGAACAATGGAGGACTGCAGAGCAAAAAACATTTCTCCCAGTCATAGAAAGACCAACTCTGCCAGAATAGTTCACACACCGGTGAACATAACTTTCACATCCCATTGAATCAAAAGCTACAACTCAGGAGATATTACCACTAGATCACCATTAGAAAACCTTTAGATCTATACAAGCATAGGATCAACACAGGAGAAATGCAAGGCACATATCAGAGCACATTCTCAACTTTGACTTCTTTTCTTTATTAATTTTCTCAAAAGCACTTGGAAACTCATAGATTTAGCACATCTGCAACATCATATAGCTCCATGTACTCACAAAATCTCAATAGCATCTCAACTATAAATGTACAATATGAAACATACTGAACTGTGTTGACATCAATGACAACATTAATGGCAACAACATGAATCTTGCTCATACTTGCAACAAGATGAACTTAAGGAGTAGCTAAAAAACCTAAAAATCTAATGCATAAAAAGAAAATAATGAATGAGGGGTCTTGAAAAACAAGGCCCGATGAGGTACCAAACAAAGAAATCTCTCAAAATTGGAAAAAAAGGAGAAAACCTCATGGGAAAATCCTCTCTAAAAGAGAGAAAGGCGAATGAAGGACTAAAAACCTCCAAAACAATGCCCCAAAAAGATAGGAACATGAAGAACATCACTAAAGCATGAAGGAGTTGTAGACAACTATCAAATGATGACTACTGAAATGAAGAATCTCCTCTAAAATAGATGATGGTCAAGATCAATAAGATAATATTTTGTATGAGTTCTCCCAATGACACTACTCAAATCAGATGGTGAATAAAGGCAAGCATATTGAAATAGAAGATACAAATGAAACATGTACCAATATTATGAAGAACATAGATCAAATGAAAATGAAAGGTTGCCTCCAAAACTAGGAATGTAAGAGTGTCCATATGGAAAATTCTCCATCACATCAAAACACATGGGTAAACAACTATTGCATATTCCTAGTACATAAGAACAAGAACTAGATACATAGATCACTCCAAAAACAAACCAAAGAAGCATTAGAACCAATAGTAGAAACTCCCCCATAATGCAAAAAGGGAGAGCCAAGATAGGTACACTAAAATTGTGTGAAACCAAGAAGTGCATGAAGGAGAAAAAAGAACATTTGAATGTGCATAAAAGAGTACTTGCAAATAAAAGGGTTTGCAAACAAGGCACACACACATGATGAAAGAATAATTAAAATTTGATGTTTTCATGGAAGGAACACTCACTTGACAAAATGAGTGTCTTCTCAAGAGTGTGAGCATTGGTTCATCTAGGAGTTTCAAGTAGTCAATTCTAAAGGTTGCATGGGGATTCAAACTATGACAAGAACAAGAATATTGAAGTTATTGTCTTTTTAAATTGTGGTTTCCTAATTTTTCTTGTATAATTTTAAATGCACCAAGATTTGTTCCCTTGGCCTGGGTTGTGTATTGATTTCTGGTTATTACTTTCAAGTTTAATTTGGTGTATGTTTCTCTATCATTCATGCTATGATTGGCCTGACTTTGTGTTCAAGTTGGGGCCCATGTTTGTGGGTCCAACCAAATTGATTGCTATAACAATCTGAATAAATTAAATTGGAGGTTTTTGCTTATTGAGGTTGAACACTTCCTTCCTTGCATTAGTATCGATTCAATTGTGTTGGTAAAACATTTTGTAGAAAAACCTCATAGAGTGTGGATAGCTATCATAGATATTTTCCTGTGAGTATTGCAGATTGTTTGTGTTTGAAACAAGGAGGTTATCAATTTTAGTATCAGTATAGAAGGACATTTGGAATTGGGAGGTGGGAAAAATACCACCAAGAAGAATGAGATATGGAGGTGCTCGAGGTGGTGGTCAAAGAGGCCATGAGGAAGGAATTTTGGAGATGTTGCAAAACCTCACAACAAGAATAGATGCAATGTAACAAGCACAACGAAGGGGACTAACTGTTGATGATGTAAGTGAAATTGAGGAAGAAGAGCAACCACAAGCCGATGATGAAGCTCAGGAAGAACTAGAAGGAGTGGAAGAAATATTGATCAGAGCCATTATGAATGTGGGAGCTAATCCAAGAATTGAGGTTCCTATGTATTTTGGAAGCTTGAATGGGGAAGAGCTCATTGAATGGATCAATGATCTAGACAAGTACTTTGAATATGGAGTTGTAGAGGAAAGAAAGGTCAAGTTTTCTTATATAAGACTTAAAGTTCACATTGCAATGTGGTGGGATTTTATGTAGTCATAAAGATGAAAGAAAAACAAAGAAAATATCACTTCTTGGGATCAAATGGTTTCCAAATTGAAGACAAAGTTCCTTCTAGCAGATTATCAAACCAATATTTTCAAAAGATTACAAAATATCAAGCAAAAGGATATGTCAATCAAAGAATATACAAAAGAATTCTACAAATTAGTGATTCAGTTAGGCCACAGTGAAGAGGATATGGAAAAGGTGAAAAGGTATCTAAATGGATTGAAATATAGTTTACAGGATGAGCTAAGTTTAGTGTCTTTGAGAACTCTTGAGGAAGCCAATCAATTTTCCATTAAGGCAGAAGAGAAGCTTGTGAGGAAGAAAAATCAACAAGTAAGAAATAGAGGAGAGTCTTTAGAGGAAGAGGACCATAGGATGGTAGGGTACAAAAAACTCATCAAGAGGAAGGGGCTAGTAGTTCTAGTGGACTAGCTAATCAGGAAAGAGGAGGCTATCAAAATAAAGGAGGGAGATATTTTGGTAGAGGTGGTTATCAAGGATGAGTAAGAGGTTTCACTAGTAAATGCTTCAAATGAAATCAATATGTTGGTTAGAAGAGTTGGGAGTGTCCGAAATTCATAAAGGAAGGGAGCACAAGGCTAGAAAGGAGCACTTAGATTGTGCCAAGCAGAGAAAGAAAGTGTGGGATCACCTGCTCATCACACTAAGGAACCTAAGATAGGAGAGTCTTTGATGTTCAAGAGAGTGTTGTTGAAGCCACAAAAGGAGAGTAAAGAATCAGAACAAAGAAGAGCCTTATTCAAGACAAAGTGCAAGGCAAAAGGTAAGTGTTGTAAATTGATTATCGATAGTGGTAGTACCAATAATTTAGTGGCTATAGAAATGGTGGATAAGCTACGTATTAAGAGAACTAAAAATCCTATACCATATAAAGTTTCTTGGCTTCATAAGGGGCATCAATTGTTGGTAGATGAACTAGCCTTAGTATAATTTTAAATTGGCAATTATAAGGATAGTGTGATTTGTAATATCATGCCCATGGATGTGTGCCATGTATTACTTGGTAGACCTTGGAAGTTTGATCAAAAAGATGTAAATGATGGAAGGAGTAACACCTATACCTTTGAGAAGGATGGAATCAAGCATACATTGTTGCCTATGCATGAGCAAGAAGAGGGCAACAATAGTAGTAGTAGCAACGTAATTTTGGTAAGTGGAAAAGAGTTCTTGCATATCATGAAGAAAGAAGAAAGGGGAATTTCTTTGGTGCTCAAACCCAAGGAGTTTCTTACCTCTACACAATTGGAAGAATTTACTAAGGAGGTACAAGATATCTTGGTGGAACCTAAGGATATTTTTGTAGTTGATTTACCTAATGAGTTGCCTCCTATGTTTAGTATTAGTCATCACATGTATTTGATTCCAAGGGCTAGCCTTCTAAACAAGGCTACATATAGATTGACTCCCCCATAGAATTATGAGATTAGAAGGAAAGTTGAGGAATTACTTCATAAAGGGTTTATAAGAGAGAGTCTTAGTCCTTGTGTAGTTCCTATAGTTTTGGTGCTGAAGAAGGGAAATGAATGGAGAATGTGTATAGACTCGAGGGCCATTAATAAGATAACTATTAGATATAGGTTTCCAATTCCCAAAATAGATGATTTGATGGATTTCATGGGTGGTGCTCAGTATTTTTGAAGATAGATCTGAAAAGTGGCTATCATCAAATTTGTATTAGACTTAGAGATGAGTGGAAGAAATAATTTAAAACTAATGATGGACTATATGAATGGCTAGTTATTCCCTTTGGGCTCACAAATGCACCCAATACTTTTATGAGGCTCATGAATCAAGTATCAAGAAATTTTCCAAGGAAGTTTGATATTGTGTATCTTGATGACATCTTGGTGTATAGTAGGTCTAAATAATAGCATCTACAACATTTATGACAAGGCCGTATGAAGAGAAGTATATTAATCCGAAGAAGTGTGTGTTTATGCAAACTAAATTGATTTATTTGGGTTTTGTGGTATCTAGTGAAGGGTTGAAAATGGATAAGGATAAGGTTCAAGCTATTATTGATTGGACAAAAATAAGGAGTGCACTTGAGGTAAGGATTTTTCATGGGATTTCTAGCTTTTATAGGAAGTTCGTTAGAAATTTCAGTCATTTAGTTGCTCCTATACTTGAAACCATTAAGGGGTCTAAAAATAAATTTATATGGACTTAAGAGGCTGAAAATAGTTTTAAGTTTCTTAAACATAGAGTAACTAAGCAACCTATACTTGCATTGCCTAATTTTAGTAAAATATTTCAAGTTGAATGTGATGCCAGTGGCTTAGGTAATAGGGGTTGTTCTTAGCTAGGAAGGTAAACTAGTGGCTTATTTTATTGAGAAACTGAATGAAGATAAGAATTTTTTTTTTCCTATGATCTTGAATTCTATGCATTGGTTCAATCATTGAAGAAGTGGAGGCATTATTTTCTTCCTAAGGAGTTTTTTGTTTACATTGATAACCATGCATTACAATTCATTAATAGTCAACATAAATTAAATCAAAGGCATGCAAAGTGGGTAGAGTATCTTCAAATTTATAAAAAAAATTTGAAGCATAAGAGTGGACAAACAAATAAGGTTGTTGATGCATTAAGTAGAAATTTTTATTGTTGCATGAAATTCGTGCTAACAGTGTTGGTTTTGATAGTTTGAAGGAGTTGTATGTCGATGATCTAGATTTCAAAGATGTATATGAAGAATGGAGTAGTCCAATCAGCAAAGAAAGGGTTCCTTGGATTGATTACATGCTACAAGAAGGTTTGATGTTCAAAGGTAGTCAATTGTTCATACCTAGGGGATCAATGAGGGATAATTTTTGAAAGAGACGCATAGTGGTAGTCTAGGAGGAAATTTTGGATAGGATAAAACCCATCTATAGTTGAGTATGCAGTATTACTAGCCAAGAATGAGAGCCGATGTCAAGAAGTATGTGGAGAGATGCAAAGTATATCAACATGTGAAGGGAAGAAGTCTGAATACAGTGTTGTATCAACTAATGCCAGTTCCATCTCGACTGTGGGATTTTGTAAGTATGGATTTTGTTATGGGTTTTCCTAGGACTCAAGGAGGCAATGATTCTGTATTTGTAGTTGTAGATAGGCTCTATAAAATGGTGCATTTTATCACATGCAAAAATGCTAGTGATGCAACCAATATTGCTAATTTATTTTTCAAAAAAGTGGTTCATTTACATGATATTCCATGGAGTATTGTGTCAGATAGAGATATAAAGTTTGTTGGGCATTTCTAGATAACCCTTTAGAAAAATTTGGGAACACAACTCAATTTTAGTTTAGCTTATCACCCCCAAATGGATGGCCAAACCAAGGTGGTGAATATAACTCTTGGTGACATGATGAGGTGCCTTGTTGGGAAAATGCCTAGTAACTAGAATATGGCTTTGGTACAGGCTGTTTTTGCTTACAATGATTCTCCAAACCGGAGTACAATTTTTAATCCTTTTTATATAGTTCATGGCATGCATCCTAGGGGTGTCTTGGAACTCAAAAATCTTGGTGACATGGAGAAAAGAAGTGAAAATGGAGAATATTTCACATAGGTCATTCATGACCTTCATGAGGAGGTTAAGCTCAACATTAAAGGAAGTAATAAACAATACAAATAGTATGTGGATAAGAAGTGGATAGAGGTTCATTTTTAGGTGGGTGATCTTGTTTTGGCACATCTGAGGAGGGAAATATGTCCTATAGGTGAATACAATAAATTGAAGATGAAGAAATTTGGTCCTTACAAGATTCTTCAAAATTTCTCAGCAAATGCCTATGAGATTAGTCTTCCTTTAGGCATGGGGATTTAACCAATCTTCAATGTGGCAGATTTGTATCCATATCATGGTGCTACAAATGAATAAACAATAGAGTTAGAATTGAAATTCATTGAAGATCAACATGTGACCACACCTATTCTATTGGACATTTAATGCATTCTAGATAAATAGTTGTTGAAGAAGACTCATGACAAAGAGTATTTTAGGCATTTGGTGAAGTGGTGTGATCATCCTTTAGAGGATGCTTCATTGCTATCTATACCTAAAATCTCTACCTATGGTCATTCCATTGATGACCTCATGAAAAAGAGTTCATGATCTTTTGCTTCCCTTGTGCAGCTTGATGTAGGGGTATTACAATTTTAGTGTGCAATTTTTTGGTTTTCTTCTTGGTTTTTTGTTTTCTTTTGTTACCTTGTCTTTTTGTGAAAATTGGTTACAATTGTACCTTGTTCTAGTGGTTTCCTATGTATTTCCATTGGTATTTAGAAGGAGAGTGATCAACACCTTTGGAAAAAGAAGAGGAGTATTTATGTATAAAAGGGGGTGGTTAATGAAAGGAAAAGTTTGATCCAAGGCTAACAAACAAGAAACAGTTTTGAAAAAAAATCAAAGGAGAAAAAGGAACTAATTTAGTTGTGAACCATTTTTCCTTTATCGAAAGGAAACCATTTTAACAAAAAGAGCAAGACAAGGCATCGATTCATTGACAGTGATTGACTTAGCTTTGGAGGTTGATTGGGTTGGCCTGATCAAGAAGGGAATCGATACATTTTCCTTAAGTATTTGGTTCTCCCTGAGAATAGAGTGCAAGTGCAAGAGTGTGAGCATTGGTTTGTTTGGGAGTTGCAAGTAGCCAATGTTGAAGGTTGCGTGGGGATTCTGACTACGATGAGAACACGAAGACTGAAGTTGTTGTCTTTATAAATTGTAATTGCTTGATCTGTCTTGCATAGTTTTAAATGCACCAAGCTCTGTTCCCTTGGCGTGGGACATGTATTGATTTCTTGTTATTAATTTTAGGTTTAATTTGGTGTATGTTTCTCTATCATTCATGCTATGATCAACTTGAATTTTTGTTTAAGTTGGGGCCCATGTTTTTGGGTCAAACCAAATTAATTGCTATAACAATTAGAAGTAATTAAATTGGAGTTTTTTGCTTATTGAGGTCGAATATTACCTTCCTTGCATTAGTATTGATTCAATTGTGTTGCGACAACATTCTATAGAGAAACCTCATAGAGTGTGGATAACTATTGTAGATCTTTTCCTTTGAGTATTGAAGACTATTTATGTTTCAAACAAGGAGGTTATAATTAGAGAATTTTGATGAGAGTTCCTAGCTCATTCTATACCTTCCAAAACTACAATTATGTTATCTAAAATATATTTGGATTTAATGAAACCAATTTTCTCAAGCCTCACAATTTAAGGATATGACACACTTTCAGATCTAAAGCTTTGGAAATCATTTTATAAGAGACATTGAAGAAGGTGATAGATCTCCAATTACAAATATCGTTTAGGTCTCTAAAATTAGGTATGAATTTAATAGTCCCTTTTTTGATTACTTTTCCTAATGACTTAGAGTGGAAGGCTTCAATATAGACTTTGTGTAGGTCCTCACCAACATAATCCCAAAGAGACTTATAAAATTTACAAGGGAAATCATCAAAAATAGGGGCCTTGTTATTGGACATGGTATGAACAACCTTTGTGAGGTCAGCAATGGAGATAAATTGATCATAAAATACTTGTTGAGTGAAGGAAATCCTATTAGGAATAACCTAGAGATACCCCTAAAGCACTTGGTCACACTCAAGAGAGTTTTCCTAGGCAATGATGCAGAAGCATCCCAAGTATATGGTAATCAATATCATCAAATTGGTTTCTAGGCATAGAACGGAGTTCAAATGATGAATAGGTTGCAAAAATTTGTCAGAAACAGGTGATTTATTCATTGGCACACATTGCTTAAGGGAGGTGGCTTAGTATGATTAACAAGGAAATGGGAATATTTAAATTAAAAATTAAATTTTAGGATGGAGGTGAATGTGAGGGGTCATGTTGCAGGTAAAAGCCACACCTATCATAATACAATTTAAGAAATTTAAAATGCAATTTTTGGATAGGTGAAGGGGCATGACATATCAATGGGGAATAAAAATTCTATAAATATATTTTGAAATACAAGGTGATGCCCATGCAAAAGCCAATTTTAGGATTTAAAAATGAAAAATGGAAAGGAGATAAGGGGGGGTGCCAATCTAGAAGTTGAAGAGCTACTAAAGGCAATGATGTAAATCTAGAAACAAAGAGGCATGAGTGGGGAATTTTGAATGAGAGAAGGGAAAATTTGGAAATAAATAAACCCCACACATTCTCCAAAAAGACAAGAAAGAAGATGATAGCAACTATGGAAAGGAAGATCAAGATGTGTAATTGAAGGATGTGTGGTACTAGAAATGAAGGAAGTAGAGGGCATGAGGAAAATAAAATGGAGGGGTTGCATTAACATTAAGGAGGCTATGCATGAGATAAGGATTGTAAATTTAATAATTTATAAGGCACAAAGGTTCAAAGAAAACTACACAGAAGATGATATGTCAAACAAGAAAACAATAAAGTTGTGAATATGAAGGTGGAGAATAAGAGGCCATGTCAAAGAGAACAAGAGTGGGGCACACAAGAAAAGTAGAAAATAGGTTGTGTGGAGGTACAAAATTAGGCATAAAAAATGAAAGATTAATCAATAGAAAAATGAGGATTTGGTTCACATGGAGTAAGAAGACAAATTAAAACAAGAGAAGAAAGGGTTGTAATAAAAAGAGAGCAAAGAAAGGTGAAGCCCATGGTGTATCTAGGAGAATTTCAAAAATGCTAAGTAAAGAAAACATAAGTAGGATCACGCTATAGGAAGTGGAGATTGAATTTTAAAATGAATTTTAAAGTTCCTAAAATAAGTGCAGGTCCCATTGTGAGAGGAAGAGGGAGTGTTGGAAATACAAAGGAGATTATGAAGTAAAGAGCTCGTGCAAATATGGAAGGAAGATGGAGAAACACAGAGACAATCAGATTGGAGTATGGTTATTGTATTAACTATTTTATTGGATAAAAATTGAATGAAAATTAAATTTGGAATCAAATTTTGTTTGGTAGTGAATGAATTTGTTTTCCTAGAATTAGTGAAAGATTGTATTTTGGTGGAATCTTTAACTTGCTTTGATTTGACAAATGAAATTGCTAAAGAAAATTGTGTTGCCTTATTTTTGTGGTTGAGATTGTTCATGAAGCAAGAGGGATTTAAAGTTACTCTACAACAATTGGTATCAGAGTGAGGTCTTCTGAGTGTTTGGATAGACTATCGAATGTGAGGCAGTTCTCACCAAGACCTATGGGTAGAGGAGGGAAATTGTGAAAAGCTCGAGATAATTGTTCCATGTGTGTGAAGTCTTGAGCGACTGAGATTTAAAACTGTGAAGAGATTGTTTTTGTTGGATGTTGTGGATATGGTTTCTGATATGTGGTTGTCATTGATGTCAACACTATAAGCATTTGGTGTACTAGAGGCTGTATATGTTGAGGATATTGAGAAAATTATAAAAGAAGTGTTCTAGGTTCCCAGTGGAATTGTGCAGGTCATAGAAGTGTCTTGTTTTGTACGTAAAAGATTAGTTGGTGTGGATTTAAGGGTTTATTGTTGAGTATATCTAGATCATCTATCAGAAATTTTAGAGGTTCGCATGAAGTTTTTAGTGTGTTGTGGCTTGACAGTGTTTCTGTGGTCTCTGTCAGTGTTCCTGAAAGAAGATTACGTGATTCTAAAAATCTCTATTGTTGTGGATGCTTCTCTATTGTTCCTTGGTGTTCTTGGATGTCTCTAGATCATTCTATATCTTTGTGGTACATCCACACTAATTGGTGTGCTCATGGTTGAAGATCTTTTCTTGCGCATGTTTGGGTTTTTCATGTTCTTGGCTGACATGTTGGTGGTAGTGTGTTGTGGATCTTCGAGGTGAAAGTAACTAAAGTATTTTTGTTTTGGAGATGTTATTTTGGGTCTCCACTATGTTGTAGCCAACCTTGGTGGATTTGCATTGGAAATTTATTTGTGAATTTGGGCCGACATTGAAAATATGTTTTATTTTTCTAGCCGACTAAGTTGTGATGAAATCTCATGTAGCAGATATATAAGAGTGTTTGGTTGAGTGAAGTAAGTGTCTGCATAGGTGTGAATGTATGACAAAGAAAGTGTAAATGTGTGAATAGTGTTTCTATCATTCGATTGCAGAGCAGAGAGTGAAGAAGTTTTAGTGAAGTGTGAAGAAGGTTTTTTGTGCTTAATTGGAACTGTAATAAGGCTTGTGTAAAATCTATTCTTTTAGTTCATACTCTGTGGATTTAATCCTATTTTGTATTGTTGAAAAGTGAGTCCTCCTTTGTATTTGAGCAGTGAGATCTAGGCAATGTGCCTGAATGCATGTGCATTCCCCTTATTATTTTTCATTATACTTTTAATAGAGTATAATCTTGTGGACTAACATCCATCGTGGTTTTTCCCCTAACAAGGTTTACACATAAAAAATCCTGGTGTTCTTTGTCTCTCTGATGTGTTAATTGCTTGTGGTTAATTGCTTATTCATCAAATATGAGACTAAATTAAGTAAGAAAAGTTTAAGTTTCTGTCACAATTGATTCACCCCCCCTCTTAGTTGTGTGTCCTTGTTTTTCCAACAATTGGTATCAGAGCAGGTTCCTTTGAAGAAGTCTAAAAGCTTGAGGTGATCCGGGATGGCAACATTCAAGAAGGATAGTCTAAGATTTGATGGCACCAACTATTCAACATGGAAAGTTAGAATGCAATGTCACTTAAAGTGTATTGGTGAAGCTTTCTGGAAGATTGCAAAAGATCCATATACTATTCCTCAGAATGGTCCCTCAACTCTTGATGAAATCAAAGATGCTGAAAATAATGTTAGGGATATTGAAGCTTTGGTGAGTGCTTTGACAGATTCAAAGATGGCTAATGTGATGGGTCTGTAGACAACTCATGAGATTTGGATGAAATTGGAAACTGTGTATGAAGGAGATGCATAGATGAAGATGGCTAAGCTATAGAGCTTGAAAGGAAATTATGAGAATTTGAAGATGGGTGAAGATGAAAATATCACTTCCTTTATGCAGAGTAAATGAAATAGTTATGGGTATCAAATGTGTTGGTGGTTCTGTGGATGAGGATGAAATTGTGGCTAAAGTACTTAGATCCTTGCCTCCCTCCTACAAAATGAAGGTTCATGTTATTAAAGAGTTCAGATCAGTAAACAAGATGACAAGAGACACGTTGATTGGGAAGCTTGCTGCTTTTGAAATAAGTGAATTTTGTGAATCTACACCAAAGACTGAATTTGCATTCAAAGCCACTATATTTGGAGGTAACAGACAAAGATATAGTCCAAGAGAGAGTCCAGAAATATATCCATTGAAACAACTTGAAGAAAAAGAAAGAGACGTAGAAGAATTGGAAACAATGATTGCAAAGAAAGAAGGAAGAGGAAAAGGTAAGTATGAAGATGTATTTCCTATTAAATGTTTTTCATGTAGTAAAATAGGTCATTTTGCATCAAGATGTCCTCAAAGAGTCCCTAGATCTAAGCCTAAAAAGTCTAGATTCCAAAAGAGATGCTACTTTGCTAAAGAAGTAGTGACTAATGATGAGTTTGATAAAGATAATGGAAATGAAGATGAATGGGATTTCATTTCTACCATTGAAGATAATCCTATGGCTATCGAATCTACTAAAGATGAAAAAGATCTTGCAGCCCAAGTTGAAGAAAAAGATGAGTGGTTCATTGATAATGGATGCTCACATCATATGACCAGTGATAAAAGTAAATTTGTGGGTCTAGAGAAGTATGATGGTGGAGTTGTAATATTTGGAGATAACAATGCTAGTGTGATTCATGGCAGAGGATCTATTTGCCTTGGTGGTCAGGATAACACTGATGATGTCCTCTATATTGAAAGCCTGAAGCACAACTTGTTGAGTGTTGGACAGATGGTTCAAAAGGGATATGATCTTTAGTTCAAATATGGAAGATGCAAGATACGTGGAAGTTCCAGAAATATGATTGCAATAGGCAAACAAACAAAAGATAATATTTTTCATTTGCATACTACTAGTGGAAGTTGTTTAATTGCTCAAGTAGATGAAAGCTAGTTGTGGAATAGGAGGTTGTGTCATGCAAAATTTGATAACATTATCAAGATAAGTTCTACTCAAGTAGTAAGAGATCTTCCTAGGTTAGTGAAGCCTACTAATATAATCTACAAGGAATGTCAGATGGGTAAAAAAACTAGAGTCTCTTTCTAGAGCAAACAGTTTCATTCAAATAATTTGCTAGAGCTACTATATACTGACCTTTGTGGTCCCTCTAGAGTCAGAGGTATTCATGGAGAAAGGTATTTTATGTTGGTTATTAATGATTACTCTAGAATGATTTGGGTTTCCTTTTTAAGAGAAAAGGGTGAAGCATTGGAGAAGTTCAAAAGTTTCAAGGCTATGGCAAAAAATGAAAAAGGTCTGAAAATCAAGTGCTTGAGATCTGACAGAGGTGGTGAGTTCATCTCCAAGGAGTTCAACTCTTATTGTGAAGAGCATGGTATTAAAAGATAGTTATATGCTCCCCAAACCTCTCAATAGAATGGAGTCATGGAAAGAAATAATAGAACAATTCTAGATCTTCCAAAACAATGATGATGGAAGGAAATGTGTCTCAGATGTACTGGAGTGAAGTGGTAAGCATTGCTATGTATACTTTGAATCGATTAAATGTTAATGGTAATTCTGGTAAGACACCTTATGAATTATGGTTTGGTCACAAGCCTAATAGTAAGTATTTTAAGATCTTTGGAAGCAAGTGTTATATCAAGAGAGATGATGATATAGGAAAATTTGATGCAAGAAGTGATGAAGGAATCTTCCTAGGTTATTCCACTAAAAGAAAGGCCTATCGGTGCTATAACAAAAGATTGAGAAATATGGTTGAGAGTGCAAATGTTAGAGTTGATGAGAACTCTGTCAAATCATCCAGACATTATAGTTATGATTCAAATGAAGACATTACAAGCCAAGGGAAGAATACTCAGACACAATCTACTTTAGATTATTCCATATGTTCCAATGAAGCAACCTCAATTTGTTCCAGTAAATCAAGTCAGTTAGGAGACACATACAAGTGCAAGTGTAGAAGAAAGATCAAAAGAGTCAGAAGTTCAAGAATGTCCCAAAACTCTAAGGTATGTAAAGATGAATCATTCTAAAAATCAAATCATAGGAGATAAGAGTAAAGGAGTGCAAACTAGAAGAAAAATTGCAGAAGAATATTGTTTGATTTCCTAGATTGAACCTAAAAGTGTCACTGAAGCCTGTTAAGATGAACACTAGTTGGAAGCTATGAAGGAAGAACTGACACAGATTGAAAAGAATGACACATGGCTACTAGTTCTGAGGCCTAAGGACAAAAATGTGATTGGTACTAAATGGGTATTTAGAAACAAGTTGAATGAAGAAGGTGAAGTGGTCTAGAATAAAGCAAGATTGGTATGTAAAGGGTATTCTCAAAAGGAAGGTGTTGATTTTGAAGAAACCTTTGCCCCTGTTGCTAGGATTGAAGCTGCTAGACTATTTCTTGCTTATGTTGCACAGAAGAACTATAAATTCTATCAAATGGATGTAAAGTTTTCATTTTTGAATGGAGAACTAGAAGAAGTGTACATTGAAGAACTAGAAGGATTTTAGCTAACAAACAAAGGAGGTATGGTTTGTAGGTTGAAGAAAGCTTTGTATGGACTTAAACAAGCCCCTAGAGCCTAGTATGCTAGATTAAACAAATACCTACTGAAGCTCTGATTCACTAAAGGTATTGTTGATAGAAACTTATACTTCAAATTAGATAATGATAAGGAGTTAATTATAGAAGTTTTTGTTGACGACATCATTTTTGGAGGAGATAATCTATGTATGAAGTTTGCTGATGAAATTAAGAGTGAATTTGAGATGAGTATGATTGGAGAAATGAAGTTCTTTCTGGGATTGTAAGTTACACAGTTAGACAAAGGGATCTTCATATCTCAATCCAAATATGTCAAAGAATTGCTAAAGAAGTTCAGAATGGATGATTCAAAACCTATTGGTACCGCCATGGCGACCAGATGTAAGTTGACACAAAATGATGACTCTCCTAATGAAAATCAAACTAGATATAGGTGAATGATTGGTGGATTGCTCTACTTGACTCAGACTAGACCAAAAATTATGAATGTTGTATGTATGGTTGCTAGATTACAGGCTGATCCAAAAGAATCACATGTAATTGCTGTCAAGATAATTTTTAGATATCTAAACGGAACAGTTGACTTTGGACTTTGGTATCCAAAGGATGATGATCTCACTTTGTGTGCATATACTGATGCAGATTGGGTTGGTGATGTAGATGACAAAAAAAGTACTAGTGGTAGTGCTTTCTTCCTAGGGAAGAAGTTGGTGTCCTGGTTGAACAAAAAGAAGAATTCCATTTCTCTATCTACTGCCGAAGTAGAATATATTGTTGCTGCAAACAATTGTACTCAAGTAATATGGATGAAACAAATGCTGAGAGATATTAGGGTGATATATGAAGATCCTATTGCCATATACTATGACAACTCAAGTTAAATAAATATCTAAAGGAATCCGGTGCTACACTCTAATACTAAACACATATCAATCAAGTTTCATTTCTTGATGGAGAAAGTGAATGAGAAAGAAGTCAGACTGGAGTATGTGCCTACCAAAGAACAAATTGCAAACATATTTACTAAGACACTACCAAAGGATACTTTTGAGTATCTTAGAGGAATGCTAGGCGTAATCACCCCTCCTGATAAGAACTAAAAGATGCATTTACTTGCATCAATCCATGAACTTCATTGCTATATTATGATCTGGATTGATGTTTATGTGGCTGCTACTTAGGGGTAGTAGTCAGATGTGTGGATATGTGGTTCAAAGTGTGTTTATGGAAAGGTCATTGTTACCTTTTCCATTGATGTCAAAGGAGGAGAAGTGTATTGTGAAATATCTTTTCAAGAGGAGAAGTGTAGAAGAAAATTGGTGTTGGGTTGATGGTATTTTTCACATCATGTGTTGCCATCAATGCCAAAGGGGGAGATTTTTGGATGCTATGGATATGGTTGTTGATATGTGGTTGTTATTGATGCCAACACTATTAGCATTTGGTGTACTAGAGGTTGTATATGTCGAGGATATTGAGAAAATTATAAAAGAAGTGTTCTAGGTTCCCAATGGAATTGTACAGGTGATGGAAGTGTCTTGTTCTATATGTAAAAGAATAGCTAGTATGGATTTAAGGGTTTATTGTTGAGTATATCTAGATCATCTATCAAAAATTTTAGAGGTCCGCATGAAGTTGTGAGTGTGTTGTGGTCTGACAGTGTTTTTGTGGTCTCTGCCAGTGTTCTTGAATGAAGATTGTGCGATTATGGAAATCTCTTTTGCTGCAGATGCTTCTCTATTGTTTCTTGGTGTTATTGGATGTCTCTAGATCATTCTCTATCTTTGTGGTATGTCCACATTGATTGGTGTGTTCGTGGTTGAAGATATTTTCTTGTGCATGTTCGAGTTTTTCATGTTCTTGGCCGACATGTTGGTGGTTACGTGTTGTGGATCTTCAAGGTGAAAGTAACTAAAGTCTTTTTGTGTTGGAGATGTTATTTTGGGTCTCCACTATGTTGTGGCTGACCTTGGTGGATTTGCATTGGAAATTTATTTGTGAATTTGGGCCGACATTGAAAATATGTTTTATTTTTCTAGCCAACTAAGTTGTGATGAAATATCATGTAGCAAATATATAAGAGAGATTGGTTGAGTGAAGTTAGTGTGTGCATAGGTGTGAATGTATTCCAGAGAAAGTGTAAATGTGCGAATAATGTTTCTATCATTCGATTGCAGAGCAAAGAGTGAAGAAGTTTGAGCGAAGTGTGAAGAAGGTTTTCTATGCTTAATTGGAATTGTAATCAAGCTTGTGTAGAAGCTATTCTTTTAGTTCATACTCTGTGGATTTAATCCTATTTTGTATTGTTGGAAAGTGATTCCTCCTTTGTATTTGAGTAGTGAGCTCTAGGCAGTGTGCCTGAATGCATGTGCATTCCCCTTATTATTTCTCATTATACTTTTAACAGAGTATAATCTTGTGGACTAACATCCACCATGGTTTTTCCCCTAACAGGGTTTCCACGTAAAAAATCCTGGTGTTCTTTGTCTCTCTGATGTTTTAATTGTTTGTGGTTAATTTCTTATTCATCATATATGAGATTAAATTAAGCTAAGTAAGAAAAGTTTAAGTTTCTGACACAATTGATTCACCCCCCTCTCAGTTGTGTGTCCTTGTTTTTCCAATAGTTTTTGTAGAGCATGTGATTTGAAGGTTGTAGCAGAAAAATATGGGATGGGTCATGAGGAGACCTTTGCAAATATTGTTTTGGAAGCAATATTGAGAGAAAGTGGAGAATGAGAAGTTTGAAAAGATGGGACAGATAGTTCGTGAAGAAGTGGGAAAGATCGAGGTGAGGATTGAGAGATTGGAAAAGAATGTTGGGAAAAGTGAGAGAAAAATGGTAAAGAGAAAGGAGAGCAACCTAAGATGGAAGGAGAAAGAAGTGAGAGCAGCCCCTACTGAAAAAGTTGTAGCGAAGACATGCCACGAGGAAGGCATGAAGAAAATGAAAGACAAGAATGAAGTGGGTAGCGAAGAGGATGCGACAAAAGGTGAAGGTGAAGAAAATTTGTTCACACAAGTGTTGGCCATTGAGGAAGAATAGATGTTGAAGCTTCTTGTTGTAGTGAATGGAGATGAATAAAAAGTTGCAGTTGACAAGGATGTGGAATATGCCATAGTGAAATTCGATGTTGCAACTACAAATGAAAATGAAGTAAATCAATTTTATGATACTATTTTATTTTCATATAAGGTGGTAGAAGGGGAGGTGGATAGATAACAAGAGCATGTGTGCATATTTTCTTGTAGATATTGTGGAGGTTGATGTAGGTGATGTTTGGTGGAGGTGGTTGGTTGAAGGTGGGTTTGATCCCATAGAGGAGAGGAGAATAGAGATCATTTGGCAGAGGAGGTTAAGATTTGGTGGACATTAGTCCACGAGGGGGAAAAGGAAGAAAATGATGTGTTGTTGGAGGGAGGTGGTGCATGTTCTGACACAATGCTAGAAAAAGTAGAAGAAATATTGATCTTGAGCACTTTGGACAGTGAAGGAGTTCACTATAGGTTGATGGCAATCTAGAAGAGTAGTGCAACTACTCAACTCCACCATTGTGAGTCTATGATCACAATATTTCTACCCAATGTGTCTGATGCGGGAATATCTCAAATATATGGTAGTCAACATCAATTGAATTGGTTTCCAAACATAAAACAGAGTTCAAATGATGAAGAGGTTGCAAAAACTTATCAAAAACATGTGAGTTGTGCATTGACACACATTGTTGAAGGGATTCTGCTTAGTTTGATTAAGGAGGAAATTGGAAGATTTAAATTAAACATTAAATTTTAGGATGTAGGTGAATGTGAGGGGTCTCACTACAAGTAAAAGCCATGGCTATCATAAGGAAATTTAAGAAATTTAAAATGCAATTTTTGGACAGGCGAAGGGGTGCAACATATCAATGGGGAATTAAAATTGTATAAACAGATTTTGAAAGGAAGACAAGGTAGCGCCCATGTAAAATCCAGTTTTAGAATTTAAAATCAAAAAATGGAAAGGAGATAAAAGGGGGAGATAATCTAGAAGTTAAAGAGCTACTAAAGGAAGCAATGTAAATCTAGAAACAAAGAGGTGTGAGGGGGGAATTTGGCATTAGAGAAGGGGAAATTTGGAAAGAAATAAGCCCCATGCATTCTCCAAAAAGACAAGGAAGAAGTTGATAACAGCTGTGGAAATGAAGATTAGGCTGCATAATTGAAGGATGTATGGCTCCAGATAGGAAGGAGGATGAGGGCATTAGGGAAAGAAAATGGAGGGGTTGTGTTAACATTAAGGAGGTTGTGCATGAGATAAGGATTGTAAATTGCATAATTTAAAAGGCAGAGGTTCAAAGAAATGTGTGTAGAAGGTGATGGTTGAAACAAAGAAAACAATAAAGTTGCGAATAAGAAGGTGGAGAATAAGAGGCCATGACAAAGAGAACAAGAGTGGGGTGCACAAGTCAAGTAGAAAATAGCTTGCGTGAAGGTACAGAAATTAGGCATAAAGAAATAAAATATTGCTCAATGAAAAAATGAGGATTTGGCACATGTGGGGTAAGAGGGTGACTTAAAACAAGAGAAGAAAGGGTTGCCATAAAAGATCTCGAGTAGAGAAAGGTGAAGCCCGTGGTGTATCTAGGAGAATTTAAAAAATTCTAAGTAAAGGAAACATAAGTGGGGTCACACTATAGGAGGTGGAGATTGAATTTAAAAATGCATTTTAAAGTTCCAAAATAAGTGCAGGTCAAACTATGAGAGGAAGAGGGAGTCCGGAATACAAAGGAGATTATGAAGTAAAGAGCGGTGAAAATATGGAAGGAAGATGAAGAAACACACAAAGAAACCAGTTGAGTATGGTTATTGTATTAACTATTTTCTAGATGAAAATAAAATAAAATTAAATATGAAATCAAATTTTGTTTGGTAGTGAAAGAATTTGTTTTCCCGGAATTAGTGTTATATTTTGGTGGAATCTTTATCTTGTTTTGATTTCATAAATGAAATTGTCAAAGAAAATTGTGTTACGTGTGGTAATTGTGATTTTTGTGGTTGAGATTATTCATGAAGAAAGAGGGAGCTGAAGTTACTCTCTGCATCAGACAATGAAATCTTACTCACAATGCTTGAGAGAAACCTAGAGAATATTTTGAATTTCTTTGAGAACCTTCTACCCATCCTTAATTTACTTGATGGTATGTGAAGTGTGGTGATCTTTGAGAGCTTGGAAGAATTCCTCAGAATATCTATCCCTAATCTTAAGCTAGTACAATATGGATTTGATTTGAGTGCATCCAAACATGGTTATAACTTTTTTCTTCTAATGGTAGAGATTAGCTGCCTTGACTTGCATAATTGGAGAAAATGAATTAGCTTAAAGAGCTATAGTAACCCTATGCAGCTTTGAGGTTGTGGTGTCATTACATGACACTGGCAAGATTGATGGCAATATCATTCCCATTATACATGGACATTGATATTTTCATGTGTGTATATGATTATCAAATTTAACGTAATAAGTATATTAATATTTTAATGTATATGGTTGCTTTCAAATTTAAGATAAAAGTGTTTTAACACACTCATATCATTATATGTTCCACCCTTGTTTTCAATATAGAATACCTCCTACATTACACATAAAATATATCAATCTTTGAATTATTTTATTTATTTAAGAATTATTTTATTTTAATTTATTTTTAAATATATATTGATTTATTTTGACTTTGAAATATACATGATTGAAACTTAGAGAGTAGTTTAAATCTTTCCTAGTTAATATATGAACTCTAAAATTCTATATAATTATTTTTTTACCATTTTTTAGATGCAAAAGGATTCTAAGAATATAAAACTATTATTAGTAATTTTTACAAATTGAATTTATATAAATATTTAAATAGGTTTAATTTATAACAATAATTGTAATATATCAAGAATTTAAATTTGTATTCATTTTTAATTTTACAAAAGAAGAAATATTGTTTAATGTTTTTTCTCGTTGTAAATAATCATAAAATTGTTTCACTTTATCAATGATGACATTATCCATATTTATATAATGACTTGATAATGACCATCATTATTTTTATTTTCTATGTACATGATCATGATAAAATTTCATTAAATTTTTAAACACTTCGACATAATTTTGTAATTAAAAAATTATTAAAAATATACAATCACTAAAAAATTATTAAAAATATTGAAATGAAGAATAAACTACATATACAAATTACATAATTCTTTCCAAAATAAAAAATATATAATTATAATCATTTCATTATTTTACATACAAATACTTATAAACATTGCATTTTCACATAAAACCTTCTAAAATTTACACAACAATTTCCTAACTCATTTCTAACTATATAATATTTAAACAAATATTAAATTTATTTTAGATAGATTTTTTAATAAATTATACCCAATCTTTAGAAACTTTGAGTACATATGCCTTAACTCATTTTGTCATTTCAACATCATAAATAAAGGGAAATAGTAAGTGAGAAAAGTAGAATACAAAAGTATTATTTTCTTGCCAGATTGTTTAATCATATTTCTATAAGTACAAACATAATTTCAAGATTTGAAACTAAAATATTAAAAATATATAGAATGTTTTTCATCTTAGTGTGAGTGTCAAGCCAAGATTCTCCAACTTTAAAACTCCACAAGTTGTTAGATATTTATTTTATTATATTTTGAATCATAACTTTAACTATGTGGAAGTGACCTAATATATCACACTCAATGTCTCATAATAGTCAGCAAGAGGTAACACTTCATCACCCAACCCTAGGGGAAGTTGCAATTAACAACACAAATGCAATAATTTTTTTTTTTTAAAAGGAACAAAAAGCATGAAGGTTCACAACACAATGCCAACAACCCCTAAGGTTATGAGACCGAGTTTACATCAACCCAAACAAGAAACATGAATTAAAACCATTACATTTAATTGTTTAACAAAATAATACGCATACATTCCATCCATGACAAAATTAAATCAAAGACATAAGAATTCCACATGATCCCAATAATATACTTTACAATATGATTACAACACTCATTCCCCGAATGAGATACTTCCAAAGAATAAGGTTACAATTTACAACTTCCACCTCAATACAAAGAGGGGTATTAAAAGTACATTAATAACTGAAAGAGTAAAGCATGAAGAATTGGATCCCACGAGCTCTCCAACTTGAAATCTCGTCCATACGATTAAAAAGCCGACCCAACAGATTTAGGTGCATTATTCCAACGAACCATGATACCCAAGGTCTACCCTCTGCGGCTAGAGATAGTAATAAGGAATCCTAAAACAAGCCCATCAACCACTAGGACACATGCTAACCTACATCGACACCAATCACATGGAGCCATAATAACCATAAGAGAATAACATAAGCACAACTCTAATATCATCATATAAGTCACATTGCTTCCAAAATAAAACAGACTGGCAATGATAAGAAGACCATGCACATAAACTCAAATACCAACTGTTGTCGTAGAAAGAGTGTCATCACACAGCCGTTATGGGATATCCATCTGGGAATCTTCCTAGGCTCCGGCCCCCACTATGGGTTGTCCTGGTGGCCTCTACTGAATCTTCAAAGACCTATGCTCACTATGTAACCAACACTTCAGAGACAAGATGGAGACTATATTCTAGGGCCTTCCTTGGTTCATCCCAAGTCTATACAAGCCCTTGCATCCATGAGCGAGGCTCAATTATCTTAATTAATATGAAATACTACCTAAATTTCTAAGTACATTAATTTAGTTATCACTTGATTAAACCACTTCTGAAGGTTTCCCAGTTTACCTCTTTGGGCTCTAGCCCCTAATAGAAGCCACTCTTCTACTTGACAACATACCAAAAAAAACCAAATACCAAGGGAATCCCAAGTGCATACCAACAAGATAAAACCACTCCAACTCTAGGAGGAACACAAAATGAAACTCACTCCAAACACTAGAGACAACAAAAGTCAAAACCCTCTCTAAACATTGGAGGCAACAAAGGTCAAAACCCTCTCTAAAAACTAGAGGCAACAAAACATACAACCCCCTCCTTCCATAGGAGGCATGAAACACATGATCCACTCCTAAACCAAAGGAGACAAACCATCCCCATTCGTGGAAACTGGGTAAAACCACAAGATACAACTATACACACTACCCAAGGAAAAACAAAGGTTGACTAACATGATAAAGCAACCCCAAAAGTTAAACCCCTTCTGGAAGACTTAACAACCCTTCAAAACAGATTCTCCTAAGTGAAAACAGATGAAGTATACATTCAAGAAGGGAAATCAACCAGGGATCAAATCTATGTTTGGATTTCCTAAATCCACTTCCTTCATTAACATTCAGTAATTTATAGACTTAAAAAAAAACTAACTTAATGACGTCTCTTTCAGACAAAAGATGAAACTTAAACCATCTATTCAAATTCTTAATTGATTTTAAATAACAATAAAATAAAACAGTTACTTCTTCTATTCAGAACAAATCAATAAATCATTTCTTCTTTTCAGATAATAATAATAATAATAGCAATCATTTCTTCTTTTTAAAATAAATCATTCTTAAAACAAAACTATTACGTTCTTTTTCCCAACATTTAGAATGTATGAAAACATTACTTAGAAAGCATCTCAGGAATTTAAATAAACTAAGGTTAGGATTTCCTAAATCCAGTCAATCTCAATTTCTATTACTTGCAATTATCCAAAAAAATACACCAAATTCATTTCACGACATTGAATAATTTAAACACCAATCATTTACTCTAAATTTCACAATTAAATTCTATAATCAAAACAACTTGATAAATAAGGTCATCTGGTTAAGAATAAACCAATCATTAGTTCAACTTCGAATAAATTAAACAACCAAATTTTATCTATACAAGGATACAATATACACTAAATATATATACATAAAAGTATATACTCCATGTATATACTATTATATATTTATATATTTAAATATCTAAATCTCATTGAAATTAAGCAGTTCAACACCATAAACTAATTTATTTAAAATATATAAAATATACATATATACATTATATATATACATATAAACACTAAATGTGTATGAAATATATACATAAGTATATATATAATAAATATATATATAAATAAACTATTATAAATAAATATTATTTAAATATTAACATAATGTTATATATATATACATATAACATATATATATTATATAATCTATAATATTAAATAATATTTTAGAAAAACAAACTAAATTTTAAATAAATGAAAAACAAACTCCATAAAGGGCGCGGGCCCCTCCCATATGGGAGT
>VDFB02271358.1:677903118-677934409 GCA_007258455.2 Sequoia sempervirens
ACATATTTACTAAGCCACTACCAAAGGATACTTTTGAGTATCTCAGAGGAATGCTAGGGGTAATCACCCCTCGTGATAAGAACTAAAAGATGCATTTTCTTGCATCAATCCATGAACTTCATTGCTATATTCTGATCCAAATTGATGTTTATGTGGCTGCTACTCAGGGGTAGTAGTCAGATGTGTAGATATGTGGTTCAAAGTGTGTTTATGGAAGGTTCATTATTACCTTTTCCATTGATGTCAAAGGAGGAGAAGTGTATTGTGAAAAATATTTTCAAGAGGAGAAGTGTAGAAGAAAATTGGTGTTGGGTTGATGGTATTTTTCACAGCATGTGCTGCCATCAATGCCAAAGGGGGAGATTTTTTGATGCTGTGTATATGGTTGTTGATATGTGGTTGTCATTGATGTCAACACTATTAGCATTTGGTGTACTAGAGGTTGTATATGTAGAGGATATTGAGAAAATTATAAAAGAAGTGTTCTAGGTTCCCGATGGAACTGTACAGGTCATGGAAGTGTCGTGTTCTATACGTAAAAGATTAGCTAGTATGGATTTAAGGGTTTATTGTTGAGTATATCTAGATTATCTATTGGAAATTTTAGAGGTCCGCATGAAGTTTTGATTGTGTTGTGGTCTGACAGTGTTTCTGTGGTCTCTGTTAGTGTTCTTGAATGAAGATTTCAAAGGACATAAAATCTCTTTGCTGCATGCTTCCTCTATTGTTTCTGGTGTTATTGACAAGTCTCTAGGATCATTCTCTATCTTGTGGTATTGTCCATTACTGGATCGGTGTGTGTCTGTATTGGAAGGATATTTTCTTGTGCATGTTCGGTTTTTCATGTCCCTGGTCGACATGCTGGTGGTAGCATGTTGTGGATATTCGTGGTGAATTTAATTAAAGTCTTTTTGTGTTGGAGATGTTATTTTGGGTCTCCACCATGTTGTGGCTGACCCAGGATTTGTGCATTGAAATTTATTTTGTGAATTTAACACATTGAAAAATATGTTTATTTTTCTAGCCAACTAGTTGTGATGAAAATATCATGTAGCAAATATAAGAGAGATTGCTTGAGTGAAGTTAGTGTGTGCATTAGGTGTGGAATGTATTCAAAGAGAAAGTGTAAAGCTAATAATGTTTCTAATACTGATTATGTGGTGCAAAGAGTGAAGAAGTTTGAGCCAAGTGTAGTAAAGGTTTCTTATGCTTAATTGGAATTGTAACTGCTTGTAGAAGCTATTCTTTTAGTTCATACTATATGCATTTAATCCTATTTTCTATTGTTGGAAAGTGAGTCCTCCTTTGTATTTGAGCAGTGAGCTCTAGGCAGTGTGCCTGAATGCATGTGCATTCCCCTTATTATTTCTCATTATACTTTTAATAGAGTATAATCTTGTGTACTAACATCCACTGTGGTTTTTCCCCTAACAGGGTTTCCACGTAAAAAATACTGGTGTTCTTTGTCTCTCTGATGTGTTAATTGTTTTTGGTTAATTGCTTATTCATCATATATGATATTAAATTAAGTTAAGTAAGAAAAGTTTAATTTTCTGACACAATTGATTCACCCCCCTCTTAGTTGTGTGTCCTTGTTTTTCCAACATTTTTTGTAGAGCATGTGATTTGAAGGTTGTAGCAGACAAATATGGGATGGGTCGTGATGAGACCTTTGCAAATATTGTTTTGGAAGCAATATTGGGAGAAAGTGGAGAATGAGAAGTTTGAAAATATGGGACAAATAGTTCATGAAGAAGTGGGAAAGATCGAGGTGAGGATTGAGAGATTGGAAAAGAATGTTGGGAAAAGTGAGAGAAAAATGGTAAAGAGAAAGGAGAGCAACCTAAGATGGAAGGAGAAAGAAGTGAGAGCAACCCCTACTGAAGAAGTTGTAGTGAAGACATGCCATGAGGAAGGCATGAAGAAAATGAAAGACAAGAATGAAGTGGGTAGCGAAGATGATGCGACAAAAGGTGAAGGTGAAGAAAATTTGTTCACACAAGTGTTGGCCATTGAGGAAGAATAGATGTCGAAGCTTGTTGTTGTAGTGAATGGAGATGAATAAAAATTTGTAGTTGACGAGGATGTGGAATATGCCATAGTGAAATTCGATGTTGCAACTGAAAATGAAAATGAAGTAAATCAATTTTATGATACTATTTTATTTTCATATAAGGTGGTAGAAGGGGAGGTGGATATATAACAAGAGCATGTGTGCACATTTTCTTGTAGATATTGTGGAGGATGATGTAGGTGATGTTTGGTGGAGGTGGTTGGTTGAAGGTGGGTTTGATCCCATAAAGGAGGAGAGGAGAATATACATCATTTGGCAGAGGAGGTTAAGATTTGGTGGACATTAGTCCACGAGGGGGAAAAGGAAGAAGATGATGTGTTGTTGGAGGGAGGTGGTGCATGTTCTGACACAATGCTAGAAAAAGTAGAAGAAATATTGATCTTGATCACTTTGGACAGTGAAGGAGTTCACTATAGGTTGATGGCAATCTAGAAGAGTAGTGCAACTACTCAACTCCACCATTGTGAGTCTGTGATCACAATATTTCTACCCAATGTGTCTGATGTGGGAGTATCTCAAATATATGGTAGTAAACATCAATTGAATTGGTTTCCAAACATAAAATAGAGTTCAAATGATGAAGAGGTTGCAAAAACTTATCAAAAACATGTGAGTTGTGTATTGACACACATTGTTGAAGGGATTCTACTTAGTTTGATTAAGGAGGAAATTGGAAGATTTAAATTAAACATTAAATTTTAGGATGTAGGTGAATGTGAGGGGTCGCACTACAAGTAAAATCCATGCCTATCATAAGGAAATTTAAGAAATTTAAAATGCAATTTTTGGACAGGCGAAGGGGTGCAACATATCAATGGGGAATTAAAATTGTATAAACAGATTTTGAAAGGAAGACAAGGTAGTGCCCATGTAAAATCCAGTTTTAGAATTTAAAATCAAAAAATGGAAAGGAGATAAAAGGGGGAGATAATCTATAAGTTAAAGAGCTACTAAAGGAAGCAATGTATATCTAGAAACAAAGAGGTGTGAGAGGGGAATTTGGCATGAGAGAGAAGGGGAAATTTGGAAAGAAATAAGCCCCATGCATTCTCCAAAATGACAAGGAAGAAGTTGATAACAGCTATGGAAACAAAGATCAGGCTACATAATTGAAGGATGTATGGCTCCAGATAGGAAGGAGGATGAGGGCATTAGGGAAAGAAAATGGAGGGGCTGTGTTAACATTAAGGAGGTTGCGCATGAGATAAGGATTGTAAATTGCATAATTTAAAAGGAACAGAGGTTCAAAGAAATGTGTGTAGAAGGTGATGGTTGAAACAAGAAAATAATAAAGTTGCAGACAAGAAGGTGGAGAATAAGAGGTCGTGACAAAGAGAACAAGAGTGGGGTGCACAAGTCAAGTAGAAAACATGCTACGTGGAGGTAAGAAATCAGGCATAAAGAAATAAAATATTGCTCAACAGAAAAATGAGGATTTGGCTCATGTGGGGTAAGAGGGTGACTTAAAACAAGAGAAGAAAGGGTTGCCATAAAAGATCTCGAGTAGAGAAAGGTGAAGCCCGTGGTGTATCTAGGAGAATTTTAAAAATTCTAATTAAAGGAAACATAAGTGGGATCACACTATAGGAGGTGGAGATTGAATTTAAAAATGCATTTTAAAGTTCCTGAAATAAGTGCAGGTCAAACTATGAGAGGAAGAGGGAGTGCTGGGAATACAAAGGAGATTATGAAGTAAAGAGCCTATGAAAATATGGAAGGAAGATGAAGAAACACAAAGAAAATCAGATTGGAGTATGGTTATTGTATTAACTATTTTCCTAGATGAAAATAAAATAAAAATTAAATATGAAATCAAATTTTGTTTGGTAGTGAACGAATTTGTTTTCCTGGAATTAGTGTCAGATTGTATTTTGGTGGAATCTTTATCTTGTTTTGATTTCATAAATGAAATTGTCAAAGAAAATTGTGTTACATGTGGTAATCGTGATTTTTGTGGTTGAGATTATTCATGAAGCAAGAGGGAGTTGAAGTTACTCTTTGCATCAGGCAATGAAATCTTACTCACAATGCTTGAGAGAAACCTAGAGAATATTTTGAATTTCTTTGAGAACCTTCTACCCATCCTTAATCTACTTGATGGTATGTGAAGTGTGGTGATCTTTGAGAGCTTGGAAGAATTCCTCAGAAGATCTATCCCTAACCTTAAGCTAGTGCAATATGGATTTGATTTGAGTGCATCCAACCACATGGTTATAAATTTTTTCTTCTAATGGTAGAGGTTAGCTGCCTTGACTTGCATAATTGGAGAAAATGAACTAGCTTAAAGAGCTATAGTAACCCTATGAAGCTTTGAGGTTGTGGTGTCATATGCATGACACTAAAAGATTGATGGCAATATCATTCCCATTAGTATACATGGGATATTGATATTTTCATGTGTATATGATTATCAAATTTAACGTAACAAGTATATTAATATTTTAATGTGTATATGGTTGTCAAATTTAAGATAAAAAGTAAGTTTTTTTAACACACTCATATCATTATGTTCCACCCTTGTTTTCAATATAGAATACCTCTCGACATTACACACAAATATATCAATCTTGAATTATTTTATTTATTTAAGAATTATTTTATTTTAATTTATTTTTAAATATATATTGATTTATTTTGACTTTGAAATATACATGATTGAAACTTAAAGAGTAGTTTAAATCTTTCCTAGTTAATATATGAACTCTAAAATTCTATATAATTATTTTTTTACCATTTTTTAGATGCAAAAGGATTCTAAGAATATAAAACTATTATTAGTAATTTTTACAAATTGAATTTATATAAATATTTAAATAGGTTTAATTTATAACAATAATTAGAATATATCAAGAAATTTAAATTTGTATTCATTTTTAATTTTACAAAGAAGAAATATTTGTTTAATGTTTTTTCTTGTTGTAAATAATCATAAAAATTGTTTCACTTTATCAATGATGACATTATCCATATTTAATATAATGACTTGATAATGACCATCATTATTTTTTATTTTCTATGTACATGATCATGATAAAATTTCATTAAATTTTTTTAAACACCTCTTGACATAATTTTTTAATTAAAAAAATTATTAAAAAAAATATACAATCACTAAAAATTATTAAAAAATATTGAAATGAAGAACAAACTACATATACAAATTACATAATTCTTTCAAAATAAAAAAAAAATATATAATTATAATCATTTCATTATTTTTACATACAAATACTTATAAAATATTGCATTTTCACATAAAACCTTCTAAAATTTCTTACACAAATAATTTCTAACTCATTTCTAACTATATAATATTTAAACAAATATTAAAATAAATTTATTTTAGATAGATTTTTTTACTAAATATTATACCCACCTTAGAATTTTGAGTGCCACATATGCCTTAACTCATTTTGGCTTGGCCTCAATATCATATAAATAAAGGGAAATAGTAAGTGGAGTAGTGCTAGAATACAAAAGCATTATTTTCTTGCCAGATTGTTTAACTATATTTCTATAAGTACAAACATAATTTCCTCAAGATTTGAAACTAAAAATAATAAAAATATATAGAATGTTTTTCATCTTAGTGTGAGTGTCAAGCCAAGATTCTCCAACTTTAAAATTCCACGAAGTTGTTAGATATTTTTATTTTTATTATATTTTGAATCATCATAACTTAATCATGTGGAAGTGACCATTACATTGCACTAATGTCTCATAATAGTCATGCAGAGTGTAACACCCCCACCACACAACCCTAGGGGAAGTTGCAATTAACAACACAAATGCAATAATTTTATTTTTTAAAAGAACAAAAGCATAAAAGTTCACCACACAATGCCAACAACCCCTAAGGTTACAAGACTGAGTTTACTTCACCCAAATAAGAAACATGAAGTAAAACCATTACATTTAATTTTTTAACAAAATAATGCACATACATTCCATCCATGACAAAATTAAATCAAAGACATAAGAATTCCAGATGATCCCAATAATATACTTTACAATATCATTACAACACTCATTCCCCGAATGAGATACTTCCAAAGAATAAGGTTACAATTTACAACTTCCACCTCGATACAAAGAGGGGTATTAAAATTACATTAATAACTGAAAGAGTAAAGCATGAAGAACTGGATCCCACGAGCTCTCGAACTGGAAATCTCGTCCACACGAACAAAAGGCCAACCCAACAAATTAAGGTGCACATTCCACCGAACCATGTGATACCCGAAGGCTCACCCCCCGTGCTAGGAGATAGTAACAAGGAATCCTAAACAAGCCCATCAACCACTAGACACATGCTAACTCACACTGACACAACCAATCACATGAGCCATACAACCATAAGAATAACACAAGCACAACTCTAACATCATTGACATAAGTCACATTGCTTCCAAAAATAAAACAGATCAAGAATGATAAGAAGACCATGCACATAAACCCAAATACCAACTGTTGTCGTAGAAAAAGTGTCATCACACAGCTCATCATGGGATATCCTCTGAGAATCTTCCTAGGCTTTGGCCCCCACTATGGGTTGTCCTGGTGGCCTCTACCGAATCTCAGCACCCATGCTCACTCATGCGAAATCAAATACCTCTCGTAAGGACAAGATAGATGACCTTGCCATTCTAGGCCTTCCTGTCTCATCCCAAGTCTATACAAGCCCTTGCATCCATGAGCGAGGCTCAATTATCTTAATTAATGTGAAAAACTACCTAACTTCTAAGTACATTAATTTAGTTATCACTTGATTAAACCCCTTCTGAAGGTTTCCCAGCTTACCTCTTTGGGCTCTAGCCCCTAACAGAAGCCACTCTTCTACTTGACAACATACCAACCAAAACCAAATACCAAGGGAATCCTAAGTGCATACCAACAAGATAAAACCACTCCAACTCTAGGAGGAACACAAAATGAAACTCACTCCAAACACTGGAGACAACAAAAGTCAAAACCCTCTCCAAACACTGGAGGCAACAAAGGTCAAAACCCTCTCCAAACACTAAAGGCAACAAAACATACAACCCACTCCTTCCATAGGAGGCACAAAACACATGATCCACTCCTAAACCAAAGGAGGCATAAACCATCCCCATTCGTGGAAACTGGGTAAAACCACAAGATACAACTATACGCACTAACCAAGGCAAAACAAAGGTTGACTAACATGATAAAGTAACCCCAAAATTTAAACCCCTTCTGGAAGACTTAACAACCCTTCAAAACAAATTCCCCTAAGCGAAAACAGACGAAGTATACATTCAAGAAGGGCAATCAACCAGGGATCAAATCTATGTTTGGATTTCCTAAATCCACTTCCTTCATTAACATTCAGTAATTTATAGCCCTAAAAAAAAACTAACTTAATGACTTCTCTTTCAGACAAAAGATGAAACTTAAACGATCTATTCAAATTCTTAATTGCTTTTAAATAACAATAAAATAAAATAGTTACTTCTTCCATTCAGAACAAATCAATAAATCATTTCTTCTTTTTAGATAATAATAATAATAACAATCATTTCTTCTTTTCAAAATAAATCATTCTTAAAACAAAACCATTACTTTCTTTTTCCCAACATCTAGAATGTACGAAAACATTACTTAGAAAGCATCTCAGGCATTTAAATAAACTAAGGTTAGGATTTCCTAAATCCAGTCAATCTCAATTTCCATTACTTGCAATTATCGAAAAAAATACACCAAATTCATTTCACGACGTTGAAGAATTTAAACACCAATCATTTACTCTAAATTTCACAATTAAATTTTATAATCAAAACAACCTGATAAATAAGGTCATTTGGTTAAGAATAAACCAATCATTAGTTCAACTTCGAATAAATTAAACAACCAAATTTTATCTATACAAGGATACAATATACACTAAATATATATACATAAAAGTATATACTCCATGTATATACTATTATATATTTATATATTTAAATATCTAAATCTCATTGAAATTAAGCAGTTCAACACCATAAAATAATTTATTTAAAATATATAAAATATACATATATACATTATATATATACATATACACACTAAATGTGTATGATATATATACATAAGTATATATATATAATATATATATAAATAAACTATTATAAAATAAATATTATTTAAATATTAACATAATGTTATATATATATACATAACATATATATATATTATATATAATATATATGTTATTATATAATATATAATATTAAATAATATTAAAAAAAAAACAAACTAATTTTTAAATAAATAAAAAACAAACTCCATAAAGGGCACGGACCCCTCCCATATGGGAGTGGCCAGGCTGCCACGCAACCTCCCCCATATGGGGGGTGCGTGTGTAGGCAGGCACTGCTTGCCTCCCAATGGGGGGTGTTGCGTGGGAGAGCGCCTCCCTTGAGGGCTCTGTGGGGGAGGTGCAGGGCTACGGCCCTCCCCTCCACACCCTAAATAAATCTAAATCCTTTTTTTTTAATATATAAAAAAAATGTTTTTAAATATGGTGAAAACAGGGCAGTCCCCTGTACATTTTGAAAACATAATTTTTTTTTTGAAAGAGATTTAAAACCAGATATATTTGTAAATATATTTGTATATATATGTATGAGTATATATATACAGGTATATTTACAACTATATACCAAGATTTTCATTTCCAGCTCAAGATTGAGCAAAAGAACAACAATTTTTTTGCAAGAACAGGATTAAATTTGGCAAAACAACAAGAGTTTAGAATATCAAATTGAAATGAAGATTTTTTTGTGGGTTTTCCTCCTATTTTCATTGTGATTGTTGTTTTGGTTTTCTTTCCTAATCCAACAGCTGTTTGCAAGATTTGAATTCATTTCTCATGGTTTTCTTTGCATCTAAATAGCATTCAAAGAGTTTTCAAACAACATAAGGAAATTTGAAGATTATTTCAAAAGGGAAAACAAAAATGAAGATGAACCTGGTGTTTTCTCCCCAAGCTTGATGACTTCAACAATGGTGGTTCCAATCTCTTCTTCAACTCCAAATTTAGCCACAGCAAAACTCTCCACCAAAAATCAAGAATTGAAAAACAAATGAAATTCCATTTCTTTACAAAGAGCTTTCCCCAAATTTGGTCAAACCCCTAAAATATCCCACCCACTAAATTTATTGAGCTTTTGGAGGATATTTCCATTTTTAAATTTTTTTAAAACAATTTACTTTCAAAGAATGATATTTCAAAATTTCATAATTCCATTTAAAACCAAAAAACTCAAAGTTGCTAGAATATGTTTTATTTTATCCCAAAATTTCCAAAAAGTGAAATTTAAACACATTTCTATTTTTATTAACATTTAACTTAAATATCTAATATGATTTCCATTTTCATCATAAATTTAAATCTAAATATACAATAATGGCAAAATAACTATTTCATTTAATTTATCACCCTTAACGTAGTTACTCAATAAACTAAAAATGATTTTATTAATTAAATAAAAATAATCAATGAAATAAATTACATTTCAACATTGAAACTAGATATGTTAAATCATCATTTTAACCATACCCACCATTTAATGGCCTTTAAAATAAGAAAATGAAATAGATAACCAAGGATGAAAGAACCAAATCAAAACCACCAAACTCGATGACAAACTATGACTAGGGTGACGACTTGGCACAGAAAACTTAGCTACTATCTCCCAATTGATTACCGTTGGTCAATGGACACGCTCAACCTGTGAAATCAGGTGGAGTTGATGTCCTGTACCTATCAACATGCGAACAAAGAGCATATCGAACATGCATATATATGATATAATAAAACACACCGTGAAGGGGGGAATCTCGAAATCGTAGGGTGCTCGCAAGCGAGTGATACAATCTCGTCCCCTTCACCAATACACTCATCATAGACTGACAGTTCCATCATAAAAAAATATCTCATGCAATAACATGTTACAATAACTAATCATCCTTACACCAATTTAAAACATGTCAAATAAAGCATCAGATAAGATACATCACATCACACCAATAAACTATCACTCTATAATTATCTATCAAATCACACACACATGATGTAGCATCTCAATAACCAAAAAGCACATCAAAGCAAACAAGGACACACTGTCCAGCCAGAACGCAAAATAGAGGGGTATTACACAGAGGATAAAATCCCAAAGAATGTTGTCTACCTTCCCTTCTCCCATGTTTAGGTAAGTGTATCTCTCTAGTTTACTATTTATTTTTATATAGTTATTTGGCATATTAATTTTTTTTATATTATTAATTTAATTGTTATGTTTTTATGTTTGTATTTTTTTAATTTTAATTTTAATTTTAGTTTTATTTTATATATTATGTATATAAATAGTCATAAACAATCATGTCATGTTTAATATTAAAAATAAGAGTGAATTTTAAAAAGAGATGGAAGTAATAATATGTAAAGAATACACAAGGAAGAAAGATTGTATACACAACCAACAACATAGTAGGAGCAATATATTTCAAAAACTCTATTTGCACCTCTTTAATTGTACACACATCCAAAAAAATATAATTTGATTATCTTGACATTTTTACAAGTTTTCAAAGATTCATTCTAATTTATCAAATCAATTTGTAGAGGTTGACCAAGGTGTGCAAGGGAAAAGATAGACACTTCTACACCCCGATATAACAATCCTCTAAAGTGTTAAATTGACCACCTAATATAGACATACTATTTTCATTGCAGGTATAGGTTAGATGGTTGTAGAGGACATCACCACAACTATATAGGATGTCAACATTATAGGAAAAATTATGACTATGAGAAAGTACCATGCCGAGAAGGATATAACCATGTGTAGTCATGTTCATCTATAAAATTTTGAGGATCTAGTTTATATTAATCATTAATCACATCTTTGAAATACAAAAACTATATCTTTAACCAGTAAAATTTTTATTATTCATAAACCTCTCTTTCTTTACCTCAAATTTATCATATAATTCCTCATGAAATATATTTTTTGGGGGATATATTCTACCTTCTTCTTTATATATTATGTAATGGTTAACATGTCTCTTTATGAATTCTACACCACACAAGCATGGATAAATTGACTTTTTGTAGCCACCACTTGTAGTAGAGTTGGTTGGGGCTTGGAGTTTGCATCCCTCGAGGTCACAGGTTCGACTCCACTTCATAGTGGGAAAGACAAGGGTCAGTATTATTGTGTCGGTTCTTGCTCTGCTTACTAGGGTATACGAATGGACTTTTCCCCTAACCTCCTTGAGGTTAGATACTTTTATCCACCACTTTTAGTGGAGTTGGCTGGGGCTTGGGCTTTGCATCCCTCGAGGTCATAGGTTCGACTCTACTTCATAGTGGGAAAGGTGAGGGTCAGTAAAATAGTGTGCTAGTTCTTGCTCTGCTAACTCAAGATATAGGAATGGGCTTTTCCATAAACATTTAAAGGCCACCACTTGTAGCAGAGTTGAATGGGGCTTAGGGTTTGCATCCCTCAAGGTCACAGGTTTTACTCTACTTCAAAGTGGTAAAGGTGAGGGTCAGTAAAATAGTGTGGCAGTTCTTGCTTTGCTAACCTGGGGTATAAGAATGGAATTTTCCATAAACATTAGCCACCACTTGTAGCGGAGTTGGCTGGGGCTTAGGGTTTGCATCCCTCAAGGTCACAGGTTTGACTCTACTTCATAGTGGGAAAGGTGAGGGTTAGTAAAATAGTGTGCTAGTTCCTACTTCGCTGACCCGGGGTATAGGAATGGACTTTGCCATAAACATTTTAGCAGTGATTCCAAATTATTTCATAGCAATTCTCAAGGCTTCTAAATCAGTTGTTGCTCAGATAGAGAAGATTATAAGGATTTTTTTATGGAAAGGGAACATTTTTTTTAAAGGTGCAATGCACCCGTATTATTAGGGGTAAACACTTTTGACTAGAGCTAAGAACCAGGTACAAGAAACCACAAGAAACAACCAAACCCGCGAGTGCAATGGCCCAGCAAAGGCACAAGGCCTACAAGCACTTTGACCCAGCAAGGGTTTGAACCCTGGTGGTCATCACCACAACCAAGCGACTTGACCACCAAACCATGCCCTTATTGGCTTATGGAAAGGGAACATGAACGATAGGAAAAAGGTTCCTTTAATCTCCTTAGATAGTATGTCCTATGATAATTTCAAGGGTGGGGTAGGCATTCATAATATCTCTAAATGCAACAGGGCCTTTGGGGGAAAATTGATATGGAAAATTTTCACCAAATCAGATTCAAAATGGTGTAGGATAATGAAGGAAAAATATTTAGATAGTCAAAATCTAGCAAGAATATTCACTATATCTAGTCATCCTAATGGTTCAACCATATGGAACTTTATGGTCTCATGTAGGGAAGTTTTCACTTCATACATCTCCTGGGAAGTGCACAAAGGAGAAGAAGTTCACTTTTGGAATGATCCTTGGAATGGATATCCTCCTCTAAAGGGCATTCAAGAATTGCAATCAACCATACCAGTGTTATCAAATTTATGGGGCACTAGGCTAATTGATTATGTTTGTTCAGTAGATGAAGTAATTGGTAAAGTAAAATGGAAGGATCTTTTGGAAACACAAATAATAGTAGCACAAAAGGACTTGATTCAGCCAATTCTAGTAGAGAGACTAGTGTTCCTAATAGGGAAACCTGATCAAATCATATGAGCATCATCCAAAGATGGGTGTTATTCAGTGAGGCAGGGGTATAAATCTCTTCATAACAAAGATGTTCAACTGCAATTTGAAAGAGCTTACTCATTCTATTAGAACAACATGATTATGCCAAAAGTAGGTAGTTTCATATGGTTAGTATTACGGAAAAGAGTGCTCACAAGTGATAGGCTAGCCAAACTAAGTCTTGTTGAGCCTTTCGAATTTGTTTTATGTGGGGAAGATTTTGAAGATGTTAATCACTTATTTTTACAATGCTCATATGCTTAGCTTTGCTAGAAGTTCATATTGCAAAAACTAAGTTTTTTTTCCCCTTTACCAAAAAAAGTTTGGGACCTTTTTTCAGCTTGGTAGGTGTTATATAAATATTCTTTCTTCGCATACATTTTGCATTTAATTCCAGTGACAACAATCTGGTCTATCTGGTGGGAATGAAATAAGCGTATTTTTAGAAAAGTATCTTCCTCAATGCAAAATGTTCAAGCTATAATTGAAAAGTTAGTCATAGAAGCAACCAATGCATATGTTCAAAACCATAAAGGTGTTAGTCCTCTCTTCACATCGTGAGATGATAGTATCCTAAATAATTGGTAAGGTATAGTTTTACCTTTCAAAGGTAGTTTGAAACAAGCTCATAAGTCAAGGATTGATAGGAACTCAATTAAATGGTAGCATCTAATCCCATGTTTCTTTAAGTTAAATTTTGATGGTTCCTCGAGAGGGAACCCAGGTGTTTCAAGTGCAGGGGTGTGTATTCAGGATTCCTATGGTGTGTTAAAAATAGCCAATTCAATTGCCCTTCCATTTAGAATGAATAATGTATTAGAATCAATGGAAGTTCTACATGGTTTAAAGCTTGCTAGGCACCTAGGCATATCTCAAATCCATGTTGAAGGCAATTCTTTAATAATCATAAATGCATGTAAGGAGAGAATTTGTCACAATTGGCATTTAAAATATATTATACAAAAAATTTGGGAACTATTAGACAAGTTCCACTCTTTCTAGATTTCACAGACGTACCATGAAGGGAATATGCTAGCAGATCAGCTTGCAAATATGGGATGTCAAAAACAAGAAGTGACCATTTCAGAGGATGGAGTTAAGTTTGATGCATTTCCAAACCTAGCTGAGATTGTAGTGAAAGAATTGGTGTAATGTCAAAATTAGGAAGTCAAGCTTCTTCAAAGATGGTCACATAGGTGCAATTATCGGGTATCAAAGATATCACTTAACTCATACTTGAGAAATGCCTTAGAAATTTGAAAAAAGTTGGGCATTGTACTTTCAGAGATCAGAGGTCAGTCTTAGAGATCAAGATTTCAGAGATTTTGCATCGAGCTTTCAAAGATCGAAGGTCAGCTTGTTGGCTTTCGCAGAAGTGAAGTTAGGAAAAGGTAGAAGAGAATCTTGAACCTCGAAAAGACTAAAGGTAATTAGGTATTCTCAGTTCATAATTTCACCTCCAAACTTCATAATGTTTTTAGTCAAAATTTGGCTAAGTTCATAGGTAACATAAGTTATAAAGTTTAACAAAATTGAGCATTGAACTTTCGAAGATCAGAGATTAGCTTGTTGGTTTTCACAGAAGTGAAGGAAGGATAAGGTAGAAGAGAAAGCTAATTCCCGACAAGTCTAATGACATGATGGGCTTCTCAAACTAGAATTTTAGAGATCAAAGTTCAACTTGTTGTCTTTTGCAAAAAGTGAAGGATAAGGTAGATGAGAAACCTGATTCCTAACAATTCGAAAGGAAAGTCAGAATTCTCAGTGATTAAAGAAAAGTCAGGCTTCTCAGTTTGGAGTTTCATATAGTAGCTTCAACATATTTTCAATCAAGACTTGTCTAAGTTCACAAGCAACAAAAGTTAGACATTGAAGATATGTCTTACATCGGAGATTAGAGTCCAACTTGTTTGCTTCCATAGAAGTGAAGGAAGGATAAGATAGAAGAGAAAACCAATCCCCGACAAGTCTAAAGGCATGTCGAGCTTCCCTGCTTGGGGTTCCACCTTAAACTTTACCAAGTGTAATAGGTTTCTTAGTGATTAAAGGCATGTCAAGCTTCTCAGTTTGGAGTGTCACCTAGTAGCTTCAACATATTTTCAATCAAAATTTTCCAAAGCTCACTGGAAATGGAAATAGGAAATATTATCATGTAAATCTTCTAACTGGATCAAAAGCATAAATTAGGCCCTCTTGGGCACTTTTGTAATTAATTACATTTATTATTAATATATATAGACTATCAGCCTTTTTCCAAAAATAAAATAAAAAATAAAAAAATGTTTTTTCGTGGTTCTTACACCATTCTAGTTAAAGTGGCTTCTTAATTCTTACATCAATCAAACTTGAACATAGATTATATCCTGCATGAGATTAACTTAGTAATAAATCTATTACTATCAAATTTAATATGATTCCATCATACTTGCTCAAGATTTTTTTTAGGTTTCATAGAGACCAACTTTGTCACATATTAATGAATTCCTTCTAAAATTGATATAAGAGATTGGATTTATTATAACTACATTGTTTATCTACCAAGGTATATTCACTCTATGTTTTGATTTCTTCCTATGTGATTTTTCTAGATATGAAGATATTGGTTGAGAAAAGATAATAAAAATAAAATTAGATAATATTTTTTATATCCTTTGATTTAGGTACGACAAATATAAGTTTTAATTTTACTTATCATACTTCATCTTTGTAGTATAGATCTAAGGACTACCATATTATGGGGAACCCATTTTTTTGACATACTTATTATTAATTTTGGCATTCCTTATTATTTCACATTATTATATTTTAGACATATGGTCTTAATGATAGATCATACTTATAATAATTTAATTCTTATTTGTGTTTGGTGATGATATAATTAGTAGATGAAAAAGTTATATTTTTATTTTATGTGATGGATTTATTTTATGTATTCTCCTTTCATTCTAGTGGTATAACATTAAATATATATTTTAATTACGCTTTGAATTATCTAGTTAACCTGGTCTAATTTTGAATTGATAATAATTACCCATGAATAGTGTAGTAGGAGAATGAATAGGAGATGTCATTATGAGGTGACATGAAATTAAATTTGATTTGATATGAATATTGTGATGATAAATTAAATAATGATTTTCATGTGGATTATAAATTTTATATAGTATATAATTGTATTAGTAGTTTTAATTCAAATTTTATTTAGGTACTTCATTGACTGTATGAATATTATCCATTGCGTGTGCTGGTAGTTTTCTATGGCCAATAGAAACTTGGAGGTCCTCTTATATTCC
The DNA here is from genome assembly GCA_007258455.2 of Sequoia sempervirens. Lineage (NCBI taxonomy): Eukaryota > Viridiplantae > Streptophyta > Pinopsida > Cupressales > Cupressaceae > Sequoia > Sequoia sempervirens. Next base: position 677,919,204 of record VDFB02271358.1, read on the forward strand.
CTAATTATGTTTATCCTAGTGATTCCTCGACCTTAGTCCATGATCAGGATTAAAGCCTTTATTTGTAACTAAATTTTTCATATAATTTCTATGATAATTATTTCTTTTGGTTTTTCCTTTTTTTTTTTTTGAGTTGGGTTTTGGAGTGAATGTCATCCTAGTTGAAAAATCTCAAATTTGTTCATAGTGGATTTTTTATTATTTTATTTTTCTTGTTGGTGGTTTAAGTCATTAGAAAAAGTACCGATGAGTTGGGAAATCATTTTAACATAAATATTGGAGTTTGAACAAGGTGTGACCAATACTAAGTCCCTTAGCAAGAGTGTGATAAAATTGATCTTGAGGTAGAAGGTAGTGTTAGCTCTCAAAGCTGTACCCTTTCTAAGTTGCAGAACTTAGCAATTTGGACTAACATGGGAACACTCTTAGGATGTGGGTCACCTAAACTTGGAGTGGAACTCTAGATATGAATGGCTCCTAAATGGTGTCACCTAAACTACTGCTAAACTAATGATTTTCTAAGGAAAAGGGGTAAAAGGATAACTAAAAATAAAACTAACTGAAAGCTTTAAAAGGCGATGCACCAAATCAATAACTAAAACCTATAAAATAGCTCACATACACAAGTCAAACAATGATAAAGCTTCACATACACAACTCATTTCCATATGGTTCTTGCATAAAAATTGCATAAGAAGGTTTTAGAGCTTAACTCCTAGAAGGAAAGATACTTTCACAGCTAGAACATTCTACTTTCAATACAACCTATGACTTGCAACTTGCATATTCTTCTACAAAAGGTGCTAACAATGAGACAAAACCACAAGGAAAAGACAATTTCACATGTAGTATCATCAATCAAACAAAATGCAAACCATAAAATAGAAAAATGTGAAGGGAAAACAACTTTACTTCATTGATATCCAAGGTATCCACTCTCATACAAGTATGTAAAAGAGTTACAATGATGTCTTTTCCTGAAAGAGCTCCAAAATAAGCTACAATACATATTGAAAAAGAAGAAAGAACTAACTTCTAGAACATTTGTTTGAAGTTACTTATGCTTTTTTGAAAAAACTGCCCCACACAAATCCTTCTAGAATCTTCTAGTCGTATGCCACAAAAAAGCCAAAATAAAAGCACCCAAAACCTCTCCAAAAGGTCTCCAAAGTGAAGGAAAAGTCAAGCAATGACCCAACCCACACTAAAAGCATGAGAAACTTCCTCCAAATGCTCTCATTCTCTCCAAAACTCAGTCAAAAATAACCCACACCTTCCACATGTTGGTCAACCTCCTCCAACTTCTCCATATGCATGAAACAAGTCATTATTATTCAAACATGTCTCCAACTACTTTGAATCATACCTTTGGTGTGTTTTCAAAGGCATAATACACCTTATTTTGCATTTAAATAACACTTAATTAAGTGGCTTATAACTACACCACTTAACTAAATATTTTACATTTGAAAGTGAATGAAAAAGAATAAGGGATCAACCATATCCCCTCTATGACTTGGTCTTATCAACACATGCTTCTCTATTTTTTATTTAAAAATAACAATTTGATTAAGTGATTTATGACAATATCACTTAACTCAAATGCTTTACATTTAACAAGTGAATGCAAAATAACAAAGGCCAAGATTCGGCCTATATGGGAGATCAAAATGCAAAAACTCTAAGTACTAAAGGCCTCTTATGCATTAGCATATACACGACATAAGGACTGAAATGTTCACCATGACCTACATTAGTTACATTGCATATTTTAAAGAAATAGACAAAAATACCTATCTCAAATCGGTATAGACCTACGGTAAGAAACCCTAAACAAAAAAACCAGCCAAAAAGAAAGAAATGCATTTTATTTTTTACTCAAGCTTTCTAGAGAGCTCAACCCTACTGCCAACGTAGGGTTTTCATCATGGATTTTCTGGTTCTTCCATGGTAGTTTCTAAGTGCTATAGAGGAATTTTCCAATAGATTTGTGTGATAGATCAATATACAAAAACTTGGGTAAGTGTTTGGTGAAGACATTTGGTCATTTCTATTCCATTTTTTGTATAATAATGCTTAACTCAAACTCGAATGTTGAAATATGATGAATAATTTGTTGTTCCTACCACAAACTCTCTGTATATTTCATGCAATTACCTCTTTCAAAACTTGAATTCATGCAAATCAATATAATTTAGGGTTTCTACTTGCAATAAAATATGGTTTCTATGACAAAAATGATGAGCACATCACTTTACCTATGCATTTTTTCCTGCTTAAGCGACTTCTGTATGTATTTTATATGGTCATGGCTCAACCTAGGATTTTGTACAGGTATTAAGAGCTCCAATGTGAACCATTCTAAAAGCCTGGCCATGACTATCTAGATGGTTTTCCATTTTTTGTTGTTTTCACATATTCCTCTTGGAATTCTATGCCATGGTTGTGTGTTCCTCATTTCTCTAAAATGATGATGCTTTCATTTCTATTGAACATATCAAATCTTCTCATGGGGACTTGATTTCCCATTAAATATGAATTTGTGCATCATGTGGCTGCGTCAAACCTTGACCACTTCTCATCTCTTGGCTCTGTGGTCGTGGCTTCACTTCATGTTTGGCATACATGTTCGAGGGTTTTCATTTTTTACGCAGAGAAGGTTTATCTTTTCTAGGTTTTCCAAAAACCTGTGCCTTTTAAGCTCCACTCTTTACATTTTCTGGGTTTCATTCTTTATTTATAGAAAATGATTTAAAAAATTTTGCTCACGGCTTCCTGGCTTTATGTATTTTTCCCTCCTTTGCCTATATCGAGGGCTTTGCTTGTAAGAAAATTTTAAACACAATCTTGAAATGTTGTCTCCATTTGTTGATTTGCAGCTGTATGAATCTCATATTTATCTTCTTTGCTATCAACAAAGCTATTATCATCAACATATCTTGCATATTATTGCTAGCAAAGAGAAAATCTTCAAAAATACATTCTTGTTATCACTGGCACATTGTTGACTGCATACTCCCTATGGGACTGTCATATGTTTGGACACAGTTCTAGATTATTTATGTAGATTTGGCTTGTCTCCTTCCATTGCAAGGTGAAGGCTCGTGCAGTGCTAGCATTGCATAATATACTAGGACTATAGGATTAGAAGGATTGCATTTGGCCGATGAAAATTGATACTAATGAAACACTTCTATTTCCTCATGATCTAGAGACCAAATCCCTCCCTAGCACTTTCCTCCTTTGTATTTCTTCCAAGATTATCATCACCCTTACATTTTGATCTAATGTCTTGAATTGTAGCTTGCACTTTTGGAATATTTGAAGGGTTCATTTCCGCTTGACCTGTGAAGGAAAGAATCTAACTCCTAGAATTTTTGACCTAATCACTATAACTACCATATACTTCTAGTGCTTTATATGTGATACTCTTCCTACTGACTGGGACAATGATGTACTATGCAGATGTTGTGCATCCTTGATTCAATTGTTGTAATCATGATGAACATCTAAAGTTTCATTTTTCTAAACTGTATCCTTCTTATTAATGCCTGCTTTTCAGGCATTTCAACTTTGATCCTTTTGTTTCAACATAGCCTTTGTTAGAAACCAAGATCTGAAATGCAAACTAGAAAATCCTTCCACATAAGAGAAAAATAGAAAAAGTAGAAGCTTTGCAAAAAGATGTACAAAAAATATTATTCAGGAATTCTTAATTACAAGATATGATTTGCTTTATAAAAGAAAAGATGCATAACCCTAATATTATCCTGAGAAACAAGATAGCTCAATAAGATAAAGATGAACATAATAAAACTAGGAATTAAATATTACCTAAGTAAAGTTATGCAAGTGTAATTAAATATTAATTACACTAACACCCCCCATAAGTGCAAGTTAGGGAGACTAATAAAGCATGCACCTAAAACTAAGATGAATGCAAGAAAGCATGAATGGGTCCCAACAACAAGGCCTGATTAGGTACCCATGTACAAATGCAATAATGAGGTAGAGAAGGAAAACCCAGTGGGACAAAACCCCCTACAATGAGATGACTGCTGCAAAGAAGCATTGGAAGAACACTATGGAGTAACACTGGAACCACAATCCAACAAGCAAGGAAAGATACTTCTGTCTACAACTGAAACCAAAAACAAAATCATAATAATGTGACAGTAGACCCGATGCCACGGAACACTAGAAAACTCACAAACTAGAAAACCCTGGAATCTGTGAAGCAATAGTAGATGAAATGATGACATAATTTGGAAACCGTGTATCTCAATGCTGATGCCAAACTGAGACTAAAAATATTCCATGGGAAGGAGTACCAAAAAGACTCTGGAACATTAACCATAAAAACATGGCCCTCAAATTGAGATGGATCCAATGCGGATCATTAACCATAGGCTCTCAATCTAAAGTGTGAATCGATGTGAATCTAATATGTGCCAAGCTAAGTCAAGATGTGTGGCCACCGAGCGAGGGGCTCTAGAGGAATCCGCCAGTCATCGATGGGATGGGAAAGGGGCTGGCAGAGGAGTAAAGCAGCTAGACGGAGGAAGCTGTTGGAATTTACCGCCGCTGCAGACTGTGAAGGATGGGGGGGTAATGCATCTTTGCTTTTATAAAGTAAATCATATCTTGTAATTAAGAATTACTGAATAATAATTATTTGCACATCTTTTGCAAAGCTTCTTTTTTTAATTTTCTCTTCTATGGAAGGATTTTTTAGTTTGAATTTCAGATCTTGGTTTCTAACATGGTATCAGAGCCATGATTTGCAACTCCTTCTTAGATTTTTGAGAAAATTATTGCAGAGTTCGTTCGGGATTCCTCGAGGGTATCATGCCTTGAGTTCATTTATGAGGTGTTTTGGATCAGATCGGGCTTCACCATTGGATTCAGAGCACTGGAAAAAGTTAGGATTGACTTTTGTTTTGCAGATTTTGGCCATCATTTGCCAGATCTGTGAGGTTTTCAAGCTCAGAGATTTTTTGCAAGCTCTAGAGGTAGCCAATTTTTTGGAGCAGTTTGGGTACAAACAGAGGTCACCATTGCATTTGCAGTGGTCAAAAACCCTAAGAACACCTGTCATTTCATCAATTTTGGTGAAGTTTGTCCAAAAGGAAAAAAAAATTGTCTGGGGGGTTTTACGGCCTCCCCAGCACATAGTTCGATTCACGAAAATAAAAAAAATATATAAAAACATGTTTTCTTGAACTCCCCATCAGCGCCTCCAGTTCAAAAAGAATCCCACCGCTTGACGACCACTCCACTACCACCACCACCAGCCTCCACCATTGATCCACTGCCAACCCTGTGCAGCCCCTAAGGGCTCCTCTAGCACCCGACCCGGTCACATGGAGGACCAGGGGCTCTCCATTCAGCCGCTGCTGATTCAAAATATTTTGGCCAAATATTCCTACGACCCAGCAGATTTCGATGGATGTAGAATATACTGGTGCTGTGTTTTATTTGTCCAGCAGAGGGGGCATTTTTTTGCCCCAACAACCTATAGGCTGTGAAATTTTTTCTCTTGAAGTGCTGACATCAACATGATGTTAGTGGCCGTACAATGCTCCAAACCCCCTCCTAGCCCTGATTTTCCCTAAAGGAGCACTTTTTTTCTTTTTGGCATAACTTGGGCATATGGTATCAAAATCGGGCAAACGAGATATCGCCGAAAAGCAGGTTCCAAGCACTTTCGAGTGGTCTAGTTTATTTTTTAGTATTTTTTCTATTTAGCTAAATTTATTGCTGTTTGAAGTTATATGTTTGTTTTTGGCTTTTGAGCTCATAACTTTTTGCCATGATCTCTGATTTTCGCCATCTTTGCAACATTGGAAAGGTATTGAGGAGCTCTACATTGCTTTTCATGCACTTTTTTCTGTATCTATCCCAGGTTGATCATTATTCCAGATTTGTCCCAATGGGTGTTTTGGAGATTACTTGGATGTTTTGGCAGTTGGATAGGTGAAACTTGAATATTTTCACTTCATTTCAGTACCACATCATCTTATTTTTTGTTTATGCATGTTTAACATTCTCTCCTTTTACAATCATTGGGTTATTGTAATAAATGAATTGAGATACAGTTCCATCAAGGGGGTTTCTTGCATAATAATCTAATTAGAGTGTGCATGCACTTTGATCTCCATCTTCATCTTGATTTGTTGGCAACTCGCATGGGTTATCTAGTTTCTAAGTTTCTTTTTCTTGCTCTAGCTCTGATACCATGTTAGAAACCAAGATCTAAAATGCGAACCAAAAAATCCTTCCACAGAAGAGAAAAATAGAAAAAGCAGAAGCTTTGCAAAAAGATGTGCAAAAAATATTATTCAAGAATTCTTAATTACAAGATATGATTTGCTTTATAAAAGAAAAGATGCATAACCCTAATCTTATCTTGAGCAACAAGATAGCTCAATAAGATAAAGATGAAAATAATAACCTAGGAATTAAATATTACCTAAGTAAAGTTATGCAAGTGTAATTAAATATTAATTACACTAATAGCCTTGACTATCATTTGGATTCCCTTCACCATGAATAAAACTATGCTCAATCCCTTGCTGCAGGCTTCCAACTGTTCCTAGAGTTAATAATAGTTCCAGCTATTTTTGTTATTTTTTCTTGCTCCCTTCCACATACCGCTATGTTCATCTAAGTGACTGTGAAAGTAATTTTGGTCACCATGATCCTTTATGCATCAAATATGACTGTTTTCACTTGTATTCGCTCTTGGGAGTCCTTAAATTGATGCATTTGATATGCTCCTTGTAAGCCAAGCTAACTCATTGACTTGCATTGTTTTGAGTTTCTTCTTTAAACTGTGCCTTTTCTTGAAGGTTTTTCACCTTCTTGATAACTTCCTTTGAGCAACTCATTCATTGTAAAATCACCATGTTGATGCTTGTTTTATATTCTTGGTTGTGCTTCTATCTCATTGTGCATTAAAAACTACTATCATATTTGTCTCTGCTATTTGCTCATCACAAGAGCATACATTTAGATGGAGACCTCATTATTATCACATAATTCAGGTTAATGTTGACAATGCAACCTATAACTGTGAGCAATCTCATCTCTTGACTTCAAATAGACCTTGTAGCTTCACACATATACTACCACTTGAGATTCAGATGAAACAAACAACATAGTATGGACCCTAAGCTGCATAACAAACCTAGCACCACTCTCATAATTTTGGAATTTTTTTGATGAAATGCCAATAAAAATTTCAAAACACTAAAAATGCACTGAGTCTATTGTAACTTGAGAATAAACATTTGGGATAAGTAACAATGACATCTTTTCTCACTATCTACATGATTTCAGATTACTGTCTTAGATAACTGGTACTCACCTAGTCTTTTTGATGAATCTATCCTCAATAATCATGTCATCAAATTGTGAACATTCATAGCTATTCACAAGGTCCCTTTATATCTGTTTCATATGACTACACATGTGTTTGAGGTTACTGCCTTCTATCCTTCATGATTGTGCTTGCACCTTTGCATTCTTGTGAACCTATCCACCATGTATGATGACCTCCGACCAAATTTATCCAATGCAATAACCTGAAACATATAGAGAACATGGGTTTCCACATGATTCAGTTACACTTTGCTCTGTACTTGTTATCCTTGATACAAAATGTTGTCCTTCAATCCCTCTTGGATCCAGTTGACAACACTTCTTCAAGAAATATATACCATTTTTAATTTTGCAAAGCAATCCTCTGTTAAAAAGTAGAAATATGTGTTAATTTTGAAGTCTTGTAAACTCAGGTAGACTGAGTGCACTAAGAATATTGAAAGACATATCTAGTAGAGTAAGATTTCCAAGAAGAAAAATTTGCTGAGGAACATGACCGATAAGCAGGCTTCCCTATAAATGGTGATTGAAATGACTTTTCATCTCTCTCAATTAGTGAAAGCACTGTATTTTGCATTGTATTTCTCTTCTTCTCCATGACTACCACTTTGATCAACATGATGGCATCCTATTGTTCGTTTCATTCTAAAATGATGAAGAGTAATCTTTCTTGATAATTCACACAGTTTTGTTGCATCTTTTGAATCTGATAATGAAATTTGATCAAGTGGTATAATTCCATAATGATTTAATGCATCAAGAATAGGTTTATCATCAAATTTATCAAGTTCCTAAAATTTTCTTACATTCCTACCCCTCTTAAAACACAAGAGGGTAGCATGTTGGGCTCAACCCTCGTGGGAGCCACATTTTACTTCACATGCTGTAACCAGATGAAATGAAACAACAACAAATATTTCACCTATACCTACACAATGAGAAAAAATGTTAGATAAAATAGAGCATATGATAGATGTTTTTGATAACTCTCTTGTTTTCCTGGACATCTATGGTATGCAAGCTATTTTAATGCACATGAGGATCAAACTATATGTTTATGGATGTTTGCATATGTACCGATTGGTGATCCTTCATTTCTCTAACCAACTCTCTCTTACACATGCAGGAAATCATGGAGCAATAGGGGAAAGCAACAACTAGAGGCTGGATAAGTAGGAGGGGTGAAGCTGATGCAAGGCAACTTAATCAGGATTTGTCAATAAGGAAATGATGGGTCCCCATTCTTTACATATGCATTTTTCTTTCTTGTATTTATAAATGTATAGTTTTTTCCTTATTTGCATTAAAATAGTCAGTCCCTCAGCTTGTGTGGGACACTATACAGTTATGATTATCAATAAAGACTACCTTTGCAACAAATGTTGACTCTCTTCTCTATTGTATGCAATTGCATAATCTAATAATGTAGTCTTTTGATAATTTCTTTTATGCATATGAATGAAACTTAACATAAAATAATGTACCTTTTGTTGCACTTTGTAAAACATAACAACTCTACCTATTTGAGCTTGGTAGCTAAAATAGGTAACATTTTTGGTGACATCTACTAAATGTTTTCTTGCTAAACACCTTGACTAGTTGCCTAAGCTTATCCATTAGGCATAGAGTCAATAGGAAACTTAACAAGACTTGAAAATAGTCTTGAATATTGCTGTAACTCATCAGGAAATGCAAGACACCTTGAAAAATTATTCCAAACACACTGAAACACTCAAAACAAAACTAACTAACTGTGCAAAAAAACAATTAGAGGAACTGAAAACTTGCATTTAAACTAATGTGCAGTAGCACTTATTAAAATAGGAACTAGTAAACTAGCATGTATAAGGTAGATCATACCTCAAAACAATATTTGAGGTGTATCCCATTAACTGGGATAGGAAAAACTTCTCGATCCATTTTTCAAAATTGAAATTCATTGTGCTCTTTGCACTCAGTAATAAAAAATGGGCCACTCCACATACTATCAAACTTGGCATGTTTTCCTAGCCTGCTCTTTAAGTCATCCCACTTAAGCACAACATCTCCCTCTTTAAACACCATGGGTGTTTCTTTCTTGTCAAAAAATCTCTTTTTCTGGAGTTGATGTAACTCCATTGTTTTCATGGATTTATCCCTCGTTTCTTCTAGCTCCATGAGCTGTACATATCTGACAGCCATTAGATCCTCCTATTCAAACATTTCAAGCTGATTCATAATCTCAAGAGCAGGAAGCTCAATAGATAAAGGCAGCCATGCCTCCTTACCATACACTAGCATATAAATGGATTTTCCAATAGATATTTTTGGAGTTATTTTACCTTCCCACAAAGCAGATTTTAACTTAATGTGCCAGGTTCTCTGGTTATCCTCCATGATTCTCTTAATAATCCTTATAAGATTCTTGTTTGTTGATTATACCAAACCATTACCTTGAGGGTAATAGTTTGATTAGGTATTCAGGTGAATACCATTCTTGACAACCTAATCACTTACTCTCAATCCAACAAAGGATAAGGAATTGTCTGAAGGTACTCCAAATTTGGTTACCAAATCATCATAAAAGTTGAGAACAACAGTTTCATTGGCTTCTTTTAAAGCCACAACCTCGGTCCATCTGGTAAAATAGTTAGTTGCAGTGAGGACCCATCTATGACCTACCCTAGAAGGTGGATTAATAGGTCCTATAAAATCAATGCCCCATCTCATAAAAGGTTTTTCCACTTGTATAGGCTTCAAAGGAAAAGTTGGCAGCCTCTCTTTCCCTACAAATAAGGCACACTTAATGCATTTTCTTTCCTAAGCATGGGCATCCTTAAAAAGGTTTGGCCAATATTAGCCAACTCTCATGATCTTCCAAGCTATGGTTCTTGGGGAAAAATGTCCCCCAGCTGTTCCATCATGGAACTCATGAAGAACCCTATCAATTTGATCATTATCAATGCATCTTAGTAACACACCATTATGATCTTTTCTAGACAAAACATCATTAACCAACACATAAGGAATTAACTGTAATCTATAATACATCCTTTTTGCCCTATCTAAACCTTGTGGGAACTCACCAGTCTATAGGAAATGAATCATATCTCGCATCCAACTTGCACCCAATGTTGGTGTAACATTCTAAGGCTCACCATTAGTGACCAAAATTGTCTCCTTATCTATTTCTAACCCATTTCAGACCTTGAAGTAATCTGTTCACACAACCCCTTTCCCCTCACAAGCTTGGTAATTTTGATGTCAATGTCATATTCCATGACCTTTGTAATCCATCCCGCCCTTTTCTCATTCAAGTCTCTGCTTAACAAAAACTCTTTCACACTAGGGTGAGCAACCATTAAATCCACCTTATTGTTAGAAACGAAGTGTTTAAACTTTTTCAAACTCCTAATGACTGCCAATACATGTTTCTCAACAAAGTTATACCTCTATTCATAGTCTTCCAAACCTTGACTGAAAAGCCAATGGGCTGTTGTAAATCATCATCATTCTGCTATACCAACATTGCATAAATGGTGTCTATGCTACCAAAGGCATACAAAATGAAATATTTTGAAAATTTTGGATTTACCAAAGTAGGATTTGTTGATAAGGCCTCCTTTATAGCTTCAAAACTATGCTTGGTCTTCCCGGTCCAGCTGAAACTTGCATTTTTCTTCATCATGGTAGTTAGTAGTTTCAAGAGATTAGCAATATTAGGAATAAACCTTCTAACAAAATTAATTCTGCCAAGAAAATTTTATAGCCCCTTTTTTATGGATGGGTAAAGGATAATCCAAAATGGAACTTAATCTTTTTGGATCAACGGTGATTCCCTATTTTGACACTACATGTCCTAGAAGCTTGCCTTCATGGACAACAAAAATGCATTTTTTGGGGTTGAGGGATATACCAAACTCCCTACACCTCTCAAATACTTGTTTCAAATCTAAAAGATGCTCATCTGCATTCTTAGAAAACACTGTTATATCATCAAGGTAATGAGCATGAGCTTATAGATCAACCCTTGAAATGCCATGTCCATTGCCCTTTGGAAAGTGGCACCAACATTGGATGGGCTGAATGACATTCTTTTATAGGCCATGGTGCCCCATTTCATGGTAAATGTAGTATTATATTAGTCTTATTCTTTAACTAAGACTTGGTTATAGCCTGAATAACTGTCAAGTAATGAGAACCTTTCCGAACTAGCTACTACTTGCATAATTTTCTCCATATAGGGAAACAAATAGTGATCTTTTAATGAGGCTCTATTGAGGTCTCTAAAGTCTCCACAAAGCCTAATCTCTCCATTTTTCTTTCTAATCGGGGCAAGGTTAGAGACCCATGATGTATGTTTAGTTGGGAAAATGATGCCTCCCTCAACCACCTTGGTCAATTCTTTTATCATAAGAGGCTCAAGTTTGGGATTTAAAGGCCTTTGTTTCTACCTAACAGGTTTTGCATTTGGCTCTAATTCTATGGTATGTTGGGAAATTTGGGGATCAAAACCCTTTAAATCTGAATACTCCCATGCAAATACATCTTGAAATTCTTGAAAAAGAGCAATAAAAGCTTTCCTATCTTCTTGTGAACGAATTTTACCAATTTTAAGGAGCTTACCTTTGAATATATCAAGCTATTCATAATGTTCCTCCTTGACCTATATGCTGGTCTTTCTCTTTTTGAGCTGATCATCACTGCTAAAGATAGATTCCAAGGTGACTAGACCCTTGGGAAACTTGTTAGTTCTCAACTGAATGATTTGATCATCATATTGTTGCTTGAGCTTATCTTGGTTTACCACTGAAATTTTTTTTCCTCTTCTAGTAGGAAACTCAAAAACTGTTCATCACTCTCAAAAACTTTCCAGTGAGTGTTATTATTAGGAATGGAAGGTCTAACAACAAACTTGACATACTGTTGCACTTTTTCCTTCTTAATATCATTAGTAATATCAAACTGAGCCCCTATTGCAACTACCCTATCTGCATGCTTATTCTAATTCCTAGGAATAGAAACTAAATTGAAAGCATTGAATTATTCTATCATTTCCCACACTCTATGTTTGTAGGACTTCAAAACATCATTTTTTGTAACATGTAGACCCCTTACCTGATTTACAATTAGCTCACTATCACCATATACCTATAAGCAGCCAATCTTCCTCTTTCTAGCTCATTCTAACCCCTGGATCAAGCCTTCATACTCAGTAGTAATATTAGTACATGAAAGTGCAAAATGAAAAGCATAATAATACTTGTCACCTTGTGGAGACACAAGCATTGTACCCCTAACAGCTCCATTCTTGCTTCTAGAGTCATCAAAAAACATTTTCCATACTTCATCTTGTTGTTCTAATTGCTATTCTACTTTCTTTTCGAGGTTTGGGATAACTGCATCAGGTTCATGCAACATATACACACCCAAACCAACCTCTTCAATGTTGTTTCTTGGATTATCTTCCACATTTTCTATTGTCCACTCATTTAGAAGAATTTCTGGGACATTTTCAGCTTGTGAAATTAACTCTTGAGCAACAACATGCTAGATATCATCGAAAACAACACAATTGGCATTAACAATACTTGGTACATAGGGCTCAATATGGTCCTTGGAAAGTGATTTAGATTTAATGATTACTTTGGTCCCATATCTAGTCCTAGATATCATGTGGGACCAATTTGAGGACAAATAACCTCCTATTTTGGCAATGAAATATCTTAACAAACACAAGGCAAAATGAGGTGGTAAATCAATGATAGATATATCCTGAGGGATGGAAAATTTTGGGCAGGCATGTAAAGTAAGGCTTAAATCCTTAATGATACCTACACTATTAATGGTTGTCCCATCAAGTTGGACCAATCCCTTTTCAAGAGGCTGGTATTTCAATCCTAACCTATCAGCAATATGTTTGGGCTTGACATAACTACTTTCCCCTGAATCTACCATGCAATTATGAACCAACTTATCCCCTATTATCAAAGATACATAAAAAGGGGGAGGTTTTACATCTTTACTTGGCTGCTTATTGTTGTATTGAGGTGTATTTATAAAATAGCCTTGACTTGACCTACTAGAAAATCACTTGAAACACTCAAATCAATCAATGCAGATTGTAATAAATCCTTTTGACCTGAGATGGATAAATAATCCCACATTGACATGGTTACATTCATTTTCTTCATGGACTCAATAATTTTGAAAGGTGCAGCAATGTTTACCTTTTGATGAGTCCTTGCAACAGTAGGGTCTGGCTGCAAGTGAGCTGATTGGGTTGATTCCCAAGCTGCTCTTTATTGGTTCCTTATGGATTTCTTTGCAAAATGTGTGGTACTTGAGGATTGGATGGGACAATAACTTCCTTGTCCTTCTTTGATGTTTGTCCAATTTCAAAAGCCCTCTTCTTGGCTTTAGTATTAGTTGCTATTGGAGAATCATCTCTATTCACTCCACAAAATCCCTCTCCTTTCCAATTTAGGAGAGTTGTATCACTTGCAGGGAGATCCTACTATTGTGGAGATTCATCATTAGGCACATTCTGCATACTTGAAACATTCTGCACCATCAAATCTTGGTTGATAACTCCATTTGAACATGTAGCTTGATTAAGGGGTTGGTTGTAGGGAAAGCACCACTCATAATCAGCTGCAAGGTTATTCTAAATAGGTACAAGGTCCTTAGTTGAACTAATTGGAGCTGAATTGTATGGCTTAAAAGGCCTTGGATTGAGATTTTTCCTTGCACCTTGGTAATTTCCCTAATATGGCTACTTGTTAGCTTGATATAACTGACTTTGACCTTGATTTTGAGGTTGATAAGACTTAAAACCTTGGAATTGTTGCTTCTTAATGCTCACTAGATCATTGCCAAAGGACTGAAGTATACTTTCAATCTTTTGTTGACTGCTTTTAATCTCTTGTAATTCCTGAGATGGACTTGGGACAACAATTTCTTGGCTAACAACAGCTGGTAAAGGGGTTATTTGAGGTGTTGGCAAGGTCATAGGAGGCTGCATGTCAGGGAATATGGGCATAGGAGATCTAGGAGCAATTCTTCTAGCTTATATGAGGTTATTTTTATCCCTTACAACTATGTCACAAGATAATGGCAATGTGTTTCCACCCATTGATTGTATCATAACACCAATTTCACTATTTAAAGCTCTTAAAAAGTAAAGAAATGCATACTCAGCTCAAGGCCTTGTGGTTTCTAGAATTTTTTCCCATGTCCTTTGGAAATGAAAGTTAAAGTCTATCATCTGTTCATGGGGAGATCTCTTAATATTGGTAAGCTACTCCACTAATGACAAGTTTTCATGTACTTATCCTCAAACTACTTGCATAATGCTTCACCTAGTTCATCCAATGTTCTAATGGAGTTAATTGTTAAATCTCTGAACCATTGAATTTCCTTCCCCTTAAAATATGCTACTAGCAGACTCAAAAGCAACATTTTCTTGTGTTATATGATGCACTGAACACATATTTGCTACATCTTTGATGTGTTCTATTGGTGTGGTTTGATCCTCACCTACGAAATATGGGACACTTTTGAGGGTAGCCATAGGAATATCATCATGTAGGGATAAATTTAGTGGGCTACCTCCATTAAAAGTAACAAAGGATTGATTCCTTGGAACTACCATTGGTGGAACCAAAATTTACTGCCTCACAGTGGGATTTGTAACTCTCATTGCAGGTGGAGTTGAAGTTGTCTTCCTTGATGAACAAGAGCTCTCTTTTTTATTTTTCCTTGTCTTCTAGGTGGTGACAACTGCAAGTATTCAAAAGAAATGGAACTTACTCTTGTCTGTATTTTTCTCATAAACTGTTTCA